>OY755046.1:28086434-28468934 GCA_963576565.1 Aspidapion aeneum
CAGACAGACAGACAGACAGACAGACAGACAGACAGACAGACAGACAGACAGACAGACAGACAGACAGACAGACAGACAGACAGACAGACAGACAGACAGACAGACAGACAGACAGACAGACAGACAGACAGACAGACAGACAGACAGACAGACAGACAGACAGACAGACAGACAGACAGACAGACAGACAGACAGACAGACAGACAGACAGACAGACAGACAGACAGACAGACAGACAGACAGACAGACAGACAGACAGACAGACAGACAGACAGACAGACAGACAGACAGACAGACAGACAGACAGACAGACAGACAGACAGACAGACAGACAGACAGACAGACAGACAGACAGACAGACAGACAGACAGACAGACAGACAGACAGACAGACAGACAGACAGACAGACAGACAGACAGACAGACAGACAGACAGACAGACAGACAGACAGACAGACAGACAGACAGACAGACAGACAGACAGACAGACAGACAGACAGACAGACAGACAGACAGACAGACAGACAGACAGACAGACAGACAGACAGACAGACAGACAGACAGACAGACAGACAGACAGACAGACAGACAGACAGACAGACAGACAGACAGACAGACAGACAGACAGACAG
Organism: Aspidapion aeneum; assembly: GCA_963576565.1. Lineage (NCBI taxonomy): Eukaryota > Metazoa > Arthropoda > Insecta > Coleoptera > Brentidae > Aspidapion > Aspidapion aeneum. The sequence goes on from OY755046.1 coordinate 28,087,066, forward strand.
ACAGACAGACAGACAGACAGACAGACAGACAGACAGACAGACAGACAGACAGACAGACAGACAGACAGACAGACAGACAGACAGACAGACAGACAGACAGACAGACAGACAGACAGACAGACAGACAGACAGACAGACAGACAGACAGACAGACAGACAGACAGACAGACAGACAGACAGACAGACAGACAGACAGACAGACAGACAGACAGACAGACAGACAGACAGACAGACAGACAGACAGACAGACAGACAGACAGACAGACAGACAGACAGACAGACAGACAGACAGACAGACAGACAGACAGACAGACAGACAGACAGACAGACAGACAGACAGACAGACAGACAGACAGACAGACAGACAGACAGACAGACAGACAGACAGACAGACAGACAGACAGACAGACAGACAGACAGACAGACAGACAGACAGACAGACAGACAGACAGACAGACAGACAGACAGACAGACAGACAGACAGACAGACAGACAGACAGACAGACAGACAGACAGACAGACAGACAGACAGACAGACAGACAGACAGACAGACAGACAGACAGACAGACAGACAGACAGACAGACAGACAGACAGACAGACAGACAGACAGACAGACAGACAGACAGACAGACAGACAGACAGACAGACAGACAGACAGACAGACAGACAGACAGACAGACAGACAGACAGACAGACAGACAGACAGACAGACAGACAGACAGACAGACAGACAGACAGACAGACAGACAGACAGACAGACAGACAGACAGACAGACAGACAGACAGACAGACAGACAGACAGACAGACAGACAGACAGACAGACAGACAGACAGACAGACAGACAGACAGACAGACAGACAGACAGACAGACAGACAGACAGACAGACAGACAGACAGACAGACAGACAGACAGACAGACAGACAGACAGACAGACAGACAGACAGACAGACAGACAGACAGACAGACAGACAGACAGACAGACAGACAGACAGACAGACAGACAGACAGACAGACAGACAGACAGACAGACAGACAGACAGACAGACAGACAGACAGACAGACAGACAGACAGACAGACAGACAGACAGACAGACAGACAGACAGACAGACAGACAGACAGACAGACAGACAGACAGACAGACAGACAGACAGACAGACAGACAGACAGACAGACAGACAGACAGACAGACAGACAGACAGACAGACAGACAGACAGACAGACAGACAGACAGACAGACAGACAGACAGACAGACAGACAGACAGACAGACAGACAGACAGACAGACAGACAGACAGACAGACAGACAGACAGACAGACAGACAGACAGACAGACAGACAGACAGACAGACAGACAGACAGACAGACAGACAGACAGACAGACAGACAGACAGACAGACAGACAGACAGACAGACAGACAGACAGACAGACAGACAGACAGACAGACAGACAGACAGACAGACAGACAGACAGACAGACAGACAGACAGACAGACAGACAGACAGACAGACAGACAGACAGACAGACAGACAGACAGACAGACAGACAGACAGACAGACAGACAGACAGACAGACAGACAGACAGACAGACAGACAGACAGACAGACAGACAGACAGACAGACAGACAGACAGACAGACAGACAGACAGACAGACAGACAGACAGACAGACAGACAGACAGACAGACAGACAGACAGACAGACAGACAGACAGACAGACAGACAGACAGACAGACAGACAGACAGACAGACAGACAGACAGACAGACAGACAGACAGACAGACAGACAGACAGACAGACAGACAGACAGACAGACAGACAGACAGACAGACAGACAGACAGACAGACAGAGACAACAGACAGACAGACAGACAGACAGACAGACAGACAGACAGACAGACAGACAGACAGACAGACAGACAGACAGACAGACAGACAGACAGACAGACAGACAGACAGACAGACAGACAGACAGACAGACAGACAGACAGACAGACAGACAGACAGACAGACAGACAGACAGACAGACAGACAGACAGACAGACAGACAGACAGACAGACAGACAGACAGACAGACAGACAGACAGACAGACAGACAGACAGACAGACAGACAGACAGACAGACAGACAGACAGACAGACAGACAGACAGACAGACAGACAGACAGACAGACAGACAGACAGACAGACAGACAGACAGACAGACAGACAGACAGACAGACAGACAGACAGACAGACAGACAGACAGACAGACAGACAGACAGACAGACAGACAGACAGACAGACAGACAGACAGACAGACAGACAGACAGACAGACAGACAGACAGACAGACAGACAGACAGACAGACAGACAGACAGACAGACAGACAGACAGACAGACAGACAGACAGACAGACAGACAGACAGACAGACAGACAGACAGACAGACAGACAGACAGACAGACAGACAGACAGACAGACAGACAGACAGACAGACAGACAGACAGACAGACAGACAGACAGACAGACAGACAGACAGACAGACAGACAGACAGACAGACAGACAGACAGACAGACAGACAGACAGACAGACAGACAGACAGACAGACAGACAGACAGACAGACAGACAGACAGACAGACAGACAGACAGACAGACAGACAGACAGACAGACAGACAGACAGACAGACAGACAGACAGACAGACAGACAGACAGACAGACAGACAGACAGACAGACAGACAGACAGACAGACAGACAGACAGACAGACAGACAGACAGACAGACAGACAGACAGACAGACAGACAGACAGACAGACAGACAGACAGACAGACAGACAGACAGACAGACAGACAGACAGACAGACAGACAGACAGACAGACAGACAGACAGACAGACAGACAGACAGACAGACAGACAGACAGACAGACAGACAGACAGACAGACAGACAGACAGACAGACAGACAGACAGACAGACAGACAGACAGACAGACAGACAGACAGACAGACAGACAGACAGACAGACAGACAGACAGACAGACAGACAGACAGACAGACAGACAGACAGACAGACAGACAGACAGACAGACAGACAGACAGACAGACAGACAGACAGACAGACAGACAGACAGACAGACAGACAGACAGACAGACAGACAGACAGACAGACAGACAGACAGACAGACAGACAGACAGACAGACAGACAGACAGACAGACAGACAGACAGACAGACAGACAGACAGACAGACAGACAGACAGACAGACAGACAGACAGACAGACAGACAGACAGACAGACAGACAGACAGACAGACAGACAGACAGACAGACAGACAGACAGACAGACAGACAGACAGACAGACAGACAGACAGACAGACAGACAGACAGACAGACAGACAGACAGACAGACAGACAGACAGACAGACAGACAGACAGACAGACAGACAGACAGACAGACAGACAGACAGACAGACAGACAGACAGACAGACAGACAGACAGACAGACAGACAGACAGACAGACAGACAGACAGACAGACAGACAGACAGACAGACAGACAGACAGACAGACAGACAGACAGACAGACAGACAGACAGACAGACAGACAGACAGACAGACAGACAGACAGACAGACAGACAGACAGACAGACAGACAGACAGACAGACAGACAGACAGACAGACAGACAGACAGACAGACAGACAGACAGACAGACAGACAGACAGACAGACAGACAGACAGACAGACAGACAGACAGACAGACAGACAGACAGACAGACAGACAGACAGACAGACAGACAGACAGACAGACAGACAGACAGACAGACAGACAGACAGACAGACAGACAGACAGACAGACAGACAGACAGACAGACAGACAGACAGACAGACAGACAGACAGACAGACAGACAGACAGACAGACAGACAGACAGACAGACAGACAGACAGACAGACAGACAGACAGACAGACAGACAGACAGACAGACAGACAGACAGACAGACAGACAGACAGACAGACAGACAGACAGACAGACAGACAGACAGACAGACAGACAGACAGACAGACAGACAGACAGACAGACAGACAGACAGACAGACAGACAGACAGACAGACAGACAGACAGACAGACAGACAGACAGACAGACAGACAGACAGACAGACAGACAGACAGACAGACAGACAGACAGACAGACAGACAGACAGACAGACAGACAGACAGACAGACAGACAGACAGACAGACAGACAGACAGACAGACAGACAGACAGACAGACAGACAGACAGACAGACAGACAGACAGACAGACAGACAGACAGACAGACAGACAGACAGACAGACAGACAGACAGACAGACAGACAGACAGACAGACAGACAGACAGACAGACAGACAGACAGACAGACAGACAGACAGACAGACAGACAGACAGACAGACAGACAGACAGACAGACAGACAGACAGACAGACAGACAGACAGACAGACAGACAGACAGACAGACAGACAGACAGACAGACAGACAGACAGACAGACAGACAGACAGACAGACAGACAGACAGACAGACAGACAGACAGACAGACAGACAGACAGACAGACAGACAGACAGACAGACAGACAGACAGACAGACAGACAGACAGACAGACAGACAGACAGACAGACAGACAGACAGACAGACAGACAGACAGACAGACAGACAGACAGACAGACAGACAGACAGACAGACAGACAGACAGACAGACAGACAGACAGACAGACAGACAGACAGACAGACAGACAGACAGACAGACAGACAGACAGACAGACAGACAGACAGACAGACAGACAGACAGACAGACAGACAGACAGACAGACAGACAGACAGACAGACAGACAGACAGACAGACAGACAGACAGACAGACAGACAGACAGACAGACAGACAGACAGACAGACAGACAGACAGACAGACAGACAGACAGACAGACAGACAGACAGACAGACAGACAGACAGACAGACAGACAGACAGACAGACAGACAGACAGACAGACAGACAGACAGACAGACAGACAGACAGACAGACAGACAGACAGACAGACAGACAGACAGACAGACAGACAGACAGACAGACAGACAGACAGACAGACAGACAGACAGACAGACAGACAGACAGACAGACAGACAGACAGACAGACAGACAGACAGACAGACAGACAGACAGACAGACAGACAGACAGACAGACAGACAGACAGACAGACAGACAGACAGACAGACAGACAGACAGACAGACAGACAGACAGACAGACAGACAGACAGACAGACAGACAGACAGACAGACAGACAGACAGACAGACAGACAGACAGACAGACAGACAGACAGACAGACAGACAGACAGACAGACAGACAGACAGACAGACAGACAGACAGACAGACAGACAGACAGACAGACAGACAGACAGACAGACAGACAGACAGACAGACAGACAGACAGACAGACAGACAGACAGACAGACAGACAGACAGACAGACAGACAGACAGACAGACAGACAGACAGACAGACAGACAGACAGACAGACAGACAGACAGACAGACAGACAGACAGACAGACAGACAGACAGACAGACAGACAGACAGACAGACAGACAGACAGACAGACAGACAGACAGACAGACAGACAGACAGACAGACAGACAGACAGACAGACAGACAGACAGACAGACAGACAGACAGACAGACAGACAGACAGACAGACAGACAGACAGACAGACAGACAGACAGACAGACAGACAGACAGACAGACAGACAGACAGACAGACAGACAGACAGACAGACAGACAGACAGACAGACAGACAGACAGACAGACAGACAGACAGACAGACAGACAGACAGACAGACAGACAGACAGACAGACAGACAGACAGACAGACAGACAGACAGACAGACAGACAGACAGACAGACAGACAGACAGACAGACAGACAGACAGACAGACAGACAGACAGACAGACAGACAGACAGACAGACAGACAGACAGACAGACAGACAGACAGACAGACAGACAGACAGACAGACAGACAGACAGACAGACAGACAGACAGACAGACAGACAGACAGACAGACAGACAGACAGACAGACAGACAGACAGACAGACAGACAGACAGACAGACAGACAGACAGACAGACAGACAGACAGACAGACAGACAGACAGACAGACAGACAGACAGACAGACAGACAGACAGACAGACAGACAGACAGACAGACAGACAGACAGACAGACAGACAGACAGACAGACAGACAGACAGACAGACAGACAGACAGACAGACAGACAGACAGACAGACAGACAGACAGACAGACAGACAGACAGACAGACAGACAGACAGACAGACAGACAGACAGACAGACAGACAGACAGACAGACAGACAGACAGACAGACAGACAGACAGACAGACAGACAGACAGACAGACAGACAGACAGACAGACAGACAGACAGACAGACAGACAGACAGACAGACAGACAGACAGACAGACAGACAGACAGACAGACAGACAGACAGACAGACAGACAGACAGACAGACAGACAGACAGACAGACAGACAGACAGACAGACAGACAGACAGACAGACAGACAGACAGACAGACAGACAGACAGACAGACAGACAGACAGACAGACAGACAGACAGACAGACAGACAGACAGACAGACAGACAGACAGACAGACAGACAGACAGACAGACAGACAGACAGACAGACAGACAGACAGACAGACAGACAGACAGACAGACAGACAGACAGACAGACAGACAGACAGACAGACAGACAGACAGACAGACAGACAGACAGACAGACAGACAGACAGACAGACAGACAGACAGACAGACAGACAGACAGACAGACAGACAGACAGACAGACAGACAGACAGACAGACAGACAGACAGACAGACAGACAGACAGACAGACAGACAGACAGACAGACAGACAGACAGACAGACAGACAGACAGACAGACAGACAGACAGACAGACAGACAGACAGACAGACAGACAGACAGACAGACAGACAGACAGACAGACAGACAGACAGACAGACAGACAGACAGACAGACAGACAGACAGACAGACAGACAGACAGACAGACAGACAGACAGACAGACAGACAGACAGACAGACAGACAGACAGACAGACAGACAGACAGACAGACAGACAGACAGACAGACAGACAGACAGACAGACAGACAGACAGACAGACAGACAGACAGACAGACAGACAGACAGACAGACAGACAGACAGACAGACAGACAGACAGACAGACAGACAGACAGACAGACAGACAGACAGACAGACAGACAGACAGACAGACAGACAGACAGACAGACAGACAGACAGACAGACAGACAGACAGACAGACAGACAGACAGACAGACAGACAGACAGACAGACAGACAGACAGACAGACAGACAGACAGACAGACAGACAGACAGACAGACAGACAGACAGACAGACAGACAGACAGACAGACAGACAGACAGACAGACAGACAGACAGACAGACAGACAGACAGACAGACAGACAGACAGACAGACAGACAGACAGACAGACAGACAGACAGACAGACAGACAGACAGACAGACAGACAGACAGACAGACAGACAGACAGACAGACAGACAGACAGACAGACAGACAGACAGACAGACAGACAGACAGACAGACAGACAGACAGACAGACAGACAGACAGACAGACAGACAGACAGACAGACAGACAGACAGACAGACAGACAGACAGACAGACAGACAGACAGACAGACAGACAGACAGACAGACAGACAGACAGACAGACAGACAGACAGACAGACAGACAGACAGACAGACAGACAGACAGACAGACAGACAGACAGACAGACAGACAGACAGACAGACAGACAGACAGACAGACAGACAGACAGACAGACAGACAGACAGACAGACAGACAGACAGACAGACAGACAGACAGACAGACAGACAGACAGACAGACAGACAGACAGACAGACAGACAGACAGACAGACAGACAGACAGACAGACAGACAGACAGACAGACAGACAGACAGACAGACAGACAGACAGACAGACAGACAGACAGACAGACAGACAGACAGACAGACAGACAGACAGACAGACAGACAGACAGACAGACAGACAGACAGACAGACAGACAGACAGACAGACAGACGGCGAGACAAAAAAGTTTCAAAATCATCTGAAACGCAAAAGATATATAAAAAATTTTGAAATCGGAGCAATTTTTTTTTTCTCGAAAAAATTAGGATCACCATAGCTCACTACTATAGTATAGTAGTAGTGTGAGCTAATTCCTAATTTTGTTGCCTAATAATCATCGCTTTACCGAAATGCTGTAGAATACGTTCATGTAAAGTACTTTCAGGCAGGGGTTCAATCTATCCAATGTATAATATCTCAGCAGTTCGGGATAATTTCTGCAAAGAAAGTTATAAGACGTATTGCTTCCAAATACATCACATGTTGGAAATCCAAGCCTACTCCGATTCAAGCTCTACAAGGCGATTTACCATTCTAACGGGTTTCTAGTCAAATAAAACCATTTCTACACGCTGGTGTTGATTTTGCAGGACCCTTCAATATTTTAATGTCTAGATATAGAGGTTGTCGCACCACTAAAGCTTATCTATGTCTATTTGTGTGCTTTACCACAAAAGCTCTTTATCTAGAGTTAGTTAGTTAGGTAGTTTAGATGTTGGCAATTTGGTTTTAATCAAAGAGGACAATCTGCCTTGTGTGCAGTGGCGTCTAGGACGCATCGCTGAAAAACATCCTGGTTTGGACGGCATAGTGCGAGTTGCGACTATTCGTACTAGTAATGGCTTGCTAAAGCGGCCAGTAGTAAAACTGTGTTTGCTTCCAATTAAAGATAATGTTGATAATAGTAGTTTTTAAAGGGCGTAGACCCCTTTTGATCCGCGGAAAGTTCAGTCCCTGCGCCCTTTTTGTATAAAATTTTTGGGTTTGTTATTAGAAATCTATTTTCTTTAGTTTTTATTATTTTAAAGTTATATTCGCGTCGCGATGTATACTACCTTTTACTGCATGTCAATGCATCATTTTTTGTGTCTTTTCTTCAAAAGAAAGAATCTCAAATAAAAACCTAATCAGTGCAAAATAAAACGTTGGTAGTAGCATACGATATACAAAATAGAATCTTTTTTTATTTCTTTTATATTTTATTTTAAATATAATTCACGCGAGTGTAAATTATACTTCTTCAACCTCTCCCTAATACGCTTGTTGGATTATTGGAACGCCAAGGACGGCCGTCAAGCTGCTAAGAAGAAACACATCCGTAAGTTTTCCTATTTACCTATGAAAATTACATTCCATTTTTCTCTCCTGAGATTCTACCCCCAACCCTGCTATTTATTTAGATAACGCCAAAATTATTCGAAAACGCAGTTAATTCCTCTCCTTATTGACACACTTCGCATGAATTTCGATAAAAATTGTTTTATTGATCGTTAGTAAGAGAAATGAAAAAAGAACAAATTCCATCAAAAATTATATCTCTATTATCGAAAAAAAGTAGCACAAAGTGCATAGACCAGAGACCAATGCATTTATTCTCGGGGGATTTATCGTTTTCCATAATTTGAAGAATAGTGCTACTTGGCTACCGGCCTGGTATTACCACCTTACATATTTTTCTTGTAGTCAACTTTACTGGAACTGTATTTATTTTATAATTTCCCAGCTTTAATCAGACCACCTAGCAAAATTGTATAAGACTTTCAAGTCAATTTCTGGATTTCTTTGAGATCGCGTCTCTCCGGCCTTCCAGCTTCTCTTTGTATAAGTGCAGTGGTATGGAGTCTTGAATTATTGCAATGCAATGGTCCGATTTGTTTAAAGTTAACAACATTCGCGTCTGAATTTAATGCAGAAAAAAAATATTAAAAAAAAAAATATTTTTATTACATAGAAATGTAATTTTTGGTTTACCATTAATTAAAACGATATTTTAAAGATCTCGAGAGAAATTGGGTTTTTTAAGAAAACTCAAAAAAATCACGATTGAAAAATAATGTTCCTGATTATTATACTATTATGAAAGTAAATTCAATCAATAAACATTTTAAAATATTAATTAATATTGTTTTTATTTTAAGAAAATATGTAATAAGTTCGCATTTTGTAGAAAGCCAATAAAAAAGAGCATCGCTCTTTCATTGTTGACTTTTTTTTACAGTGCATAGAATATTGTTCTGTTTTCAGCCTTCAAGTAAGTAAATGAAACATGGTAAAATGGCAGGGTGTCCCAAATAAACTTCGGAAACGGCAAGGGAAAACATTAAATGAGAAAAAAGTGACTCAATCCTGCTCCCAGTCAGATGCTGTATCAAAATCTACAGGTGTTTTCAAAATATCGAGCAAAAACCATCGTGTTTTTCAAAAACTTGACTATCTTCGCCATCTTATATAATGATTAAAATTTGGTAGTTTTGTATTAACGACTTTTGCTAATTGAATGTCGTTAACGATTTTTACCTAGAACTTATAGTAATCATGTGTAACAAGCATTGACTTTTTCACCCTACGGGTAGACGGCATGGGCCTAAATTGCCATTATATCAAGCTTTTATCGCAATTGACCATATACAAGTAAGAATTTAATGAGCAGGACAGGGATGAAAATAGAATTTCGGTTTGGTAAGTCCGGACACATGCAACATCGCAAAAATATTCTATTGGCTTGTCTTGAATAAAAAAGATCAGTGGCGGCGAAAAATAAAAATTTTGAATTCCACTAGCATTTTTTTTATGAATACTTACTTGTGTATACTGTGTTTACCAAATTCTCTTCAGTAAAAAGAAAAGAGTAAAAAGAATTTGTTAGCATGCTTAGTGCAGTGGATGTATTAAAATTATTGTTTACATCTTAGAACTTTACAAATGTTGTACCTTCCAGGTAAAATATTTCTTTGAATAAGTGTCTTCTTCAACTCTTCTCTTCTTGGGTGGACTACAAGCTATGCTTGAGTCAGATGAAATTTCGGAACTAAAAATTGCTATTCGGAATGGGACAACTGGGCGCCGCCAACTGGGCGCCGGGCCAACTCGGCGCCGCCAACAGGGCGCCACGCCGGGCCTAATGGGCGCCGGGCCAACTCGGCGCTGGACTATTTTTTTTTCGATAAAACGTGCAGATAAAAAACAAAATAAATATGTTATTTACATTTCAAAATCTATTAAGTCGAGTGTTGAAATTTGGTAGGTGTGTTCTGGAACCTGGTAAAAATACCATTTATGTTTTTATTTCAAGAATGGCGGATCCAAAATGGTTGATTTCTTTATTTTTAAACCGATTTGTCTCAAACTTGAAAGTTTGTAGTATTTGAGATCACTTAATACAGTTTTATCCTTAAACTTAAAAAAATTAAAATTGCGGATCCAAAATGGCGGATTTTCTTATTTTTATACGAATATTTATCAAACTTGGCAGTTTTTCAAGTCGCTGAATATGATTTTTGACTCAAACTCATAAAAAATCAAAATGGCGGATTTCTTTATATTTAAACCGATTTGTCTCAAACTTGAAAGTTTGCAGTGCTTGAAAGCACTTAATTTCAAATGACGGATGGAAAACGGCGGATTTTTTTATTTATTTACCGATATGTATCAAATATAGAAATTGGCGCTGATTATGATTTTTTACTCAAACTCATAAATAATTTAAAATGGCGGATCCAAAATGGTGGACTTTGCTGATTATCATTTTTGACTAAAACTCATAAAAAATCAAAATGGCGATTATCTTAAACTTAAAATATTACATTTCTAAACTTAAGTCATATTTTGTATTAAGCTATAAATTTGAGTCAAAAATCACAATCAGCGGCTTTAAACACCGCCAAGTTTTAAATTTGATAAAAATCGATTCATAAATTAAAAAGTCTGCCATTTGCAAGTGTGAGTCATAAATTGTATTAAGTGACCTTAAGCACGGCAAACTTTCAACTTGAGACATTTGAGACAAATCCGTTGAAAAATAAAAAAATCCTTCATTTTGGATCCGCCATTCTTGTAATCAAAAACGTAAATTTTATGTTATCAGGTTACCAGAACTCTACACCTACCAAAATTTCAACACTCGACTTAATGGATTTAACTCTAACAAAACCAAATTTCAAGAATATTACGCAAAGGATTTTTTTAAGATGTTTTTACATAAATAATAATATATCTATTTTGTTTTTCATCTGCACATTTTATCAAGAAAAAATATTTTATTCGGCGCCCAGTTGGTCCGGCGCCCAGATGGCCTGCCACCGAGTTGGCCCGCAGCCCAGTTGGTGGAGCCGAGTTGGCGGAGCTCAGTTGTCTGTTGTGTGTAGACTGCAACACATTTCGGGACAAATTATTATTAAAAAATAATCCTATTAAGTGCGAAGAAGTGACACTTTCTGAATTAAAATGTGTGAAGATAAAATCGCACGGTCGCAGAAAAAACTATTTATCGTGACGCTACTGAACTTTCTCGTTTTTTACCAAAAACTATCCGTCAAGACGACTTACCCATGTAATGTTGTTTTTTTATCGATTTTTTTCTTCTTTTGCACAAAAAACAATTTCGCAGCATGGTTGAACCAAATAGTTACTTCTAAACTTGTTTTTAAACGTTTTTAAGATTTCGTTTTGTAATATTCCCGCACGAAATTTGAATAAATTCATTTCCGTACTTAGACAACATTGTCTATCAATTTTCCCTGTATAGAACGACAAGCAGGTTGAATCACTCAAAATACGGCAGGTGGGTTAAAATTAGCCAGCTTTTTTCTGTCGCACTTATGCCGTCAGTGTGAAAGAGATAAAAGTACCCATATATTATTTAGTTATTATTAACATGCAAAATCAGTCTATCTTTGTCTGTTTCACCTATTCAATAATGTCTATCTCTTTTTTTATTGTAAAAGAAATACCCGCCCACAGAAACCAAATTGGATAGGGTCAATAAAAAATGCCTTGTCTTTCCGTCTCCAAGGCCCTTTTAGGGCCTTATACAACTCAATGGTAACAAGCCTATTTTTGCATCACGGAAAATGTGAAATCATTTAAAAAAAAACAGTTTTTCACTTAGTTGGCTGCGAATCAAAACCATGTATTTGTTGTCATACATAGGACACAATCTGTCAACAAATTTTGCTAATTATTTGATTTGTCTTTATACATTTAAGGTTTTTCAATGAATTGTAATATTTTTTGAGTTACACCGCTAGTAATAAAATTTAATATAGATTGGTTTCGTTGAAGGAGCTCAAAATATAAACTTTTAGTCGATGGTACGTTTGTTGAGCTCTAATTTACCCCAACTGTACTGATTTTAGAATATTAGGTATAATGTTTAACAAAATATGAACTATTAAGTATGTTAATTAATTTAATTTAATTCTTTTTCATCGGTTTTTAGTTATCTTGTTTTGCGTTTTTAAAGATAAGTTTTAAGAAATGGGATATTTCTTAATAGAAGGTAAAAAAAGTAGAATTAAAAAATATAGATCCTAACAGATAAATTAGATATTATTTGGGAAAATTTTGACACATTGTTACATTTGTGGGTATGCAAATACAATTACTACTTGTTTTTTCATAGCCAACTAAGCAAAAAACTGATTTTTTAATAAATTCACATTTTTTGTGGTTTATTGATGGACTTGTTTAGCTCTTTATGCTCAATTTAATGAAGTATAAATTCAACAGAACGGCTATATAGTCAGAGCATATTATTTTAAAAGTCTTTCCGTTTTCGGTCTAGAAGCAAATCATATTACTTTTTGGCAACAGACTATTTCCCCCTAATTTGACCTCGCTGAATCCGAATATCTCTGTTGCCAACTCGAAAAATCGACAGGGACGGAGAAAATCCCCCCCCAAAAAACCTGTTTTTTTTTCAGTTTTATGCAATTTTCTCGAAAACTAACCTTTTTATCAAAAATTGCAAGGGACAGTTTTTTGTGAAGAATAAAATTCCCTTTTCAACGATGTATTGGTCAATAAGGTTAGAAAAAACAAGTAGCTCTTCAGTGGCGTACGTAAATTTGGGATTATTTAGAAAACATGTTTATTATAGGTTTTTCAAAATTTTCTCAAAAACTACACTTTTTAGGAAAAAATATGTAGTATACTTTATTGTAGAACATAACATTTTCTTTTAAAAACTTTATTAAAATGTCGGGTTGTTGCCATATTTAAGGCTTCAGGGGCGTACTAATATAAACTTATTTTCAAAAATAACTGAAATAATCAGTTTCTCTTGCATATTTAAATATCTTTTCTAACTAAGATTTTCAGAAAAAAATGTGCCTTTATTCTTTATTGAGGGTAAGACAATTTCTTTTTAAATGATATATTACAAAGTGAGGTTAATGTTATGATAAATACTTCAAAAAGGTTTGTAATTTATACCTACTAAAATAAAATGTCTCCAAATTAAAATAAACTGTTTTTTGATTAGATTAGATATTTTGATGTATCTAAATAAGTTCTTTAAAGCAAAAAAACACCGGTGGTTATAAGGGGAGGGGGCATAGGGGCCATGGCCCCCCTAAGCAATATTTTTGTGCAGAAAGTAACAGTAAAAATCGACAAAACAAAATATTAAAAATACAAATTTACCCTATCAAGTCGAATTGACCTGTCTAGTCGATATGGACCCGCGGCCGTACTTTCGATCTTTTGTACTTTCGATCTTTTGAGTTTTCGACCTTTTGTACTTTCGACCTTTTGAACTTTCGACCTTTTGTTTTTTGATCTTTTGTATTTTCGACCTGTTGTACTATCGACCTTTTATCCGCCGCTCTTTATTATCCACCGAAAAGCTAATAAGACACAAAATTGATTAGTTTGGATTGATCTTAAATAATTTATTTAAATTAAGAACACCACTGGAGCGGTAAATATAAAATAACTTCCACTTTGTTATACATTGTTTAAAAGGAAATTTTATTGGCTATGACGAAGTATAGAACACATTTTTTGATAAAGGGCTTGGTTTTTAAGAAAATTACATAAAACGTATGAAAAACATGTTTTTTTAAATGATTTCTTGAAATCACCTCCATTGACGGACGTCGCTGGAGAGTTTGCTATAAGTCAAACCCCACCGAGTTTCACATTCTTAAAAAGGGAATTTCCCTGTCTACAAAAAAGTGTAGAACAAGTTTTTTTATGTTAAGCTTAGTTTTTGAGAAAATTAGATAAAACGTGTAAAAAAGATGGTTTATTTTCTCTTTTTTCAAAATTAATTTAATTTACGGATGCCCCTGAAGTTTTATTTATAAAACCGATTTAATCATGTTATACGTCATTTTGAAGGAAATTTTATTGACTATACCAGAATGTAATACATGGTTTTCTGAATATATTAGTTTTAAAAAAAAATTAAATAAATCTTGGAAACAACATAGGTATTTTTTCAACTTTTTTTAATTACTTCAATTAACGGACGCCGCTGGAGAGCTTGTTATTAGTCTAACTTTATTAAGTTATACCATGTTGAAAAGGGACTTTTGTTGTCTTATTGTCAATAAAGTATATTACATTTTTCTCTTAGAAGCTTAGTTTTTCAGAAAATTTGAAAAAACCTCAAATTTTCAGATTTTGGGGGGTCTGGGAGGGTTTTGGAGGTTTTTGCAGCCATTAAAAAAAAATAATATTTTAATTATACAAATATATATTTTGAATGTATATGAACACCTGTGACAATTTGGGCTTTCCAGCGGCAATTTAAAATTCCGCCGCCATTTTGGCCGCCATCTTGAATATCTCAGCCCCTGTCAATATTTGGAGTTGGCAACAGGGATATTCGGATTCAGTGGGGTCAAAATAGGGGGAATTGCCCATTTGCTAAAAAGTAATATAAAATGCTTCTAGAAAGTGGATTTTCCCGAATCTTGCCTGAACTAGTTAATTTTATAAAATATATTTACAAAATTCCCGTCTTCGATATTAAATTTTTTTGATAAACAAATTTTAGTTATTGCCTGATACATTATCTCTTTGTTTCTAAAATCAGCAGTTACCTTTATCAATACGACTTGTATTTCAGTCGCGCAGCGCCAGCGATTCATTGAGGAGGGTTTTAATGTATACATGTATATATCAAAAATTTGATACAAGGATTTTCAAAGAAGTTTATTAATAATGCACACAATTCTTTGGCTCATGGGGTGGGGGGGGGGGGGGGGGGGGGTTAACCCCTAAACCCCATCAGCGCTACGCGCCTTTTGTATACAATAAAAGTGCAAAAAACTGAGGCAATATTTAGTCAGTCAGTTTGATAACCCTAAATTAGATATTAACTAGTAGAACTTCTTAGGTTAGAGGACAGGTCAAATAATAACTACCAGATTTTGGCAACGTTTCGGGTTGTATTTACCTACCCTTTTTTAAGCCCTAGAATACAAAAATAGGCATCTAGTATATATTGTATTCCAGGGCTTAAAGAAAGGGTAATACGGTTTCGTTTTCGATAATGATTTCGAAGATCCAAAATCTGTTAGTTTCTATTCGTCCTATCTTCTAACCTAAGAAGTTCTACTAGTTAAAAACAATAGGACAAGACAGTGGCGTATATAAGGGGGGGCCTGGGGGGCCCGGGCCCCCCCCGAAGCTAAGATTTTTTTAGATATTTTCCACATATTTCCTGAATACAAACATAAAATAGCATAAAATACGGCCTCATGGCGTTTCGCCCCCCCCCCCCCCCAAACTGCCTCGGGCCCACCCCGAAACTTTTTTCTATATACGCCACTGGGACAAGAAATTATTAGAATACAGTGAAGTTCGCATTTCGCAAACCCGTTTAAAGTGAACACTCGCTGATATCAAACTGTTTAAAATACCCAAAAAAAATTAACTTAGGTATACAAAGGTCTATATGTCTGCTTATAGTAAACCTCGGATATAGCGAACCAGTTTCCTTGCAAAATTCGAGTTATTTATATCCGGACTTTACGGTATTTAATTTGGAAAATATGTTCTTTTTTTATCTAAACCACAGATATAGTAGATAATTATATTATTGCGTTGACGCAAAATAATGAGACATCAGATAGAAATGTCTAAAAAAAATGATCGAAAATAATATAGTCAAAAATAATTAAGATGAAGCGTAATTATAGGTAAATTTAGTGGGAATAAGGACACTGTTGTTCTGGTAAATATACGTTTTAATCCATCGGTAACGTTTCGACAATGGTTTTTTTCTTCATCAGACTAAAAAGGTTACAACTCATTAGTAAGATAATACAAAATACGGCACATTAATACATCACCAATTAAAAATTATTATTCTTTTCCCAATAAATAATATTTAAAATGACCTTATTAACAATATATTATTTTTTTCCTAAATATTTTTTTCCCTTTTAATGTATATGTAACTGATTTTTTTATTTATTTATATAAAGAAATAGTTATGGTTTATTTTTCTTCTTCTTTTTTTTTTTAAATATATATAAAATTTTATATACAAAGGTTCAAAAAATTTTGTCACTATAGTAACTGATGGGTGGCTCAATAAAATACGCACAAAGAGATCAATCAGCTATTCATATAAAAACAATAATAATAAATAAAACCTGTAGCAAGCCATAATCCCATGTAGAAAATAACAACAATGTACACGTTATAAAAAATGTTAAAATTTAAAACAAAATAAAAAAGGACTGTTGAAATATTAAAAATTCCGTACTCACCCTTCAGACTAGATCGTACATTGAAACAACAAAAAACAAGAATTCAAGCACAAAACAAACGGCACAAAATTAAAAACGAAACCCAACATTAATCTGCTAATTATTTATATTTTCTTTTGTTTTGTTTATCAGACAGGTTATATTATCGGCGGCAAAATTAGTCCGCATTGTTGTCACTATTCTGGATTTTCATTGTTCAAATATTATTTCGGAACAATGAAAATCCAGAATAGTGACAACAATGCGGACTAATTTTGCCGTCGATAATATAACCTGTCTGATAAACAAAACAAAAGAAAATATAAATAATTAGCAGATTAATGTTGGGTTTCGTCTATCAGATGTCTATCAGGGGAAATGAATCGACCCCTGCCCTCCGTAGATTCCAGGTACTCTCTGACCCGGAGAGTTAGCACCTGTTTAGGGTCCCATTCCCAGGGTTACGGGAGAAGACCACATCGGTATGAAAGGCGGAGAGGATGGACCTCGGTACGGTGATCATAGCGCAGGTGGCAACCCTTTCTTTTAGGGATAGTATAAAAGAAGAGAAGAAGATGCTGCCTTGTAGTACCGGCGTTGGAATCGTCAAAGGCTAGGGGAAGAAAACCTCGATCAAAAATCACCTGGTCCTCCAGGTTGGGGGTTGGAGCATTAGACTAACTCTCTGATACCGGAAAAAACGTACACTGTTAAAAAACCCAATCAAACGCCTCGGAAAGAAATGAAAAACCTAAGACGAACCAAGCAAAGAAACAGGAATATGATTTTTGGTACATGGAACGTACAAGGAATGAGTCGAAAAGTGAATGAAATAGTACATGAGTGCAGCAGAATGAAGGTTGACCTTGCTGTACTAACAGAAACGAAGAAGAAAGGAAAAGGATCTGAAAACCTAGGACAGTATGACCATTTCTATAGCGGAGTGGCAAAAGAAAAACATGCTCAACAAGGAGTATCTATTTTGGGCAACAAAAGATTTAGAAAATATATCACCAACTGGAAAGCAGTAAATGAACGGCTAATAAGAATGAATATAACAATAAAAGGAATGAGACTTACGATTTTTGGAATCTATGCATATAATGACGATGCAAATGTAGCCGTGAAAGACAATTTTGTTGAAGAAATCCACAATGAAATATCAGCAGTAAGTACATCTAGAGAAATTGTAATATTGGGAGATTTAAATAGTAGAACAGGTAACAGAGTAAATGATCTGACAGTTGGCCAATATGGAGAAGATGTTGTTAATGACAATGGAAACCGGCTTATCACAATATGTGAACAATTAGACCTAAAAATCCAAAACGGTTTTTTCCAACATAAGAAAATACACAAATATACCTGGACCAAACCCTCACAAAACGTGAAATCCGTCATTGATTATCTTATCACTAAACAAAAGACAAAACTAAAAATTCAAGATGTCAGAACAAAGCGTGGATCAACATGCGGAAGTGATCACTATTTTCTGGAGACCAAAATTATCTTTCCTTATCAAGGCCGAAGCCTCCATCAACAAAATCTTGATGATACAGTGAATGAGGAAATTGATCACTGTCAATATAATCTACTAAGCCTAGAACATGACAGCGTAAAAAACTTATACAAAAAGAGACTGAACGAAAAACTTAATTCAAGTTCAGGTGAAACCACAGATGAGGAATACGAATGTCTCACATTAAGCATCCATCAAGCTGCAAAAGAAGCACTAGGATTAGTGGAAGAAACTCCTAAAGAACAAAACCATACTGGTGGGATGCTGAGATTGAAAGTGAAATAGAGGAAAAAAGGAAATTATATCACACGTACTTATCCCAAAAGACAGATAGAAGCAGAAAAGAATACAAAATCGCGCAATCAAAGGTGAGAAGAATGATCAGTGATAAGAAGAATCAATCATGGATGCAAAAGTGCCAGAAAATAGATTCTTACTTAGGAGGTAGGAGAAGTACCGAAAACTGGAAAACTATAAGATATATCAAAAAAGAAACATGCAGAGATATTATTTCACCAATACCAGACAAAGAATGGGATGAGCATTTTAAAAAACTTTTAACTGAAGATAGAGCAGAATTCAAGGAAGACCAAAGAGACAATATCATTAGAACGATGGGATCTCCAGTACCCCTCACAATATCTGAGGTCAAAAACGTGTGCAAAACCTTAAAAAGCGGTAAATCTGCCGGACCCGGAAATATCCCAGCTGAACTTATTAAATATGGCACTGAAGAATTGTTTTGTAGATTACGGAATCTTTTCCAAAGATATTTAAATGGAGCTGTAGTACCAACTGAGTGGAAAACGTCATATATATCCACAATACACAAAAAAGGAAGGAAATATATATGTGACAGTTATAGAGGTATATCTGTAACTTGTACGCTAAGCAGAATATATGGCAAAATAATAAGAAATAAAGTGGAGAGCGAATATAAAGATATGGAGGCAGAAGAACAAGCTGGTTTCAGGGCGGGTAGATCGACTTCAGATCATCTCTTTGTACAACCCAAGTTATTGAAAAGAAAATGGCATACGGACAAGAGCTCCATCTGCTTTACGTAGATTTGCAGAAGGCATATGATAGTATACCACTAGATCTACTTTGGAAAGCGTTGGAAAAGACAAACATAAGCGTACAACTAATTAAGGCCATCAAAGAGTTATACCGCAATAGTAAGGCAAAAGTTAAAATAAAAGCAAAACTAACCAAAGGCTTTCAAGTAAATAAAGGTCTTAAACAAGGTTGCTGTATCTCGCCTACGCTCTTCAAGATATATTTGGAACAGGTCCTTAAAGTCTGGAAGAGAAAATGTCAAAACATGGGAATTCCGTTGAATGAAACCACCTTGTATACTTTGTGTTTCGCCGATGATCAGATAGTGGTGGCTCAGGATTATGACGACCTCGAATATATGACACGAAAACTAATAGAAGAGTACAATAAGTGGGGACTAGAGGTTAATATCAATAAGACAGAGTATATGTGTATTGGTGGAACGAAACAGGATCTAATCTTAAATACTGAGCAGCGAATTCAGTCCTGTGATGAGTATAAATACTTGGGTCTAAAAATTACAGCTGACGGAACACTAGACAAAGCTATAAAAGATAGAAACGTACAAGGAAGAAAAGCAATAACTTTATTAAATGGAATAATTTGGGACCAAAGTATATCAAAACATAACAAAAAGCTTATATATAACACCATTGTAAAAAGTATTATTACATACGGCTCAGAAGTATGGCCAATCAAAGATAGAACAGAAAAAATGCTTTCCGCTACGGAGATGGACTATTGGAGAAGAGCAGCAGGGAAATCAAAAAGAGAAAGAGTTACCAATCAAAGAATAAGAGAAATTATGACAGTGGGTGAACGTGCTCTAGTGGATGATATAAGAACAAAACAACTGGTGTGGTACGGACATGTACAAAGAATGGATGATGGAAGACTACCTAAACAAATATTACAATGGAAACCAACTGGCCGAAGAAAGCGAGGAAGACCAAGGAGAAGCTGGAGAGAAGGAATAGATAGTGAAATAAGAAAAAGAGGCCTTGATGATGAATTATGGGCAAACAGAAACGAGTGGAGATTGGGTATCGGAAGACGTAGAACGTTGTGAAACCGATAAATATATATATATATATATATATATATATATATATATATATATATATATATATATATATATATATATATATATATATATGTTGGGTTTCGTTTTTATTTATTGGGAAAACAATAATAATTTTTAATTGGTGATGTATTAATGTGCCCTATTTTGTATTATCTTACTAATGAGTTGTAACCTTTTTAGTCTGATGAAGACAAAAACCATTGTCGAAACGTTACCGATGGATTAAAACATATATTTACCAGAACAACAGTGTCCTTATTCCCACTAAATTTACCTATAGTTGCATTGCAAGGACGTGATAAGTTTACCTAATATGAAGCGTAATTTTGTCGATGCGTAAAAATGGCGAAGCGTGAAAGCATCAAAACGTAAAAGCATCCAAATGTCGATCACAAAAGTCAATTGATCAAACATCGCACCTTTATTTTCGACTTCCTTATATACTTCTCAATTGCGTTTCGCGCATTTAAGTTACGACTATATCGATGGTTGAAAGGCAAAAGGTCATAAGCAACACATTATTTGAAATAGAGTTTTAAGCGCCAAAGTTTTTTATTTTTTTCTCTACGTCGAATGAGGTATTATTTAGGCTTCTACGATGATTTTTTTGTCGCTTTAACATGAAAAAAGAATGGATCCTGTTTTTTTTTTTTAACTAAGCGACAAAATATACTTTAAGTGGCCCTGCTGTAAAGTTTGAAAACTCACTTATAACCTTTCGCCTTTCAACCATCGATATTATTTTCGACATTTTTACGGATCGACGAAAATACGATTCGTGTAAATTATTTTCATTTTTTGTAATTATTTTCGTCTATTTTTCTTTCGATTGTTTTATTTTTAACCAAATTACAGCTTGAGATTTTTCTTTCGACCATTTTTTTTTTGACAAAACTTTTTTCGACATTTGTTTGACGAACCATAAAATCTTAACACAAATTATTTAATTACATTTTTTTTATCTATACAAGGTGCAGGGTGTCATAGAAATGATGAGGCAAAATAATAGGCTAAAAAGAATGTTATTATATTTGTCCGTATTAGTATTAATGTCGAACTACGCACTGACATACCCAGAAAAAAATTTCAATAAAAATTTGGGTTTGTTTGTCTTATTTGTGTTGTTGAGAAATCTATTTTAACATATTTTATCGACTATTGCGCGGGGGATTGATTTCTCTTAATCCCCCCTAGGTACGGCCTTGAAACTGTGTATGTGCAGGATCGTTACGGGACTTCCAATATCATACGTGCAGTGTGGTTGCCGGTCTTTAATGCGTAACGTAACCACGGATCACCTAACAAAGGTGATCCGTGACGTAACCTTTGCTTTTTAACTTTTTTACCTAATAATGTATTAGATATAATTTATTATGGGTAATGATAATGATGTGCAAAAATATAGCGCTGCTTCTTTACCCTAGTAGTTATTTATCAAATTGGTAAAAAAGTTTTTATTAACCATTGGTTTTTTAGTAAGTAGGCTTCAAAATGAAGACAGAGTAAACAAACTATAAAAAAATTTGGTACTTTATCAACAGGTCATATTGAGAGCTTTTTCTGAATCGGAAATGCTTATTTTTAAAATATTTCTTGGACTGGCCTTCTTACAACGTGGAGTCGTTTTTCAAAACCTGCGAAACATTCGCCACAAGAAGGTACATTTGTTGCAAATCGTTTAGAAAAAATTTGCGTAACTAGAAAAATTCTGGTAAAATGATCATTCTAAACAAACTACGCTTACAAATGCAGTTTTTGTTTAAAAAAAATGATTTACAATTTGACACTTACTCAAAAGGAAATAAATTTCGCCGATTAGCATAGCGGAGTGAGTTGAAGTCGTGGAACGTGCCCGCATTACGTCACCAGAGATTGCCGGCGTCCAGGCCCTTTGAGTAAGAAGTGCAAAAGGACGATGCCGACGGCGACGTTGATGCTTACTATAAGACGAGCAACAACTATTAGGGAAAGTAACGTTTATTAATGTATTTAAAGCCGGAATCTAACAGTATTCGATTTGCCAAACATTGTTTACCCCTTTATGCCTGGGTTTAGTATTCGTGTGTTTTAGCAAACTCCATCAGCATCATTGTCGTTGACTATTCAGTTAAATAAAAATGAATGAACAAATTGTATCAGATGTAAATATCAGCCGAAACTCAAACTTGACAAAATACCAGAAACACTGTTAAGGCCGCTTAACATGGAGCAACACACTTACAGTTGCATGCAAGATTAGTGTCCCTGAATGAGACATATATGTTTGTTTATACAATAGATGTAATATTAGGCACTCTAATATTGCATGCATTTGCAAGTCTATTGCTCCATGTCAAGCGGCCTTTAGAACGCTTTGCAAGCACACTCGGGCAAACTTGGGGTCCTTTGGTTTGCGTAAGCTTTCTGACATAATGAGGAAAAGCACAAGCCGACACAAACTTTGTATGGCAATCAGAGAAGTTTGCCAAATCACATACCGTTGGATTGCGGCAGATTTTTGTGGACCAAAAATAAATGACGCAAAGAAAACAGGCTATATTTTATGCATTAAATAAAATGGCTAAATGATTTAAAAAAAAATAAAATTAATAAAAAAAACACCCAACTGCTAACTTTACTTGTAACTACTAGTCGCAGGTGATTACAAAATTGATATATCGCTCACCGGATGCAATAATGGCACATTCAAAAAATTTAAGTTTTCAGGAAATAAAGATTTTGTGAATTATGCATAGTAATTTAATTTTTTTTATAAATAAGCTTTTTACCTGGTTCATAATTTTTTTTATATATATTTAGTACTGGTCAAGAAATATATTTTTAAACAAAAAAATTTTTTTTGCATAAATTATTAACAAAAAAAATAAATAAAATACATGTGTTTTTTAAAAAAATACTTCAGGAAAAAGGAATAAACTTTAATGTATGTACTGGTTTTTATTATCAAAAATATTTTCATTAAGTACACTTTACCAATTTTTTATAATATAAAAGTGGAAAGAACGACACAACAATTTCTTTAAACCTATTTAAGATATTAAAAAAAGAAAGTTAGCATTTTTTCTAAACGCAACTACTTAGTAGTAACTACAGTATTTGGACGTCAACTTTTTTAGCAAACATAAAAACTAGTTTAGTGGTAATAATAAATATTTAACCTATAGCTATCACAAACTAAAAAAAAACAAATTTTAATCAAGCTATTATTGCTTTAGAAACTTAAAAGCTAATTTGAACATTTTATCTTACTGCTATAAAAAATATTGTAACTGAAAGTACAATATTTTAGAAAAATAGTCTAACTAGTAACTAATTGGAGAAGTAAACAAAAAAAAACTTTTGGTAAATAAATAACAAAACTATTCTCTGGCTGCTTTCAGACCTTGGTAAAAATACGCATGGCGCTTGTGAATGGCGTTAGTACGCAATAAATCCATTATGTCTTCGTATTTTTTTTGTTGATATTTCTAGAGGTCCTTTGTAAGCAGATTCTAGTCATATTTTTAAAACCTATTGTTGCAGTGGTATTTTTTGTTCAGAGATTTTTTTTATCGGTTTAACTTCAGGTTTAATGTTAACAGCCTTAAGCTCGGACTCAGCAAAGGACATTTTATAGTAAAAATAATCCAAGTTATCTCTGTCGACTTTAAATGCACATCACTCACTAAATCTTACAGCTGCGCCAGAGGAGTCCTTGGAAAACCTAAAAGAAGTTTGCGAAGTTAATTTCTTTATGTCGAAAAAATCATCATAGTTCATTTCAATCACTTTATAGAGCTCCTCTGTTTTTTTGGCCGATTGTGCTTAAGTTATGTACTGTTCTAGTGTTGAAATTGGTCCTGATTTAAGAGCTCTTTTTATATTTTTCTCTATAAACGAATGTACATTGTCACCTTCGTTTTGAGTATGACCAGTGACCAAGTACTTATGAGTTATTGACTTAATATTACTATAAGTAGCTCTGGCGTAAAAGTAGGATGCTAAAACAAATTTGCTGACCGGAACAATTATCCGAATAGAATACAATTTCCAAATCATTGCCTTCATATTCGTCGGTTTTTTGTTTTAAATATTTTAAGAGGCAAGATCCGAGCTCATTGGGACCAAGTTTACCTTGTCCTTCATGCCACATAAAACAGTAGACAGAGCCTTGTTCTTTACTCGCCAAATCACATACCGTAAAATTATACATGAATAATTTTGATTTATAGTAGAATGTAGAAACATCTCCTTATGGAAGTGGCAGGGTAGCTTCCAAATCAAAACAGGTGACTTGATAAGATTCAGAGATCTTATCCTTATCATCTTGCTTCTCTGTTCTACTTAGCTTTTTTTATGTTAGTGGGATAATTAGTCAATTTCTATCTCTTTTTTTTCCTCTTTATTTGCATTTTCGTAGGCAACACATTTCAGGCATTCATAATTAAAAACATCCCGGTATGTACTCAAACTTGCAACGTTTTTGCCTTAAGCCTGGCTTATGTTTTTATAATCTCTGTACAAGTCCGTAATCGTTTTGCCGCCCTCTATATATTCTTTTTCTGAGTGTGCTCTTATATAATGGCTTTCAATCTTTGGTATAGATTTAATATGGTTACGAATATCATTTTTCTCGTCTGACATTTTTCTTTTACCTATCACACATTTTATGCATCGGTTTGTTATTCCCAAGGTTGATACAAAAAATAACTTACAAACATGTACCGAATTTTCATTTTTTGAGAAATAAAATACATTGTTATTGGTGCGTTTTTTGGGAATACCAGTTTTAGCTTGCGCGACTTCTTGCATTAGCGTCGAAATAAATGCTCTCTGCATCTCAGCCAAACTCCAGTATTTGCTAAATAAATCGCCTCTTTCTTCGTCAGAAAACTTGGTTGCATATTTAAATCTGCAGGTTTCTCCGCATGGTGGTTTAATTTGTTTAGCTTGTATAAGTTTACCTTTATTAAGCGTTTCCACTATTTCTTAGAACCTTCGTTTTTTTTCTTTTTCACTCCTCCGGCTTTTTTTTTCTGTTCCTACTTCTTCTTTCCTCTTCCTTTTCTTCTCCCATATTTTTGTCTTGTAAAGTTCTTAAAGGTAGATGCTCATCAATGCTCGCATTTGAAGTTGTTGACTCGCTTTCATATTTTGGATCAGCTATGGAATCATCAGAAAATCTTGTGTTTTCATCTTCGATAGTATCACTTTCTAAGGGACTTTTGGGATCCGCAAACTATTTGTGTCTGGGATTTATTCTATGTTAATATTATTGGGGGACCAAATTTGATTTGAACTTTTTTCTTCTTTGTTGTTATCTTCGGAGATGCTATTTAAGTTTTCTTCATTTCACATTTTAGCGCTTCTGGATGAAGGATGCATTTTTAATGTGACCTGAAAAAAAATGGTATATTGTGGCTTGTGATGATCGATCGATAACAAAAAATTATTCTCCTTAGGTAGAAAAAATATCAAGGTGCACGCTCTGTAAATGTTCATTTTTAAGAGAAAAGTAGATTTTTTTAAGATGTATTTTAACTTAAAAACAGAAATAATTTTAAAAAAATGTGCCACTAATTTTACCTTTTTTATATTTTTACGGACACGAACTTCTCTCTATGAAGAATTTATTTAAAAAAAAAATAAATTAAATAAACTTATGGTTGTTCTTTTTTTTAAATAATAACTTAAAAATGAGATGTTCCTTCTTGTTTAGTCACATATTTATAAAAATGCCAACAAGAATGGCACATTATCAGGCAAACTTATGCTAAAATTTAGATCTTTGTTTTTACAATAATGGCACAAAAAAGATGTTCCTACTTCTTAAACCACAAATTTATAAAAAATGCTAACAATTTTGGCACAACTAGAAATGTTCCACCAACAGTCTCTTTTTTTCTTTTACATGCAATAACGACACATTTAAAGATGTGCCATTATTGTCATACAAACACTATTGCACGAACCCACATGTACACTGGTCGGCGGCTGTCGATGTCCTAAACTTTTGTGCCAGTGTTGAC
Organism: Aspidapion aeneum; assembly: GCA_963576565.1. Taxonomy (NCBI): domain Eukaryota; kingdom Metazoa; phylum Arthropoda; class Insecta; order Coleoptera; family Brentidae; genus Aspidapion; species Aspidapion aeneum. The sequence continues at coordinate 28,114,447 of OY755046.1, forward strand.
CGTAGCACGTGGCAAAACCGCGGTAAAATCAATAGTGTTTGTGCCATCTGTCGGATTGCTAGCGAGTTTTCTGTGCCAATATTTTTAAAAGATACAGCTTTAAAAAATAACTATTTTATGCAGATTAACTCAAAACTGCAAAATTTTGAGTTGTGCCACTATTGCATCCGGTGAGCGATATCTATATATATATATATCTATATATATATATATATATATATATATATATATATATATATATATATAGATATCCGCTGATTGTTGTGACATCCAGGCGTAAAAATTTTAGATATCTTGTGACATCCTTCGACGCCGTGACATCCAAATTCGGATGTCACAACGTTTTTCCATGTTTTTGGTACAGTCCTGATGGGGAGGGCCCGGGTGTACCAAAGTTAAATGGATGTCATAGCATACCATGAGTCTGATGAAGAATACAGCAAAATTTATAAAAAATTTTGACGCCAAAATTTCCATGTATATTGGCGCGAGTATATTCAAGAATCGATCCAATTGATATTCATCACTCTGTGACATCCAATGTATATTTTCATCTTAATTGCACGCACTTGTAACATCCGTCAAAGCGACAACCTTGCATTATGCCTATTTTATTAATTAAATTTGGTTTATTTTTTATTTTGGGGCGGCTGTTGCTATGTGGTCCAGCGATTCACTTGACTTGCATCTTTGTAAAAATATTAAAAAATGTTAGCATAATAAATAATGTTAGCTAGCTTATTGGGAACATAAATATAAAATATAAATAAATATTTCTTCATGTACCTCAAAGCAAAAGTGAATTAACTAACGGACTTGGATAGGGACTTGATACTATTTGTGAATTGCTATCTCCGTCCTCCTTTTTACCACGTAGTTAAAGTCAGATGAGTAAAAAGAGCGAATTAGAATTCTTATAAATCAGTCAATACATATATACCCGGTGGGCCAAAAAAAACCGCACAATTTTATTTCATTATAACTTTTGAACTATACCATCGATTTTAATGGGACAAACTGCGCTTGGCAGAGAATTAATCAAAGTTTTGACTAATTATAATTATTTGTCAGCGATCTCAAAATCCAAGATGGCGGACAATATGAAAATGTACCCTTTAAAGATGCTGGTTTATTCTTATGTTGCACGTTTGAATTATTTTTTTAAATTAGTAGAAAAGCTGCGTTCTTGCCACGCACAAGGTATGAATCAGCAAAATCGGTTTGATGGTTCTAAAAAAATATTTTTGTTTCAACCATTGTTTTGAAAATTATACGATTGCCTTGCATTTATTTCCTTACAAATTTATTACTACGGAACCTTTTACTTTTTTTAAAGATCATGATCAAAATTTATCGCCATCTTAAAATTTAAGATGGTGGACAGAATCATACTTGATTCTTAAAAATGGTGGGTTTATTCTTATTTTCTGGAAATATTTTAGATTTTTTTTTTAATTTATAGAAAAGCACTACTTTTCCCGCGCACAACAAGGTACAAATTAGCAAAATCGGTGCATTGGTTCTCAAAAAACCTATTTCTGTTTTCGTCATTGTGTTACAGATTATACGATTGCATTGCCAACCCTGTCTGCATTCATTTCCTTATAAATCATTATTACCAAACCGATTTTAGTGAAATAAGAAAAATGATGGTGAGAATTGATTTCAAGGTTATAATCGAAATTTGCCGCCATCCTAAAAGTTAAGATGTTGGACAGAACCATACTTGATCATTCAAAGAGGCACTTTTATTCTTATTTTTCGAAAATGTTTTAGTTTTTTTTTTTAATTTATTGGAAAGTACTACTTTTCTCCCGCTTAATAAAGAACAATTTAATAAAATCGGCAAAGTGGTTTTCACAAAATCAGATTTTGTACAATTGTTTTACAAGTTATGCGATTGCATTGGCAATTTCTGTCCGACATTTTACATTGTAAGATGGCGGCAAATTTCGATTATAATCTTTAAAGAGCAATCAATTCTTACAACGATTTTTTATGTTCCACTAAAATTGGTAGAATTTATGAAAATTAATGCAGACAGGATTGGCAATACAATCGTATAATCTCTAAAACAATGGTTGAAACAAAAATAGATATTTTGAGAACCACCACACTGATTTTAATAATTTTTACCTCGTTGTTTGGGGAAAAAGTAGTGCTTTTTCATAGATTAAAAAAAATCTAAAACATTTTCGGAAAATAAGAATAAACACGCCATTTTAAAGAATCAAGAATAATTCTATCCGCCATCTTAAAATTTAAGATGGCGATAACTTTGATCATGATCTTAAAAAAGCAATCAATTATCACCAGGATGTTGTTTATTTCCACTAACATCGGTTCAGTAGTAATGAATTTATAAGTAAATAAATGCAGACCATGATTGCCAAGCAATCGTATAATATGCAAAACAATGGTTGAACAAAAATATTTTTTTATAAAACCACTGAACCAATTTTGCTGAATCGTACCTTGTCGTGCCTGGCAAGAACGCAGCTTTCTTACTAATTTAAAAAAATAATTAGAACATATTCGCAACACAAGAATAAACGAGCATCTTTGAAAGGTACATTTTAATTTCGTCCGTCATCTTGGATTTTGAGATTTTTTTTTATTTTTTATTTGTCAAACACACTTTTTTTTAATTACAATCTAGTCAGTAAGACTAATTAGCAATTTTGTTTTAACTTAATTTACTAGAAAAGTCAGATTTAAACTTAGGGTTCACTCAACAGTTCTCCCCGCTTTGTTTAGTCTGTAACTCACAATTGTGTTGTGTTTATAGCATTATTTTGTTTTATGTGTAATTCACTTAGTTTACTAGCTCAAACGGCTTCACTCTTTTTAGTCTTCGAACTAGCATAGTATTGTCTAGAAGCTGAATTGCTTCCACATTCACATGCCGATGGAGTCTATCTTCATGGCTTTTTGCGTACTTTTTTATAGTCTCTGCTACAGTTTCGATTTTTAGATCTCGATGAAGGTCACTATTTCGAACGTACCAAGGTGCATTCACAATGTTTCTTAATACTTTATTTTGAAATCTCTGTACAACTAGAATGGTACTCTCTTTAACACAACCCCATAGTTGAATACCATATGTCCATACTGGTTTCAGTATTTGTCTATAAAGCAGTAACTTATTATGAATTGTTAAATTGGACTTCCTTCCAATTAGCCAGTTAATTTTTCTATACCTTATCTCAAGTTCTTCCTTTTTTTTCTTAACATGTGCTTTCCAGCGCAATTTGGCATCAAGTGTCATACCTAGATATTTTGCCTGATTCGAATATGGTACTGGAATGTTGTTAATTGTTATTTGTGTGTGATTTATATTTTTGTTTGTAAAATCAACATGAATTGATTTGGTTTCATTTAATTTTATTCGCCACTTTGTGGTCCAACTGTGAACTTGGGTGACTGCATCCTGAAGTTTTTCTATGCATTTTTCAATAGATTTTTCTACCGTCAATAAACCAGGATCATCGGCAAATGTTGCTAAGTGACAATTTTCTGGCTTTGGGATATCGCAAGTGAATAATAAGTATAGATCAGGGCCTAGTACGCTACCCTGGGGCACGCCTGCATGAATTTCTCTTAAATTTGAGTATGAGTCTTCCTGTTTTACTCTAAAATATCTATCAGATATGTATGATTCCAAAATATCCGAATATTGTTTTGGCAGAAACCGTTTTAGTTTAAAATTAAGGCCTTCATGCCACACTTTGTGAAATGCTTGTGCTACATCTAGAAAAACTGCAGTACAAACTTTTCCCTCTTCTAGTGCTTTTTCTATTATATTAGTAATTCTGTGTACTTGATCTATCGTGGAATGCTTGTCTCTAAAACAAAATTGATGAGATGGAATAATTTCTTGTCTTTCTATGATGGGTTTAATTCTTTTAAGCAATAATTTTTCATAGAGCTTGGATATAATTGGCAGCAAAAATATTGGCCTGTAAGATGACACGTCATGGAGTGGTTTTCCCGGTTTTGGAATCATGATAACTTCTGCAACTTTCCACAGTTTAGGTACATACCTAAGCCTAAAAGACGCATTAATTAGGTTGCATAGTTTTACGATAGCTTTTCTGGGGAGTTGTTTTATGACTACCCCGTTAATAAGATCATACCCTAAGGCTTTTTTCGAATTAATATTTTTGATTTCTGTTAATATTTCTTTTGGTGATGTAAGCTTAATATGGTCCTCGATTTGATGGGGTTCATTTAAATGAAAGTGTTTATCTGGTGCTTCGTGGGGCTGAAATGTTTTTTCTAAATGACTTGCAAAAATATCTGCTTTTTCTTCGTTACTCCTTGCCCACTGGTTGTTAGATTTTCGTATGGGTGGAATTTGGATAATTGGTCTTTTAAAATCTTTGGTTGCTTTCCAAAGGGAATAGTCGGTATTTTATCATCTGTAAGGTCATTAAGAAAATGGTTAATAGATTCATTTTTTATTACTAAAATTTCTCGCCTAATGCGCTGCGTCATGTTGTTGAGATTTGTTTTGTCCCGACGATCACGGCTTTGCTGCCACTTTCTTCTTAGTTTCCTTTTTTCCAATATAAGGTCTCTTATTTCCTTTGGATAGTTTTTTCCCTTAAAAATTATCTTTGGTTTTGGACTGTTTTCCCAAGCTGCTTGTTGAATATTTGTAACAAAATATTCAACTTCTTTATCGCTTTGTTCTGGTGTTTGCAATGGTACTGATAGGTTTATTTTTTCTGACAGACTTTGTTTAAAACTAATCCAGTCAGTCAGTTTATTAACTAGTGAGATATTTGCTTCTTTCTTTATAATATTTTTATTAAGAGTTAGAATAATAGGTGAATGATCTGAGTGTAAATCAAAACTTTCTTCTATATCTACAAAACTTAAAGATATATTTTTTACTATAAAAAAATCAATTAGATCTGGAATTTTTCCTGGATCTGTTGGATAGTATGTGGGCTTACCAGTTGATATCGGCTCACATTGATATTCACTAATAGCTTGCAAAAGTTCTTTTCCTTTAGAATTCGTCAGTCTAGATCCCCAGTAGGTATTTTTTGCATTAAAGTCACCTCCAATTATAAAACGGTTTCCTAATTTTCTGAGAAAATTAAGATATTGATTTTTCTTTAGTAAGTGCCTTGGTGGTATATAGACAGCACTTATGACTAATGTATATGTTTTGGTTTTTACACTTACTAATGTAGCTTGAATCTCTATAGTTTTATATCCCATCTCCTCATAGTGTGATATATTTTCTTTAATTATTACAGCACTTCCCCCATGTGCAGTATTGCTAGGGTGAGTTGTATGATACACTTTATAACCTTTAAATTTAATGTGAGACTGGTTAGTGAAATGCGTTTCTGACACAAGACAGACGTCAATTTTTTCTATGTCTAGAATAACTTGCAAGTCTTGCTGATGTTGCAAGAGACCATTGGCATTTCAAGCTAGGATTCTAAGATTACTGACCATTTTGAGGCATATTGGTAGCTCCGTTATTGCTACTATCTAGTTTAGTTAATCGCTCATCAAGTTTGTTCAATTTCTCCAAAATTAATTGTAGTGTTTGTTCCATAGTATTTTGACTACTGATATTAATATCAGGTATAGTAGCTGTTGCTGCTACTTGGCTGTATGTCCTTGTCACAGAGTTTTGTGTGACTGTGTTTCTTGTCTGTTGGTTTTGTCTATTTGTACTCAGGTTTGGTATGAGATTCGGTTTCTTAGGTTTATTTTTCAATTTTTGTATTTCCTTAGCAACAAGGCATCCTCTTTAGTTAGCAGGATGCTTGCCTTCACAGTGGATGCATTTTGGCTCAGATTCTTTTGGTTTGGGGCATTCTACAGTAAGATGTTTCCCCGTGCATTTCACGCAACGTGGTTCTTTAGCGCAATATTTTTGCGTGTGTCCATAAGATTGGCATCTTTTGCATTGAGGGACTAACTTTGAGGTTTTTAGTGCTTTTATTTCCACTTCAATCCCAAGGATACTGGAAATTTCAAAAATTTTGTTGATATCTTCCTCGTGGCTAAATGTGAGCATAAACATGTTAAGAGGTTGTCTTGTTCTCCATTTAAGTTTGTTGCTGGCCTCCAGTGCCTTAAAACCTTTTTTTTGTAGATCAGCTACAATTTTTTGTGGGTCACATGAGAAGTGTAGCCTATTCGCTATTACTCTAATTGGCCTTATTTGTTTGTTTTCGTATGAGTGCCATTGATGCTTTATTTCATTAAGCATTTTAGTAACCAGCCGATAGCTGTCTGCGTCTTGTACATTTATTTTAATATTTTCGTGATTTAAAACTTTTATTTTAACTCCTTGTATGATATTTAACTTTTCATAAATATCATTAAAATTATTTACGACATTTACCATCATCGGTGGAGGTAATGGAGCTTTTTTAACCTTAGTTGGGGGTTCTTCATTTTGTGTTTTATTGGAGGGCTCTCCAGTGCCCGAGCTTTGTTGTGGTGGTGAGAGTGAAGTATCCATTCGACGTTTTTTCCAACCTTTTCCTTTTGATCTGATCCACAGTTTCTCTTGCCAGATCTTCCTCATCAGTAATGTAGTCCATGTCAGACTCTTCTTTTTTAGTGACTTTTGTCTCTAAATCTGCAAATTTTCTTTGCATACTTTCCAGTTGACTTCGAAGATAATCCACTTGTACACTAAGAGAATTTTTTTCGTTTTGGGATTTTTTCCATTCGCTATATAAAACTTCTTCATTTTGTGTTCTAGCATGGTTATCCTGAAATAATTCGGCATTATCTATTTTTTCTTGATTTTGTTTGGGCTCTTCGCTAATTTTTAAAACAAGTTTCACAGGTGATGGTACACTTTTTTTGCTTTTAAACATGATATATTATTTATAATACACATTGTATATAGATTTTTAACAGAGGTTTATCGCGCGCGATGTTTATTGTAAACAAAACAAACTTCGACTTTGACCTCGTTAGCACATTATGCAGGTACGATGCAATATAACTGTACTGAACTGCGATCGAACGAATACTGGATTTTGAGATGGCAGACAAAAAATGATAAATTAGTCAAAACTCTGATTAACTCTTTGGCAAGTGCAGTTTGTCCCATTAATATCGATTGTATGTTTCAAAAGTTATAATTAAAAAAATTTCCAGGTTTTTTTGGCCCACCCTGTATAGGAAACGAGTTCAGAAACTGCTTAATCGATTTTATAGAACCCCCTCCCCTAATTGCGCCTCTAATATATTTATTTATTTATTTCCAAGGAGTAGCACATATAAGAAAAATTCAGAAGAATAATTTAGGTACCTAAAAAAAAGTAACATATGGGTTAGCCGATTTGGAAAAAAAATATAGATATAAAAGAAAAGAAAATGGGAATAAATTGCTATAAATTTATTTTATATTATATGCATAATAATTAAGGGCCTTAATTCTGCCAAAGTGGCGCCCGCGTCAGTAAATAAAACATATCTAGCTAGGTATAGAGCTACATAATTTATCAAAAATTCGCTGAACATAGGTAAGTACCTAGATTTTACTGGAATATCGGCCATTTTTTGTGTACCGAGCAAAGCCGATTAGTAATCAGTTTCTATGTGACTATGCTTGGGGGATAACACAAATGTTTACACAAACTTAAAAAAAAACGGCCGATTCAAAATGGCGGATTTTCTTATTTACCAACCAATTTATCTCAAACTTAAAATATAACATTGCTTAAGGTCATATAACACAAATGTTTACTCAAACTTAAAAAAATCAAAATGGCCGATCCAAAATGGCGGATTTTCTTATTTACCAACCGATTTGTCTCAAACTTGAAATATAACAATGCTTAAGGTCAATTAACACAAATTCTTACTCAAACTTAAAAAAACAAAATGGCCGATCCAAACTGGCGGATTTTTTTATTTACCAACCGATTTGTCTCAAACTTGAAATATAACATTGCTTAAGGTCATATAATACAAATATTTACTCAAACTTAAAAAAATGAAAATGGCCGATCTAAAATGGCGGATTTTCTTATTTACCAACCGATTTGTCTCAAACTTGAAATATAAGATTGCCTAAGGTCACAAATGTTTACTCAAACTAAAAAAAATTAAAATGGCCGATCCAAAATGGCGGATTCTCTTATTTACCATCCGATTTGTCTCAAACATGAAATATAACATTGCTTTAGTTCATATAACACAAATGTTTACTCAAACTTAAAAAAATCAAAATGGCCGATCCAAAATGGCGGATTTTCTTATTTACCATCCGATTTGTCTCAAACATGAAATATAACATTGCTTTAGGTCATATAACACAAATGTTTACTCAAACTTAAAAAAATGCAAATGGCCGATCCAAAATGGCGGATTCTCTTATTTAGCAACCGATTTGTCTCAAACTTGAAATATAACATTGCTTAAGGTCATATAACACAAATGTTTAGTCAAACTTAAAAAAATCAAAATGGCCGATCCAAAATGGCGGATTTTCTTATTTACCAACCGATTTGTCTCAAACTTGAAATATAACATTGCTTAAGGTCATATAACACAAATGTTTACTCAAACTTAAAAAAATAAAGATGGCCGATCCAAAATGGCGGATTTTCTTATTTACCAACCAATTTGTCTCAAACTTGAAATATAGGATTGCTTAGGTCATATAACACAAATGTTTACTCAAACTTAAAAAAAACAAAATGGCCGATCCAAAATGGCGGATTTTCTTATTTACCAACCGATTTGTCTCAAACTTGAAATATAACATTGCTTAAGGTCAATTAACACAAATTCTTACTCAAACTTAAAAAAATCAAAATGGCCGATCCAAATGGCGGATTTTCTTATTTACCAACCGATTTGTCTCAAACTTGAAATATAACAATGCTTAAGGTCAATTAACACAAATTCTTACTCAAACTTAAAAAAACAAAATGGCCGATCCAAACTGGCGGATTTTTTTATTTACAACCGATTTGTCTCAAACTTGAAATATAACATTGCTTAAGGTCATATAATACAAATATTTACTCAAACTTAAAAAAATGAAAATGGCCGATCCAAAATGGCGGATTTTCTTATTTACCAACCGATTTGTCTCAAACTTGAAATATAGCATTGCTTTAGGTCATATAACACAAATGTTTACTCAAACTTAAAAAAATGAAAATGGCCGATCCAAAATGGCGGATTCTCTTATTAACCAACCGATTTGTCTCAAACTTGAAATATAACATTGCTTAAGGTCATATAACACAAATGTTTAGTCAAACTTAAAAAAATCAAAATGGCCGATCCAAAATGGCGGATTTTCTTATTTACCAACCGATTTGTCTCAAACTTGAAATATAACAATGCTTAAGGTCAATTAACACAAATTCTTACTCAAACTTAAAAATATGAAAATGGCCGATCCAAAATGGCGGATTTTCTTATTTGCCAACCGATTTGTCTCAAACTTGAAATATAACATTGCTTAAGGTCAATTAACACAAATTCTTACTCAAACTTAAAAAAATGAAAATGGCCGATCCAAAATGGCGGATTCTTTTATTTACCAACCGATTTGTCTCAAACTTGAAATATAACATTGCTTAAGGTCATATAACACAAATCTTTACACAAACTTAAAAAAAAAACAAAATGGCCGATCCAAAATGGCGGATTTTCTTATTTACCAACCGATTTGTCTCAAACTTGAAATATAACATTGCTTAAGGTCATATAACACAAATGTTTACATAAACTTAAAAAAAAACGGCCGATTCAAAATGGCGGATTTTCTTATTAACCAACCAATTTATCTCAAACTTAAAATATAACATTGCTTAAGGTCATATAACACAAATGTTTACTCAAACTTAAAAAAATCAAAATGGCCGATCCAAACTGGCGGATTTTTTTATTTACCAACCGATTTGTCTCAAACTTGAAATATAACATTGCTTAAGGTCATATAATACAAATATTTACTCAAACTTAAAAAATGAAAATGGCCGATCTAAAATGGCGGATTTTCTTATTTACCAACCGATTTGTCTCAAACTTGAAATATAAGATTGCTTAAGGTCATATGACACAAATGTTTACTCAAACTTAAAAAAATGAAAATGGCCGATCCAAAATGGCGGATTCTCTTATTAACCAACCGATTTGTCTCAAACTTGAAATATAACATTGCTTAAGGTCATATAACACAAATGTTTACTCAAACTTAAAAAAATCAAAATGGCCGATCCAAAATGGCGGATTTTCTTATTTACCATCCGATTTGTCTCAAACATGAAATATAACATTGCTTTAGGTCATATAACACAAATGTTTACTCAAACTTAAAAAAATGCAAATGGCCGATCCAAAATGGCGGATTCTCTTATTTAGCAACCGATTTGTCTCAAACTTGAAATATAACAATGCTTAAGTTCATATAACACAAATGTTTACACAAACTTAAAAAAATAAAGATGGCCGATCCAAAATGGCGGATTTTCTTATTTACCAACCAATTTGTCTCAAACTTGAAATATAACATTGCTTAAGGTCATATAACACAAATGTTTACTCAAACTTAAAAAAATAAAAATGGCCGATCCAAAATGGCGGATTTTCTTATTTACCAACCAATTTGTCTCAAACTTGAAATATAAGATTGCTTAGGTCATATAACACAAATGTTTACTCAAACTTAAAAAAAAACAAAATGGCCGATCCAAAATGGCGGATTTTCTTATTTACCAAGCGATTTGTCTCAAACTTGAAATATAACATTGCTTAAGGTCAATTAACACAAATTCTTACTCAAACTTAAAAAAATCAAAATGGCCGATCCAAAATGGCGGATTTTCTTATTTACCAACCGATTTGTCTCAAACTTGAAATATAACAATGCTTAAGGTCAATTAACACAAATTCTTACTCAAACTTAAAAAAACAAAATGGCCGATCCAAACTGGCGGATTTTTTTATTTACAACCGATTTGTCTCAAACTTGAAATATCACATTGCTTAAGGTCATATAATACAAATATTTACTCAAACTTAAAAAAATGAAAATGGCCGATCCAAAATGGCGGATTTTCTTATTTATCAACCGATTTGTGTCAAACTTGAAATATAAGATTGCTTAAGGTCATATAACACAAATGTTTACTCAAACTAAAAAAAATTAAAATGGCAGATCCAAAATGGCGGATTCTCTTATTTACCAACCGATTTGTGTCAAACTTGAAATATAACATTGCTTAAAGTCATATAACACAAATGTTTACTCAAACTTAAAAAAATCAAAATGGCCGATCCAAAATGGCGGATTTTCTTATTTACCAACCGATTTGTCTCAAACTTGAAATATAGCATTGCTTTAGGTCATATAACACAAATGTTTACTCAAACTTAAAAAAATGAAAATGGCCGATCCAAAATGGCGGATTCTCTTATTAACCAACCGATTTGTCTCAAAATTGAAATATAACATTGCTTAATATCATATAACACAAATGTTTAGTCAAACTTAAAAAAATCAAAATGGCCGATCCAAAATGGCGGATTTTCTTATTTACCAACCGATTTGTCTCAAACTTGAAATATAACAATGCTTAAGGTCAATTAACACAAATTCTTACTCAAACTTAAAAAAATGAAAATGGCCGATCCAAAATGGCGGATTTTCTTATTTGCCAACCGATTTGTCTCAAACTTGAAATATAACATTGCTTAAGGTCAATTAACACAAATTCTTACTCAAACTTAAAAAAATAAAAATGGCCGATCCAAAATGGCGGATTCTTTTATTTACCAACCGATTTGTCTCAAACTTGAAATATAACATTGCTTAAGGTCATATAACACAAATCTTTACACAAACTTAAAAAAAAAACAAAATGGCCGATCCAAAATGGCGGATTTTCTTATTTACCAACCGATTTGTCTCAAACTTGAAATATAACATTGCTTAAGGTCATATAACACAAATGTTTACACAAACTTAAAAAAAAACGGCCGATTCAAAATGGCGGATTTTCTTATTTACCAACCAATTTATCTCAAACTTAAAATATAACATTGTTTAAGGTCATATAACACAAATGTTTACTCAAACTTAAAAAAATCAAAATGGCCGATCCAAAATGGCGGATTTTCTTATTTACCAACCGATTTGTCTCAAACTTGAAATATAACAATGCTTAAGGTCAATTAACACAAATTCTTACTCAAACTTAAAAAAACAAAATGGCCGATCCAAACTGGCGGATTTTTTTATTTACCAACCGATTTGTCTCAAACTTGAAATATAACATTGCTTAAGGTCATATAATACAAATATTTACTCAAACTTAAAAAAATGAAAATGGCCGATCTAAAATGGCGGATTTTCTTATTTACCAACCGATTTGTCTCAAACTTGAAATATAAGATTGCTTAAGGTCACAAATGTTTACTCAAACTAAAAAAAATTAAAATGGCCGATCCAAAATGGCGGATTCTCTTATTTACCATCCGATTTGTCTCAAACATGAAATATAACATTGCTTTAGGTCATATAACACAAATGTTTACTCAAACTTAAAAAAATCAAAATGGCCGATCCAAAATGGCGGATTTTCTTATTTACCATCCGATTTGTCTCAAACATGAAATATAACATTGCTTTAGGTCATATAACACAAATGTTTACTCAAACTTAAAAAAATGCAAATGGCCGATCCAAAATGGCGGATTCTCTTATTTAGCAACCGATTTGTCTCAAACTTGAATATAACATTGCTTAAGGTCATATAACACAAATGTTTAGTCAAACTTAAAAAAATCAAAATGGCCGATCCAAAATGGCGGATTTTCTTATTTACCAACCGATTTGTCTCAAACTTGAAATATAACATTGCTTAAGGTCATATAACACAAATGTTTACTCAAACTTAAAAAAATAAAGATGGCCGATCCAAAATGGCGGATTTTCTTATTTACCAACCAATTTGTCTCAAACTTGAAATATAGGATTGCTTAGGTCATATAACACAAATGTTTACTCAAACTTAAAAAAAACAAAATGGCCGATCCAAAATGGCGGATTTTCTTATTTACCAACCGATTTGTCTCAAACTTGAAATATAACATTGCTTAAGGTCAATTAACACAAATTCTTACTCAAACTTAAAAAAATCAAAATGGCCGATCCAAATGGCGGATTTTCTTATTTACCAACCGATTTGTCTCAAACTTGAAATATAACAATGCTTAAGGTCAATTAACACAAATTCTTACTCAAACTTAAAAAAACAAAATGGCCGATCCAAACTGGCGGATTTTTTTATTTACAACCGATTTGTCTCAAACTTGAAATATAACATTGCTTAAGGTCATATAATACAAATATTTACTCAAACTTAAAAAAATGAAAATGGCCGATCCAAAATGGCGGATTTTCTTATTTACCAACCGATTTGTCTCAAACTTGAAATATAACATTGCTTTAGGTCATATAACACAAATGTTTACTCAAACTTAAAAAAATGAAAATGGCCGATCCAAAATGGCGGATTCTCTTATTTAGCAACCGATTTGTCTCAAACTTGAAATATAACAATGCTTAAGGTCAATTAACACAAATTCTTACTCAAACTTAAAAAAACAAAATGGCCGATCCAAACTGGCGGATTTTTTTATTTACAACCGATTTGTCTCAAACTTGAAATATAACATTGCTTTAGGTCATATAACACAAATGTTTACTCAAACTTAAAAAAATGAAAATGGCCGATCCAAAATGGCGGATTCTCTTATTTAGCAACCGATTTGTCTCAAACTTGAAATATAACAATGCTTAAGGTCAATTAACACAAATTCTTACTCAAACTTAAAAAAACAAAATGGCCGATCCAAACTGGCGGATTTTTTTATTTACAACCGATTTGTCTCAAACTTGAAATATAACATTGCTTTAGGTCATATAACACAAATGTTTACTCAAACTTAAAAAAATGAAAATGGCCGATCCAAAATGGCGGATTCTCTTATTAACCAACCGATTTGTCTCAAACTTGAAATATAACATTGCTTAAGGTCATATAACACAAATCTTTACACAAACTTAAAAAAAAAACAAAATGGCCGATCCAAAATGGCGGATTTTCTTATTTACCAACCGATTTGTCTCAAACTTGAAATATAACATTGCTTAAGGTCATATAACACAAATGTTTACATAAACTTAAAAAAAAACGGCCGATTCAAAATGGCGGATTTTCTTATTAACCAACCAATTTATCTCAAACTTAAAATATAACATTGCTTAAGGTCATATAACACAAATGTTTACTCAAACTTAAAAAAATCAAAATGGCCGATCCAAACTGGCGGATTTTTTTATTTACCAACCGATTTGTCTCAAACTTGAAATATAACATTGCTTAAGGTCATATAATACAAATATTTACTCAAACTTAAAAAAATGAAAATGGCCGATCTAAAATGGCGGATTTTCTTATTTACCAACCGATTTGTCTCAAACTTGAAATATAAGATTGCTTAAGGTCATATGACACAAATGTTTACTCAAACTAAAAAAAATTAAAATGGCCGATCCAAAATGGCGGATTCTCTTATTTACCATCCGATTTGTCTCAAACATGAAATATAACATTGCTTTAGGTCATATAACACAAATGTTTACTCAAACTTAAAAAAATGCAAATGGCCGATCCAAAATGGCGGATTCTCTTATTTAGCAACCGATTTGTCTCAAACTTGAAATATAACAATGCTTAAGGTCAATTAACACAAATTCTTACTCAAACTTAAAAAAACAAAATGGCCGATCCAAACTGGCGGATTTTTTTATTTACCAACCGATTTGTCTCAAACTTAAAATATAACATTGCTTAAGGTCATATAACACAAATGTTTACACAAACTTAAAAAAAACGGCCGATTCAAAATGGCGGATTTTCTTATTTACCAACCAATTTGTCTCAAACTTGAAATATAACATTGCTTAAGGTCATATAACACAAATGTTTACTCAAACTTAAAAAAATAAAAATGGCCGATCCAAAATGGCGGATTTTCTTATTTACCAACCAATTTGTCTCAAACTTGAAATATAAGATTGCTTAGGTCATATAACACAAATGTTTACTCAAACTTAAAAAAAAACAAAATGGCCGATCCAAAATGGCGGATTTTCTTATTTACCAACCGATTTGTCTCAAACTTGAAATATAACATTGCTTAAAGTCATATAACACAAATGTTTACTCAAACTTAAAAAAATCAAAATGGCCGATCCAAAATGGCGGATTTTCTTATTTACCAACCGATTTGTCTCAAACTTGAAATATAGCCATTGCATTAGGTCATATAACACAAATGTTTACTCAAACTTAAAAAAATGAAAATGGCCGATCCAAAATGGCGGATTCTCTTATTAACCAACCGATTTGTCTCAAAATTGAAATATAACATTGCTTAAGGTCAATTAACACAAATTCTTACTCAAACTTAAAAAAATGAAAATGGCCGATCCAAAATGGCGGATTTTCTTATTTGCCAACCGATTTGTCTCAAACTTGAAATATAACATTGCTTAAGGTCAATTAACACAAATTCTTACTCAAACTTAAAAAAATGAAAATGGCCGATCCAAAATGGCGGATTCTTTTATTTACCAACCGATTTGTCTCAAACTTGAAATATAACATTGCTTAAGGTCATATAACACAAATCTTTACACAAACTTAAAAAAAAAACAAAATGGCCGATCCAAAATGGCGGATTTTCTTATTTACCAACCGATTTGTCTCAAACTTGAAATATAACATTGCTTAAGGTCATATAACACAAATGTTTACAAAAACTTTTAAAAAAACGGCCGATTCAAAATGGCGGATTTTCTTATTTACCAACCAATTTATCTCAAACTTAATATATAACATTGCTTAAGGTCATATAACACAAATGTTTACTCAAACTTAAAAAAATCAAAATGGCCGATCCAAAATGGCGGATTTTCTTATTTACCAACCGATTTGTCTCAAACTTGAAATATAACAATGCTTAAGGTCAATTAACACAAATTCTTACTCAAACTTAAAAAAACAAAATGGCCGATCCAAACTGGCGGATTTTTTTATTTACCAACCGATTTGTCTCAAACTTGAAATATAACATTGCTTAAGGTCATATAATACAAATATTTACTCAAACTTAAAAAAATGAAAATGTCCGATCTAAAATGGCGGATTTTCTTATTTACCAACCGATTTGTCTCAAACTTGAAATATAAGATTGCTTAAGGCACAAATGTTTACTCAAACTAAAAAAAATTAAAATGGCCGATCCAAAATGGCGGATTCTCTTATTTACCATCCGATTTGTCTCAAACATGAAATATAACATTGCTTTAGGTCATATAACACAAATGTTTACTCAAACTTAAAAAAATCAAAATGGCCGATCCAAAATGGCGGATTTTCTTATTTACCATCCGATTTGTCTCAAACATGAAATATAACATTGCTTTAGGTCATATAACACAAATGTTTAGTCAAACTTAAAAAAATCAAAATGGCCGATCCAAAATGGCGGATTTTCTTATTTACCAACCGATTTGTCTCAAACTTGAAATATAACATTGCTTAAGGTCATATAACACAAATGTTTACTCAAACTTAAAAAAATAAAGATGGCCGATCCAAAATGGCGGATTTTTTTATTTACCAACCAATTTGTCTCAAACTTGAAATATAAGATTGCTTAGGTCATATAACACAAATGTTTACTCAAACTTAAAAAAAACAAAATGGCCGATCCAAAATGGCGGATTTTCTTATTTACCAACCGATTTGTCTCAAACTTGAAATATAACATTGCTTAAGGTCAATTAACACAAATTCTTACTCAAACTTAAAAAAATCAAAATGGCCGATCCAAATGGCGGATTTTCTTATTTACCAACCGATTTGTCTCAAACTTGAAATATAACAATGCTTAAGGTCAATTAACACAAATTCTTACTCAAACTTAAAAAAACAAAATGGCCGATCCAAACTGGCGGATTTTTTTATTTACAACCGATTGGTTTCAAACTTGAAATATAACATTGCTTAAGGTCATATAATACAAATATTTACTCAAACTTAAAAAAATGAAAATGGCCGATCCAAAATGGCGGATTTTCTTATTTACCAACCGATTTGTGTCAAACTTGAAATATAAGATTGCTTAAGGTCATATAACACAAATGTTTACTCAAACTAAAAAAAATTAAAATGGCAGATCCAAAATGGCGGATTCTCTTATTTACCAACCGATTTGTGTCAAACTTGAAATATAACATTGCTTAAGGTCATATAACACAAATGTTTACTCAAACTTAAAAAAATCAAAATGGCCGATCCAAAATGGCGGATTTTCTTATTTACCAACCGATTTGTCTCAAACTTGAAATATAACAATGCTTAAGGTCAATTAACACAAATTCTTACTCAAACTTAAAAATATGAAAATGGCCGATCCAAAATGGCGGATTTTCTTATTTGCCAACCGATTTGTCTCAAACTTGAAATATAACATTGCTTAAGGTCAATTAACACAAATTCTTACTCAAACTTAAAAAAATGAAAATGGCCGATCCAAAATGGCGGATTCTTTTATTTACCAACCGATTTGTCTCAAACTTGAAATATAACATTGCTTAAGGTCATATAACACAAATCTTTACACAAACTTAAAAAAAAAAACAAAATGGCCGATCCAAAATGGCGGATTTTCTTATTTACCAACCGATTTGTCTCAAACTTGAAATATAACATTGCTTAAGGTCATATAACACAAATGTTTACATAAACTTAAAAAAAAACGGCCGATTCAAAATGGCGGATTTTCTTATTAACCAACCAATTTATCTCAAACTTAAAATATAACATTGCTTAAGGTCATATAACACAAATGTTTACTCAAACTTAAAAAAATCAAAATGGCCGATCCAAAATGGCGGATTTTCTTATTTACCAACCGATTTGTCTCAAACTTGAAATATAACAATGCTTAAGATCAATTAACACAAATTCTTACTCAAACTTAAAAATATGAAAATGGCCGATCCAAAATGGCGGATTTTCTTATTTGCCAACCGATTTGTCTCAAACTTGAAATATAACATTGCTTAAGGTCAATTAACACAAATTCTTACTCAAACTTAAAAAAATGAAAATGGCCGATCCAAAATGGCGGATTCTTTTATTTACCAACCGATTTGTCTCAAACTTGAAATATAACATTGCTTAAGGTCATATAACACAAATCTTTACACAAACTTAAAAAAAAAACAAAATGGCCGATCCAAAATGGCGGATTTTCTTATTTACCAACCGATTTGTCTCAAACTTGAAATATAACATTGCTTAAGGTCATATAACACAAATGTTTACATAAACTTAAAAAAAAACGGCCGATTCAAAATGGCGGATTTTCTTATTAACCAACCAATTTATCTCAAACTTAAAATATAACATTGCTTAAGGTCATATAACACAAATGTTTACTCAAACTTAAAAAAATGAAAATGGCCGATCCAAAATGGCAGATTCTCTTATTTACCAACCGATTTGTCTCAAACTTGTAATATAACATTGCTTAAGGTCATATAACACAAATGTTTACTCAAACTTAAAAAAATGAAAATGGCCGATCCAAAATGGCGGATTCTCTTATTAACCAACCGATTTGTCTCAAACTTGAAATATAACATTGCTTAAGGTCATATAACACAAATGTTTACTCAAACTTAAAAAAATCAAAATGGCCGATCCAAAATGGCGGATTTTCTTATTTACCATCCGATTTGTCTCAAACATGAAATATAACATTGCTTTAGGTCATATAACACAAATGTTTACTCAAACTTAAAAAAATGCAAATGGCCGATCCAAAATGGCGGATTCTCTTATTTAGCAACCGATTTGTCTCAAACTTGAAATATAACAATGCTTAAGGTCAATTAACACAAATTCTTACTCAAACTTAAAAAAACAAAATGGCCGATCCAAACTGGCGGATTTTTTTATTTACCAACCGATTTGTCTCAAACTTAAAATATAACATTGCTTAAGGTCATATAACACAAATGTTTACACAAACTTAAAAAAAACGGCCGATTCAAAATGGCGGATTTTCTTATTTACCAACCAATTTGTCTCAAACTTGAAATATAAGATTGCTTAGGTCATATAACACAAATGTTTACTCAAACTTAAAAAAAAACAAAATGGCCGATCCAAAATGGCGGATTTTCTTATTTACCAACCGATTTGTCTCAAACTTGAAATATAACATTGCTTAAGGTCAATTAACACAAATTCTTACTCAAACTTAAAAAAATCAAAATGGCCGATCCAAAATGGCGGATTTTCTTATTTACCAACCGATTTGTCTCAAACTTGAAATATAACAATGCTTAAGGTCAATTAACACAAATTCTTACTCAAACTTAAAAAAACAAAATGGCCGATCCAAACTGGCGGATTTTTTTATTTACAACCGATTTGTCTCAAACTTGAAATATAACATTGCTTAAGGTCATATAATACAAATATTTACTCAAACTTAAAAAAATGAAAATGGCCGATCCAAAATAGCGGATTTTCTTATTTATCAACCGATTTGTGTCAAACTTGAAATATAAGATTGCTTAAGGTCATATAACACAAATGTTTACTCAAACTAAAAAAAATTAAAATGGCAGATCCAAAATGGCGGATTCTCTTATTTACCAACCGATTTGTGTCAAACTTGAAATATAACATTGCTTAAGTCATATAACACAAATGTTTACTCAAACTTAAAAAATCAAAATGGCCGATCCAAAATGGCGGATTTTCTTATTTACCAACCGATTTGTCTCAAACTTGAAATATAGCATTGCTTTAGGTCATATAACACAAATGTTTACTCAAACTTAAAAAAATGAAAATGGCCGATCCAAAATGGCGGATTCTCTTATTAACCAACCGATTTGTCTCAAAATTGAAATATAACATTGCTTAAGGTCATATAACACAAAAGTTTAGTCAAACTTAAAAAAATCAAAATGGCCGATCCAAAATGGCGGATTTTCTTATTTACCAACCGATTTGTCTCAAACTTGAAATATAGCAATGCTTAAGGTCAATTAACACAAATTCTTACTCAAACTTAAAAAAATGAAAATGGCCGATCCAAAATGGCGGATTTTCTTATTTGCCAACCGATTTGTCTCAAACTTGAAATATAACATTGCTTAAGGTCAATTAACACAAATTCTTACTCAAACTTAAAAAAATAAAAATGGCCGATCCAAAATGGCGGATTCTTTTATTTACCAACCGATTTGTCTCAAACTTGAAATATAACATTGCTTAAGGTCATATAACACAAATCTTTACACAAACTTAAAAAAAAAACAAAATGGCCGATCCAAAATGGCGGATTTTCTTATTTACCAACCGATTTGTCTCAAACTTGAAATATAACATTGCTTAAGGTCATATAACACAAATGTTTACACAAACTTAAAAAAAATCGGCCGATTCAAAATGGCGGATTTTCTTATTTACCAACCAATTTATCTCAAACTTAAAATATAACATTGCTTAAGGTCATATAACACAAATGTTTACTCAAACTTAAAAAAATCAAAATGGCCGATCCAAAATGGCGGATTTTCTTATTTACCAACCGATTTGTCTCAAACTTGAAATATAACAATGCTTAAGGTCAATTAACACAAATTCTTACTCAAACTTAAAAAAACAAAATGGCCGATCCAAACTGGCGGATTTTTTTATTTACCAACCGATTTGTCTCAAACTTGAAATATAACATTGCTTAAGGTCATATAATACAAATATTTACTCAAACTTAAAAAAATTAAAATGGCCGATCTAAAATGGCGGATTTTCTTATTTACCAACCGATTTGTCTCAAACTTGAAATATAAGATTGCTTAAGGTCACAAATGTTTACTCAAACTAAAAAAAATTAAAATGGCCGATCCAAAATGGCGGATTCTCTTATTTACCATCCGATTTGTCTCAAACATGAAATATAACATTGCTTTAGGTCATATAACACAAATGTTTACTCAAACTTAAAAAAATCAAAATGGCCGATCCAAAATGGCGGATTTTCTTATTTACCATCCGATTTGTCTCAAACATGAAATATAACATTGCTTTAGGTCATATAACACAAATGTTTACTCAAACTTAAAAAAATGCAAATGGCCGATCCAAAATGGCGGATTCTCTTATTTAGCAACCGATTTGTCTCAAACTTGAAATATAACATTGCTTAAGGTCATATAACACAAATGTTTACTCAAACTTAAAAAAAACAAAATGGCCGATCCAAAATGGCGGATTTTCTTATTTACCAACCGATTTGTCTCAAACTTGAAATATAACATTGCTTAAGGTCAATTAACACAAATTCTTACTCAAACTTAAAAAAATCAAAATGGCCGATCCAAATGGCGGATTTTCTTATTTACCAACCGATTTGTCTCAAACTTGAAATATAACAATGCTTAAGGTCAATTAACACAAATTCTTACTCAAACTTAAAAAAACAAAATGGCCGATCCAAACTGGCGGATTTTTTTATTTACAACCGATTTGTCTCAAACTTGAAATATAACATTGCTTAAGGTCATATAATACAAATATTTACTCAAACTTAAAAAAATGAAAATGGCCGATCCAAAATGGCGGATTTTCTTATTTACCAACCGATTTGTCTCAAACTTGAAATATAGCATTGCTTTAGGTCATATAACACAAATGTTTACTCAAACTTAAAAAAATGAAAATGGCCGATCCAAAATGGCGGATTCTCTTATTAACCAACCGATTTGTCTCAAACTTGAAATATAACATTGCTTAAGGTCATGTAACACAAATGTTTAGTCAAACTTAAAAAAATCAAAATGGCCGATCCAAAATGGCGGATTTTCTTATTTACCAACCGATTTGTCTCAAACTTGAAATATAACAATGCTTAAGGTCAATTAACACAAATTCTTACTCAAACTTAAAAATATGAAAATGGCCGATCCAAAATGGCGGATTTTCTTATTTGCCAACCGATTTGTCTCAAACTTGAAATATAACATTGCTTAAGGTCAATTAACACAAATTCTTACTCAAACTTAAAAAAATGAAAATGGCCGATCCAAAATGGCGGATTCTTTTATTTACCAACCGATTTGTCTCAAACTTGAAATATAACATTGCTTAAGGTCATATAACACAAATCTTTACACAAACTTAAAAAAAAACAAAATGGCCGATCCAAAATGGCGGATTTTCTTATTTACCAACCGATTTGTCTCAAACTTGAAATATAACATTGCTTAAGGTCATATAACACAAATGTTTACATAAACTTAAAAAAAAACGGCCGATTCAAAATGGCGGATTTTCTTATTAACCAACCAATTTATCTCAAACTTAAAATATAACATTGCTTAAGGTCATATAACACAAATGTTTACTCAAACTTAAAAAAATCAAAATGGCCGATCCAAACTGGCGGATTTTTTTATTTACCAACCGATTTGTCTCAAACTTGAAATATAACATTGCTTAAGGTCATATAATACAAATATTTACTCAAACTTAAAAAAATGAAAATGGCCGATCTAAAATGGCGGATTTTCTTATTTACCAACCGATTTGTCTCAAACTTGAAATATAAGATTGCTTAAGGTCATATGACACAAATGTTTACTCAAACTTAAAAAAATGAAAATGGCCGATCCAAAATGGCGGATTCTCTTATTAACCAACCGATTTGTCTCAAACTTGAAATATAACATTGCTTAAGGTCATATAACACAAATGTTTACTCAAACTTAAAAAAATCAAAATGGCCGATCCAAAATGGCGGATTTTCTTATTTACCATCCGATTTGTCTCAAACATGAAATATAACATTGCTTTAGGTCATATAACACAAATGTTTACTCAAACTTAAAAAAATGCAAATGGCCGATCCAAAATGGCGGATTCTCTTATTTAGCAACCGATTTGTCTCAAACTTGAAATATAACAATGCTTAAGGTCAATTAACACAAATTCTTACTCAAACTTAAAAAAACAAAATGGCCGATCCAAACTGGCGGATTTTTTTATTTACCAACCGATTTGTCTCAAACTTAAAATATAACATTGCTTAAGGTCATATAACACAAATGTTTACACAAACTTAAAAAAAACGGCCGATTCAAAATGGCGGATTTTCTTATTTACCAACCAATTTGTCTCAAACTTGAAATATAACATTGCTTAAGGTCATATAACACAAATGTTTACTCAAACTTAAAAAAATAAAAATGGCCGATCCAAAATGGCGGATTTTCTTATTTACCAACCAATTTGTCTCAAACTTGAAATATAAGATTGCTTAGGTCATATAACACAAATGTTTACTCAAACTTAAAAAAAACAAAATGGCCGATCCAAAATGGCGGATTTTCTTATTTACCAACCGCTTTGTCTCAAACTTGAAATATAACATTGCTTAAGGTCAATTAAAACAAATTCTTACTCAAACTTAAAAAAATCAAAATGGCCGATCCAAAATGGCGGATTTTCTTATTTACCAACCGATTTGTCTCAAACTTGAAATATAACAATGCTTAAGGTCAATTAACACAAATTCTTACTCAAACTTAAAAAAACAAAATGGCCGATCCAAACTGGCGGATTTTTTTATTTACAACCGATTTGTCTCAAACTTGAAATATAACATTGCTTAAGGTCATATAATACAAATATTTACTCAAACTTAAAAAAATGAAAATGGCCGATCCAAAATGGCGGATTTTCTTATTTATCAACCGATTTGTCTCAAACTTGAAATATAACATTGCTTAAGGTCATATAACACAAATGTTTACTCAAACTTAAAAAAATGCAAATGGCCGATCCAAAATGGCGGATTCTCTTATTTAGCAACCGATTTGTCTCAAACTTGAAATATAACAATGCTTAAGGTCAATTAACACAAATTCTTACTCAAACTTAAAAAAACAAAATGGCCGATCCAAACTGGCGGATTTTTTTATTTACCAACCGATTTGTCTCAAACTTAAAATATAACATTGCTTAAGGTCATATAACACAAATGTTTACACAAACTTAAAAAAAACGGCCGATTCAAAATGGCGGATTTTCTTATTTACCAACCAATTTGTCTCAAACTTGAAATATAACATTGCTTAAGGTCATATAACACAAATGTTTACTCAAACTTAAAAAAATAAAAATGGCCGATCCAAAATGGCGGATTTTCTTATTTACCAACCAGTTTGTCTCAAACTTGAAATATAACATTGCTTAAGGTCAATAACACAAATGTTTACTCAAACTTAAAAAAATCAAAATGGCCGATCCAAAATGGCGGATTTTCTTATTTACCATCCGATTTGTCTCAAACATGAAATATAACATTGCTTTAGGTCATATAACACAAATGTTTACTCAAACTTAAAAAAATGCAAATGGCCGATCCAAAATGGCGGATTCTCTTATTTAGCAACCGATTTGTCTCAAACTTGAAATATAACAATGCTTAAGGTCAATTAACACAAATTCTTACTCAAACTTAAAAAAACAAAATGGCCGATCCAAACTGGCGGATTTTTTTATTTACCAACCGATTTGTCTCAAACTTAAAATATAACATTGCTTAAGGTCATATAACACAAATGTTTACACAAACTTAAAAAAAACGGCCGATTCAAAATGGCGGATTTTCTTATTTACCAACCAATTTGTCTCAAACTTGAAATATAACATTGCTTAAGGTCATATAACACAAATGTTTACTCAAACTTAAAAAAATAAAAATGGCCGATCCAAAATGGCGGATTTTCTTATTTACCAACCAATTTGTCTCAAACTTGAAATATAAGATTGCTTAGGTCATATAACACAAATGTTTACTCAAACTTAAAAAAAAACAAAATGGCCGATCCAAAATGGCGGATTTTCTTATTTACCAACCGCTTTGTCTCAAACTTGAAATATAACATTGCTTAAGGTCAATTAAAACAAATTCTTACTCAAACTTAAAAAAATCAAAATGGCCGATCCAAAATGGCGGATTTTCTTATTTACCAACCGATTTGTCTCAAACTTGAAATATAACAATGCTTAAGGTCAATTAACACAAATTCTTACTCAAACTTAAAAAAACAAAATGGCCGATCCAAACTGGCGGATTTTTTTATTTACAACCGATTTGTCTCAAACTTGAAATATAACATTGCTTAAGGTCATATAATACAAATATTTACTCAAACTTAAAAAAATGAAAATGGCCGATCCAAAATGGCGGATTTTCTTATTTATCAACCGATTTGTGTCAAACTTGAAATATAAGATTGCTTAAGGTCATATAACACAAATGTTTACTCAAACTAAAAAAAATTAAAATGGCAGATCCAAAATGGCGGATTCTCTTATTTACCAACCGATTTGTGTCAAACTTGAAATATAACATTGCTTAAAGTCATATAACACAAATGTTTACTCAAACTTAAAAAAATCAAAATGGCCGATCCAAAATGGCGGATTTTCTTATTTACCAACCGATTTGTCTCAAACTTGAAATATAGCATTGCTTTAGGTCATATAACACAAATGTTTACTCAAACTTAAAAAAATGAAAATGGCCGATCCAAAATGGCGGATTCTCTTATTAACCAACCGATTTGTCTCAAAATTGAAATATAACATTGCTTAAGGTCATATAACACAAATGTTTAGTCAAACTTAAAAAAATCAAAATGGCCGATCCAAAATGGCGGATTTTCTTATTTACCAACCGATTTGTCTCAAACTTGAAATATAACAATGCTTAAGGTCAATTAACACAAATTCTTACTCAAACTTAAAAAAATGAAAATGGCCGATCCAAAATGGCGGATTTTCTTATTTGCCAACCGATTTGTCTCAAACTTGAAATATAACATTGCTTAAGGTCAATTAACACAAATTCTTACTCAAACTTAAAAAAATAAAAATGGCCGATCCAAAATGGCGGATTCTTTTATTTACCAACCGATTTGTCTCAAACTTGAAATATAACATTGCTTAAGGTCATATAACACAAATCTTTACACAAACTTAAAAAAAAAACAAAATGGCCGATCCAAAATGGCGGATTTTCTTATTTACCAACCGATTTGTCTCAAACTTGAAATATAACATTGCTTAAGGTCATATAACACAAATGTTTACACAAACTTAAAAAAAAACGGCCGATTCAAAATGGCGGATTTTCTTATTTACCAACCAATTTATCTCAAACTTAAAATATAACATTGCTTAAGGTCATATAACACAAATGTTTACTCAAACTTAAAAAAATCAAAATGGCCGATCCAAAATGGCGGATTTTCTTATTTACCAACCGATTTGTCTCAAACTTGAAATATAACAATGCTTAAGGTCAATTAACACAAATTCTTACTCAAACTTAAAAAAACAAAATGGCCGATCCAAACTGGCGGATTTTTTTATTTACCAACCGATTTGTCTCAAACTTGAAATATAACATTGCTTAAGGTCATATAATACAAATATTTACTCAAACTTAAAAAAATGAAAATGGCCGATCTAAAATGGCGGATTTTCTTATTTACCAACCGATTTGTCTCAAACTTGAAATATAAGATTGCTTAAGGTCACAAATGTTTACTCAAACTAAAAAAAATTAAAATGGCCGATCCAAAATGGCGGATTCTCTTATTTACCATCCGATTTGTCTCAAACATGAAATATAACATTGCTTTAGGTCATATAACACAAATGTTTACTCAAACTTAAAAAAATCAAAATGGCCGATCCAAAATGGCGGATTTTCTTATTTACCATCCGATTTGTCTCAAACATGAAATATAACATTGCTTTAGGTCATATAACACAAATGTTTACTCAAACTTAAAAAAATGCAAATGGCCGATCCAAAATGGCGGATTCTCTTATTTAGCAACCGATTTGTCTCAAACTTGAAATATAACATTGCTTAAGGTCATATAACACAAATGTTTAGTCAAACTTAAAAAAATCAAAATGGCCGATCCAAAATGGCGGATTTTCTTATTTACCAACCGATTTGTCTCAAACTTGAAATATAACATTGCTTAAGGTCATATAACACAAATGTTTACTCAAACTTAAAAAAATAAA
The DNA here is from genome assembly GCA_963576565.1 of Aspidapion aeneum. Lineage (NCBI taxonomy): Eukaryota > Metazoa > Arthropoda > Insecta > Coleoptera > Brentidae > Aspidapion > Aspidapion aeneum. Next base: position 28,141,671 of record OY755046.1, read on the forward strand.
GATGGCCGATCCAAAATGGCGGATTTTCTTATTTACCAACCAATTTGTCTCAAACTTGAAATATAGGATTGCTTAGGTCATATAACACAAATGTTTACTCAAACTTAAAAAAAACAAAATGGCCGATCCAAAATGGCGGATTTTCTTATTTACCAACCGATTTGTCTCAAACTTGAAATATAACATTGCTTAAGGTCAATTAACACAAATTCTTACTCAAACTTAAAAAAATCAAAATGGCCGATCCAAATGGCGGATTTTCTTATTTACCAACCGATTTGTCTCAAACTTGAAATATAACAATGCTTAAGGTCAATTAACACAAATTCTTACTCAAACTTAAAAAAACAAAATGGCCGATCCAAACTGGCGGATTTTTTTATTTACAACCGATTTGTCTCAAACTTGAAATATAACATTGCTTAAGGTCATATAATACAAATATTTACTCAAACTTAAAAAAATGAAAATGGCCGATCCAAAATGGCGGATTTTCTTATTTACCAACCGATTTGTCTCAAACTTGAAATATAGCATTGCTTTAGGTCATATAACACAAATGTTTACTCAAACTTAAAAAAATGAAAATGGCCGATCCAAAATGGCGGATTCTCTTATTAACCAACCGATTTGTCTCAAACTTGAAATATAACATTGCTTAAGGTCATATAACACAAATGTTTAGTCAAACTTAAAAAAATCAAAATGGCCGATCCAAAATGGCGGATTTTCTTATTTACCAACCGATTTGTCTCAAACTTGAAATATAACAATGCTTAAGGTCAATTAACACAAATTCTTACTCAAACTTAAAAATATGAAAATGGCCGATCCAAAATGGCGGATTTTCTTATTTGCCAACCGATTTGTCTCAAACTTGAAATATAACATTGCTTAAGGTCAATTAACACAAATTCTTACTCAAACTTAAAAAAATGAAAATGGCCGATCCAAAATGGCGGATTCTTTTATTTACCAACCGATTTGTCTCAAACTTGAAATATAACATTGCTTAAGGTCATATAACACAAATCTTTACACAAACTTAAAAAAAAAACAAAATGGCCGATCCAAAATGGCGGATTTTCTTATTTACCAACCGATTTGTCTCAAACTTGAAATATAACATTGCTTAAGGTCATATAACACAAATGTTTACATAAACTTAAAAAAAAACGGCCGATTCAAAATGGCGGATTTTCTTATTAACCAACCAATTTATCTCAAACTTAAAATATAACATTGCTTAAGGTCATATAACACAAATGTTTACTCAAACTTAAAAAAATCAAAATGGCCGATCCAAACTGGCGGATTTTTTTATTTACCAACCGATTTGTCTCAAACTTGAAATATAACATTGCTTAAGGTCATATAATACAAATATTTACTCAAACTTAAAAAAATGAAAATGGCCGATCTAAAATGGCGGATTTTCTTATTTACCAACCGATTTGTCTCAAACTTGAAATATAAGATTGCTTAAGGTCATATGACACAAATGTTTACTCAAACTAAAAAAAATTAAAATGGCCGATCCAAAATGGCGGATTCTCTTATTTACCATCCGATTTGTCTCAAACATGAAATATAACATTGCTTTAGGTCATATAACACAAATGTTTACTCAAACTTAAAAAAATCAAAATGGCCGATCCAAAATGGCGGATTTTCTTATTTACCATCCGATTTGTCTCAAACATGAAATATAACATTGCTTTAGGTCATATAACACAAATGATTACTCAAACTTAAAAAAATGCAAATGGCCGATCCAAAATGGCGGATTCTCTTATTTAGCAACCGATTTGTCTCAAACTTGAAATATAACATTGCTTAAGTTCATATAACACAAATGTTTAGTCAAACTTAAAAAAATCAAAATGGCCGATCCAAAATGGCGGATTTTCTTATTTACCAACCGATTTGTCTCAAACTTGAAATATAACATTGCTTAAGGTCAATTAACACAAATTCTTACTCAAACTTAAAAAAAACAAAATGGCCGATCCAAAATAGCGGATTTTTTTATTTACCAACCGATTTGTCTCAAACTTGAAATATAACAATGCTTAAGGTCAATTAACACAAATTCTTACTCAAACTTAAAAAAACAAAATGGCCGATCCAAACTGGCGGATTTTTTTATTTACCAACCGATTTGTCTCAAACTTAAAATATAACATTGCTTAAGGTCATATAACACAAATTCTTACTCAAACTTAAAAAAACAAAATGGCCGATCCAAACTGGCGGATTTTTTTATTTACCAACCGATTTGTCTCAAACTTAAAATATAACATTGCTTAAGGTCATATAACACAAATGTTTACACAAACTTAAAAAAATCAAAATGGCCGTTCCAAAATGGCGGATTTTCTTATTTACCATCTGATTTGTGTCAAACTTGAAATATAACATTGCTTTAGGTCATATAACACAAATGTTTACTCAAACTTAAAAAAATCAAAATGGCCGATCCAAAATGGCGGATTTTCTTATTTACCAACCGATTTGTCTCAAACTTGAAATATAACATTGCTTAAGGTCATATAACACAAATGTTTACTCAAACTTAAAAAAATGAAAATGGCCGATCCAAAATGGCAGATTCTCTTATTTACCAACCGATTTGTCTCAAACTTGTAATATAACATTGCTTAAGGTCATATAACACAAATGTTTACTCAAACTTAAAAAAATGAAAATGGCCGATCCAAAATGGCGGATTCTCTTATTAACCAACCGATTTGTCTCAAACTTGAAATATAACATTGCTTAAGGTCATATAACACAAATGTTTACTCAAACTTAAAAAAATCAAAATGGCCGATCCAAAATGGCGGATTTTCTTATTTACCATCCGATTTGTCTCAAACATGAAATATAACATTGCTTTAGGTCATATAACACAAATGTTTACTCAAACTTAAAAAAATGCAAATGGCTGATCCAAAATGGCGGATTCTCTTATTTAGCAACCGATTTGTCTCAAACTTGAAATATAACAATGCTTAAGGTCAATTAACACAAATTCTTACTCAAACTTAAAAAAACAAAATGGCCGATCCAAACTGGCGGATTTTTTTATTTACCAACCGATTTGTCTCAAACTTAAAATATAACATTGCTTAAGGTCATATAACACAAATGTTTACACAAACTTAAAAAAAAACGGCCGATTCAAAATGGCGGATTTTCTTATTTACCAACCAATTTGTCTCAAACTTGAAATATAACATTGCTTAAGGTCATATAACACAAATGTTTACTCAAACTTAAAAAAATAAAAATGGCCGATCCAAAATGGCGGATTTTCTTATTTACCAACCAATTTGTCTCAAACTTGAAATATAAGATTGCTTAGGTCATATAACACAAATGTTTACTCAAACTTAAAAAAAAACAAAATGGCCGATCCAAAATGGCGGATTTTCTTATTTACCAACCGATTTGTCTCAAACTTGAAATATAACATTGCTTAAGGTCAATTAACACAAATTCTTACTCAAACTTAAAAAAATCAAAATGGCCGATCCAAAATGGCGGATTTTCTTATTTACCAACCGATTTGTCTCAAACTTGAAATATAACAATGCTTAAGGTCAATTAACACAAATTCTTACTCAAACTTAAAAAAACAAAATGGCCGATCCAAACTGGCGGATTTTTTTATTTACAACCGATTTGTCTCAAACTTGAAATATAACATTGCTTAAGGTCATATAATACAAATATTTACTCAAACTTAAAAAAATGAAAATGGCCGATCCAAAATGGCGGATTTTCTTATTTACCAACCGATTTGTGTCAAACTTGAAATATAAGATTGCTTAAGGTCATATAACACAAATGTCTACTCAAACTAAAAAAAATTAAAATGGCAGATCCAAAATGGCGGATTCTCTTATTTACCAACCGATTTGTGTCAAACTTGAAATATAACATTGCTTAAAGTCATATAACACAAATGTTTACTCAAATTTAAAAAAATCAAAATGGCCGATCCAAAATGGCGGATTTTCTTATTTACCAACCGATTTGTCTCAAACTTGAAATATAGCATTGCTTTAGGTCATATAACACAAATGTTTACTCAAACTTAAAAAAATGAAAATGGCCGATCCAAAATGGCGGATTCTCTTATTAACCAACCGATTTGTCTCAAAATTGAAATATAACATTGCTTAAGTTCATATAACACAAATGTTTAGTCAAACTTAAAAAAATCAAAATGGCCGATCCAAAATGGCGGATTTTCTTATTTACCAACCGATTTGTCTCAAACTTGAAATATAACAATGCTTAAGGTCAATTAACACAAATTCTTACTCAAACTTAAAAAAATGAAAATGGCCGATCCAAAATGGCGGATTTTCTTATTTGCCAACCGATTTGTCTCAAACTTGAAATATAACATTGCTTAAGGTCAATTAACACAAATTCTTACTCAAACTTAAAAAAATGAAAATGGCCGATCCAAAATGGCGGATTCTTTTATTTACCAACCGATTTGTCTCAAACTTGAAATATAACATTGCTTAAGGTCATATAACACAAATCTTTACACAAACTTAAAAAAAAAAACATAATGGCCGATCCAAAATGGCGGATTTTCTTATTTACCAACCGATTTGTCTCAAACTTGAAATATAACATTGCTTAAGGTCATATAACACAAATGTTTACACAAACTTAAAAAAAAACGGCCGATTCAAAATGGCGGATTTTCTTATTTACCAACCAATTTATCTCAAACTTAAAATATAACATTGCTTAAGGTCATATAACACAAATGTTTACTCAAACTTAAAAAAATCAAAATGGCCGATCCAAAATGGCGGATTTTCTTATTTACCAACCGATTTGTCTCAAACTTGAAATATAACAATGCTTAAGGTCAATTAACACAAATGTTTACTCAAACTTAAAAAAATGAAATGGCCGATCCAAAATGGCGGATTTTCTTATTTACCAACCGATTTGTCTCAAACTTGAAATATAACATTGCTTAAGGTCAATTAACACAAATTCTTACTCAAACTTAAAAAAATGAAAATGGCCGATCCAAAATGGCGGATTCTTTTATTTACCAACCGATTTGTCTCAAACTTGAAATATAACATTGCTTAAGGTCACAAATGTTTACACAAACCTAAAAAAAACGGCCGATTCAAAATGGCGAATTTTCTTATTAACCAACGAATTTGTCTCAAACTTGAAATATAACATTGCTTAAGGTCATATAACACAAATGTTTACACAAACTTAAAAAAAACGGCTGATTCAAAATGGCGGATTTTCTTATTTACCAACCAATTTGTCTCAAACTTGAAATATAACATTGCTTAAGGTCATATAACACAAATTCTTACTCAAACTTAAAAAAAACAAAATGGCCGATGCAAACTGGCGGATTTTTTTATTTACCAACCGATTTGTCTCAAACTTGAAATATAAAATTGCTTAAGGTCATATAACACAAATGTTTACTCAAACTTAAAAAAATGAAATGGCCGATCCAAAATGGCGGATTTTCTTATTTACCAACCGATTTCTCTCAAACTTGAAATATAACATTGCTTAAGGTCAATTAACACAAATTCTTACTCAAACTTAAAAAAATGAAAATGGCCGATCCAAAATGGCGGATTCTTTTATTTACCAACCGATTTGTCTCAAACTTGAAATATAACATTGCTTAAGGTCAATTAACACAAATTCTTACTCAAACTTAAAAAAATGAAAATGGCCGATCCAAAATGGCGGATTCTTTTATTTACCAACCGATTTGTCTCAAACTTGAAATATAACATTGCTTAAGGTCACAAATCTTTACACAAACTTAAAAAAAAAACAAAATGGCCGATGCAAAATGGCGGATTTTCTTATTTACCAACCGATTTGTCTCAAACTTGAAATATAACATTGCTTAAGGTCATATAACACAAATGTTTACTCAAACTTAAAAAAATCAAAATGGCCGATCCAAAATGGCGGATTTTTTTATTTACCAACCGAGTTGTCTGAAACATAAAATATAACAATGCTTAAGCTCAATTAACACAAATTCTTACTCAAACTTAAAAAAAACAAAATGGCCGATCCAAAATGGCGGATTTTTTTATTTACTAACCGATTTGTCTCAAACTCTAAATATAACATTGCTTAAGGTCGTATAACACAAATGTTTACTCAAACTTAAAAAAATCAAAATGGCCGATCCAAAATGGCGGATTTTCTTATTTACCAACCGATTTGTCTCAAACTTGAAATATAAGATTGCTTAAGGTCATATAACACAAATGTTTACACAAACTTAAAAAAACGGCCGATTCAAAATGGCGGATTTTCTTATTTACTAACCAATTTGTCTCAAACTTGAAATATAACATTGCTTAAGGTCATATAACACAAATGTTTACTCAAACTTAAAAAAATGAAAATGGCCGATCCAAAATGGCGGATTTTCTTATTTACCAACCGATTTGTCTCAAACTTGAAATATAACATTGCTTAAGGTCAATTAACACAAATTCTTACTCAAACTTAAAAAAATGAAAATGGCCGATCCAAAATGGCGGATTCTTTTATTTACCAACCGATTTGTCTCAAACTTGAAATATAACATTGCTTAAGGTCATATAACACAAATCTTTACACAAACTTAAAAAAAAAACAAAATGGCCGATCCAAAATGGCGGATTTTCTTATTTACCAACCGATTTGTCTCAAACTTGAAATATAACAATGCTTAAGGTCATATAATACAAATATTTACTCAAACTTAAAAAAATGAAAATGGCCGATCCAAAATGGCGGATTTTCTTATTTACCAACCGATTTGTCTCAAACTTGAAATATAAGATTGCTTAAGGTCATATAACACAAATGTTTACTCAAACTAAAAAAAATTAAAATGGCCGATCCAAAATGGCGGATTCTCTTATTTAGCAACCGATTTGTCTCAAACTTGAAATATAACATTGCTTAAGGTCATATAACACAAATGTTTAGTCAAATTTAAAAAAATCAAAATGGCCGATCCAAAATGGCGGATTTTCTTATTTACCATCCGATTTGTCTCAAACATGAAATATAACATTGCTTTAGGTCATATAACACAAATGTTTACTCAAACTTAAATAAATGCAAATGGCCGATCCAAAATGGCGGATTCTCTTATTTAGCAACCGATTTGTCTCAAACTTGAAATATAACATTGCTTAAGGTCATATAACACAAATGTTTACTCAAACTTAAAAAAATCAAAATGGCCGATCCAAAATGGCGGATTTTCTTATTTACCATCCGATTTGTCTCAAACATGAAATATAACATTGCTTTAGGTCATATAACACAAATGTTTACTCAAACTTAAAAAAATCAAAATGGCCGATCCAAAATGGCGGATTTTCTTATTTACCAACCGATTTGTCTCAAACTTGAAATATAACAATGCTTAAGGTCAATTAACACAAATTCTTACTCAAACTTAAAAAAAACAAAATGGCCGATGCAAACTGGCGGATTTTTTTATTTACCAACCGATTTGTCTCAAACTTGAAATATAAAATTGCTTAAGGTCATATAACACAAATGATTACTCAAACTTAAAAAAATGAAATGCCCGATCCAAAATGGCGGATTTTCTTATTTACCAACCGATTTGTCTCAAACTTGAAATATAACATTGCTTAAGGTCAATTAACACAAATTCTTACTCAAACTTAAAAAAATGAAAATGGCCGATCCAAAATAGCGGATTCTTTTATTTACCAACCGATTTGTCTCAAACTTGAAATATAACATTGCTTAAGGTCACAAATGTTTACACAAACTTTAAAAAAACGGCCGATTCAAAATGGCGGATTTTCTTATTTACCAACGAATTTGTCTCAAACTTGAAATATAACATTGCTTAAGGTCATATAACACAAATGTTTACACAAACTTTAAAAAAACGGCCGATTCAAAATGGCGGATTTTCTTATTTACCAACCAATTTGTCTCAAACTTGAAATAAGGTCATATAACACAAATTCTTACTCAAACTTAAAAAAAACAAAATGGCCGATGCAAAATGGCGGATTCTTTTATTTACCAACCGATTTGTCTCAAACTTGAAATATAAAATTGCTTAAGGTCATATAACACAAATTCTAACTCAAACTTAAAAAAATGAAATAGCCGATCCAAAATGGCGGATTCTTTTATTTACCAACCGATTTGTCTCAAACTTGAAATATAACATTGCTTAAGGTCAATTAACACAAATTCTTACTCAAACTTAAAAAATGAAAATGGCCGATCCAAAATGGCGGATTCTTTTATTTACCAACCGATTTGTCTCAAACTTGAAATATAACATTGCTTAAGGTCACAAATCTTTACACAAACTTAAAAAAAAAACAAAATGGCCGATCCAAAATGGCGGATTTTCTTATTTACCAACCGATTTGTCTCAAACTTGAAATATAACATTGCTTAAGGTCATATAACACAAATGTTTACTCAAACTTAAAAAAATGAAATGGCCGATCCAAAATGGCGGATTTTCTTATTTACCAACCGATTTGTCTCAAACTTGAAATATAACATTGCTTAAGGTCAATTAACACAAATGTTTACTCAAACTTAAAAAAATGAAAATGGCCGATCCAAAATGGCGGATTCTTTTATTTATAAATATAACATTGCTTAAGGTCACAAATCTTTACACAAACTTAAAAAAAAAACAAAATGGCCGATCCAAAATGGCGGATTTTCTTATTTACCAACCGATTTGTCTCAAACTTGAAATATAACAATGCTGAAGGTCGTATAACACAAATGTTTACTCAAACTTAAAAAAATCAAAATGGCCGATCCAAAATGGCGGATTTTCTTATTTACCAACCGATTTGTCTCAAACTTGAAATATAAGATTGCTTAAGGTCATATAACACAAATGTTTACACAAACTTAAAAAAAACGGCCGATTCAAAATGGCGGATTTTCTTATTTACTAACCAATTGTCTCAAACTTAAAATATAACATTGCTTGAGTTCATATAACACAAATGTTTACTCAAACTTAAAAAAATCAAAATGGCCGATCCAAAATGGCGGATTTTCTTATTTACCAACCGATTTGTCTCAAACTTGAAATATAACAATGCTTAAGGTCAATTAACACAAATTCTTACTCAAACTTAAAAAAATGAAAATGGCCGATCCAAAATGGCGGATTCTTTTATTTACCAACCGATTTGTCTCAAACTTGAAATATAACATTGCTTAAGGTCACAAATGTTTACACAAACTTAAAAAAAACGGCCGATTCAAAATGGCGGATTTTCTTATTTACCAACGAATTTGTCTCAAACTTGAAATATAACATTGCTTAAGGTCATATAACACAAATGTTTACACAAACTTAAAAAAAACGGCCGATTCAAAATGGCGGATTTTCTTATTTACCAACCAATTTGTCTCAAACTTGAAATATAACATTGCTTAAGGTCATATAACACAAATTCTTACTCAAACTTAAAAAAAACAAAATGGCCGATGCAAACTGGCGGATTTTTTTATTTACCAACCGATTTGTCTCAAACTTGAAATATAAAATTGCTTAAGGTCATATAACACAAATGTTTACTCAAACTTAAAAAAATGAAATGGCCGATCCAAAATGGCAGATTTTCTTATTTACCAACCGATTTGTCTCAAACTTGAAATATAACATTGCTTAAGATCAATTAACACAAATTCTTACTCAAACTTAAAAAAATGAAAATGGCCGATCCAAAATGGCGGATTCTTTTATTTACCAACCGATTTGTCTCAAACTTGAAATATAACATTGCTTAAGGTCACAAATGTTTACACAAACCTAAAAAAAACGGCCGATTCAAAATGGCGGATTTTCTTATTAACCAACGAATTTGTCTCAAACTTGAAATATAACATTGCTTAAGGTCATATAACACAAATGTTTACACAAACTTAAAAAAAACGGCCGATTCAAAATGGCGGATTTTCTTATTTACCAACCAATTTGTCTCAAACTTGAAATATAACATTGCTTAAGGTCATATAACACAAATTCTTACTCAAACTTAAAAAAAACAAAATGGCCGATGCAAACTGGCGGATTTTTTTATTTACCAACCGATTTGTCTCAAACTTGAAATATAAAATTGCTTAAGGTCATATAACACAAATGTTTACTCAAACTTAAAAAAATGAAATGGCCGATCCAAAATGGCGGATTTTCTTATTTACCAACCGATTTCTTTCAAACTTGAAATATAACATTGCTTAAGGTCAATTAACACAAATTCTTACTCAAACTTAAAAAAATGAAAATGGCCGATCCAAAATGGCGGATTCTTTTATTTATAAATATAACATTGCTTAAGGTCACAAATCTTTACACAAACTTAAAAAAAAACAAAATGGCCGATCCAAAATGGCGGATTTTCTTATTTACCAACCGATTTGTCTCAAACTTGAAATATAACATTGCTTAAGGTCATATAACACAAATGTTTACACAAACTTAAAAAAAACGGCCGATTCAAAATGGCGGATTTTCTTATTTACCAACCAATTTGTCTCAAACTTGAAATATAACATTGCTTGAGTTCATATAACACAAATGTTTACTCAAACTTAAAAAAATCAAAATGGCCGATCCAAAATGGCGGATTTTCTTATTTACCAACCGATTTGTCTCAAACTTGAAATATAACAATGCTTAAGGTCAATTAACACAAATTCTTACTCAAACTTAAAAAAATGAAAATGGCCGATCCAAAATGGCGGATTCTTTTATTTACCAACCGATTTGTCTCAAACTTGAAATATAACATTGCTTAAGGTCACAAATGTTTACACAAACTTAAAAAAAACGGCCGATCCAAAATGGCGGATTCTCTTATTTACCAACCGATTTGTCTCAAACTTGAAATATAACATTGCTTTAGGTCATATAACACAAATGTTTACTCAAACTTAAAAAAATGCAAATGGCCGATCCAAAATGGCGGATTCTCTTATTTAGCAACCGATTTGTCTCAAACTTGAAATATAACATTGCTTAAGGTCATATAACACAAATGTTTAGTCAAATTTAAAAAAATCAAAATGGCCGATCCAAAATGGCGGATTTTCTTATTTACCATCCGATTTGTCTCAAACATGAAATATAACATTGCTTTAGGTCATATAACACAAATATTTACTCAAACTTAAATAAATGCAAATGGCCGATCCAAAATAGCGGATTCTCTTATTTAGCAACCGATTTGTCTCAAACTTAAAATATAACATTGCTTAAGGTCATATAACACAAATGTTTACTCAAACTTAAAAAAATCAAAATGGCCGATCCAAAATGGCGGATTTTCTTATTTACCATCCGATTTGTCTCAAACATGAAATATAACATTGCTTTAGGTCATATAACACAAATGTTTACTCAAACTTAAAAAAATCAAAATGGCCGATCCAAAATGGCGGATTTTCTTATTTACCAACCGATTTGTCTCAAACTTGAAATATAACAATGCTTACGGTCAATTAACACAAATTCTTACTCAAACTTAAAAAAAACAAAATGGCCGATGCAAACTGGCGGATTTTTTTATTTACCAACCGATTTGTCTCAAACTTGAAATATAAAATTGCTTAAGGTCATATAACACAAATGTTTACTCAAACTTAAAAAAATGAAATGCCCGATCCAAAATGGCGGATTTTCTTATTTACCAACCGATTTGTCTCAAACTTGAAATATAACATTGCTTAAGGTCAATTAACACAAATTCTTACTCAAACTTAAAAAAATGAAAATGGCCGATCCAAAATAGCGGATTCTTTTATTTACCAACCGATTTGTCTCAAACTTGAAATATAACATTGCTTAAGGTCACAAATGTTTACACAAACTTTAAAAAAACGGCCGATTCAAAATGGCGGATTTTCTTATTTACCAACGAATTTGTCTCAAACTTGAAATATAACATTGCTTAAGGTCATATAACACAAATGTTTACACAAACTTAAAAAAAACGGCCGATTCAAAATGGCGGATTTTCTTATTTACCAACCAATTTATCTCAAACTTAAAATATAACATTGCTTAAGGTCATATAACACAAATGTTTACTCAAACTTAAAAAAATCAAAATGGCCGATCCAAAATGGCGGATTTTCTTATTTACCAACCGATTTGTCTCAAACTTGAAATATAACAATGCTTAAGGTCAATTAACACAAATGTTTACTCAAACTTAAAAAAATGAAATGGCCGATCCAAAATGGCGGATTTTCTTATTTACCAACCGATTTGTCTCAAACTTGAAATATAACATTGCTTAAGGTCAATTAACACAAATTCTTACTCAAACTTAAAAAAATGAAAATGGCCGATCCAAAATGGCGGATTCTTTTATTTACCAACCGATTTGTCTCAAACTTGAAATATAACATTGCTTAAGGTCACAAATGTTTACACAAACCTAAAAAAAACGGCCGATTCAAAATGGCGAATTTTCTTATTAACCAACGAATTTGTCTCAAACTTGAAATATAACATTGCTTAAGGTCATATAACACAAATGTTTACACAAACTTAAAAAAAACGGCCGATTCAAAATGGCGGATTTTCTTATTTACCAACCAATTTGTCTCAAACTTGAAATATAACATTGCTTAAGGTCATATAACACAAATTCTTACTCAAACTTAAAAAAAACAAAATGGCCGATGCAAACTGGCGGATTTTTTTATTTACCAACCGATTTGTCTCAAACTTGAAATATAAAATTGCTTAAGGTCATATAACACAAATGTTTACTCAAACTTAAAAAAATGAAAATGGCCGATCCAAAATGGCGGATTCTTTTATTTATAAATATAACATTGCTTAAGGTCACAAATCTTTACACAAACTTAAAAAAAAACAAAATGGCCGATCCAAAATGGCGGATTTTCTTATTTACCAACCAATTTGTCTCAAACTTGAAATATAATATTGCTTAAGGTCATATAACACAAATTCTTACTCAAACTTAAAAAAAAACAAAATGGCCGATGCAAACTGGCGGATTTTTTTATTTACCAACCGATTTGTCTCAAACTTGAAATATAAAATTGCTTAAGGTCATATAACACAAATTCTAACTCAAACTTAAAAAAATGAAATGGCCGATCCAAAATGGCGGATTCTTTTATTTACCAACCGATTTGTCTCAAACTTGAAATATAACATTGCTTAAGGTCAATTAACACAAATTCTTACTCAAACTTAAAAAATGAAAATGGCCGATCCAAAATGGCGGTTTTTTTTATTTACCAACCGATTTGTCTCAAACTTGAAATATAACATTGCTTAAGGTCACAAATCTTTACACAAACTTAAAAAAAAAACAAAATGGCCGATCCAAAATGGCGGATTTTCTTATTTACCAAGCGATTTGTCTCAAACTTGAAATATAACATTGCTTAAGGTCATATAACACAAATGTTTACTCAAACTTAAAAAAATGAAATGGCCGATCCAAAATGGCGGATTTTCTTATTTACCAACCGATTTGTCTCAAACTTGAAATATAACATTGCTTAAGGTCAATTAACACAAATGTTTACTCAAACTTAAAAAAATGAAAATGGCCGATCCAAAATGGCGGATTCTTTTATTTATAAATATAACATTGCTTAAGGTCACAAATCTTTACACAAACTTAAAAAAAAAAAAACAAAATGGCCGATCCAAAATGGCGGATTTTCTTATTTACCAACCGATATGTCTCAAACTTGAAAATAACATTGCTTAAGGTCATATAACACAAATGTTTACACAAACTTAAAAAAAACAGCCGATTCAAAATGGCGGATTTTCTTATTTACCAACCAATTTGTCTCAAACTTGAAATATAACATTGCTTAAGGTCAATTAACACAAATTCTTACTCAAACTTAAAAAAATGAAAATGGCCGATCCAAAATGGCGGATTCTTTTATTTACCAACCGAATTGTCTCAAACTTGAAATATAACATTGCTTAAGGTCACAAATCTTTACACAAACTTAAAAAAAAAAACAAAATGGCCGATCCAAAATGGCGGATTTTCTTATTTACCAACCGATTTGTCTCAAACTTGAAATATAACATTGCTTAAGGTCATATAACACAAATGTTTACACAAACTTAAAAAAAAACGGCCGATTCAAAATGGCGGATTTTCTTATTTACCAACCAATTTGTCTCAAACTTGAAATATAACATTGCTTAAGTTCATATAACACAAATGTTTACTCAAACTTAAAAAAATCAAAATGGCCGATCCAAAATGGCGGATTTTCTTATTTACCAACCGATTTGTCTCAAACTTGAAATATAACATTGCTTAAGGTCACAAATGTTTACACAAACTTAAAAAAAACGGCCGATTCAAAATGGCGGATTTTCTTATTTACCAACGAATTTGTCTCAAACTTGAAATATAACATTGCTGAAGGTCATATAACACAAATGTTTACACAAACTTAAAAAAAACGGCCGATTCAAAATGGCGGATTTTCTTATTTACCAACCAATTTGTCTCAAACTTGAAATATAACATTGCTTAAGGTCATATAACACAAATGTTTACACAAACTTAAAAAAAACGGCCGATTCAAAATGGCGGATTTTCTTATTTACCAACCAATTTGTCTCAAACTTGAAATATAACATTGCTTAAGGTCATATAACACAAATTCTTACTCAAACTTAAAAAAAACAAAATGGCCGATGCAAACTGGCGGATTTTTTTATTTACCAACCGATTTGTCTCAAACTTGAAATATAAAATTGCTTAAGGTCATATAACACAAATGTTTACTCAAACTTAAAAAAATGAAATGGCCGATCCAAAATGGCGGATTTTCTTATTTACCAACCGATTTGTCTCAAACTTGAAATATAACATTGCTTAAGGTCAATTAACACAAATTCTTACTCAAACTTAAAAAAATGAAAATGGCCGATCCAAAATGGCGGATTCTTTTATTTACCAACCGATTTGTCTCAAACTTGAAATATAACATTGCTTAAGGTCACAAATGTTTACACAAACCTAAAAAAAACGGCCGATTCAAAATGGCGGATTTTTTATTAACCAACGAATTTGTCTCAAACTTGAAATATAACATTGCTTAAGGTCATATAACACAAATTCTTACTCAAACTTAAAAAAAACAAAATGGCCGATGCAAACTGGCGGATTTTTTTATTTACCAACCGATTTGTCTCAAACTTGAAATATAAAATTGCTTAAGGTCATATAACACAAATGTTTACTCAAACTTAAAAAAATTAAATGGCCGATCCAAAATGGCGGATTTTCTTATTTACCAACCGATTTCTCTCAAACTTGAAATATAACATTGCTTAAGGTCAATTAACACAAATTCTTACTCAAACTTAAAAAAATGAAAACGGCCGATCCAAAATGGCGGATTCTTTTATTTACCAACCGATTTGTCTCAAACTTGAAATATAACATTGCTTAAGGTCAATTAACACAAATTCTTACTCAAACTTAAAAAAATGAAAATGGCCGATCCAAAATGGCGGATTCTTTTATTTACCAACCGATTTGTCTCAAACTTGAAATATAACATTGCTTAAGGTCACAAATCTTTACACAAACTTAAAAAAAAAACAAAATGGCGGATTTTTTTATTTACCAACCGATTTGTCTCAAACTTGAAATATAAAATTGCTTAAGGTCATATAACACAAATGTTTACTCAAACTTAAGAAAATTAAATGGCCGATCCAAAATGGCGGATTTTCTTATTTACCAACCGATTTCTCTCAAACTTGAAATATAACATTGCTTAAGGTCAATTAACACAAATTCTTACTCAAACTTAAAAAAATGAAAATGGCCGATCCAAAATGGCGGATTTTCTTATTTACCAACCGATTTGTCTCAAACTTGAAATATAACAATGCTTAAGGTCAATTAACACAAATTCTTACTCAAACTTAAAAAAATGAAAATGGCCGATCCAAAATGGCGGATTCTTTTATTTACCAACCGATTTGTCTCAAACTTGAAATATAACATTGCTTAAGGTCAATTAACACAAATTCTTACTCAAACTTAAAAAAATGAAAATGGCCGATCCAAAATGGCGGATTTTCTTATTTACCAACCGATTTGTCTCAAACTTGAAATATAACAATGCTTAAGGTCAATTAACACAAATGTTTACTCAAACTTAAAAAAATGAAATGGCCGATCCAAAATGGCGGATTTTCTTATTTACCAACCGATTTGTCTCAAACTTGAAATATAACATTGCTTAAGGTCAATTAACACAAATTCTTACTCAAACTTAAAAAAATGAAAATGGCCGATCCAAAATGGCGGATTCTTTTATTTACCAACCGATTTGTCTCAAACTTGAAATATAACATTGCTTAAGGTCAATTAACACAAATTCTTACTCAAACTTAAAAAAATGAAAATGGCCGATCCAAAATGGCGGATTTTCTTATTTACCAACCGATTTGTCTCAAACTTGAAATATAACAATGCTTAAGGTCAATTAACACAAATGTTTACTCAAACTTAAAAAAATGAAATGGCCGATCCAAAATGGCGGATTTTCTTATTTACCAACCAATTTGTCTCAAACTTGAAATATAAAATTGCTTAAGGTATATAACACAAATGTTTACTCAAACTTAAAAAAATGAAATGGCCGATCCAAAATATCGGATTTTCTTATTTACCAACCGATTTCTCTCAAACTTGAAATATAACATAGCTTAAGGTCAATTAACACAAATTCTTACTCAAACTTAAAAAAATGAAAATGGCCGATCCAAAATGGCGGATTCTTTTATTTACCAACCGATTTGTCTCAAACTTGAAATATAACATTGCTTAAGGTCAATTAACACAAATTCTTACTCAAACTTAAAAAAATGAAAATGGCCGATCCAAAATGGCGGATTCTTTTATTTACCAACCGATTTGTCTCAAACTTGAAATATAACATTGCTTAAGGTCACAAATCTTTGCACAAACTTAAAAAAAAACAAAATGGCCGATGCAAAATGGCGGATTTTCTTATTTACCAACCGATTTGTCTCAAACTTGAAATATAACATTGCTTAAGGTCATATAACACAAATGTTTACTCAAACTTAAAAAAATGAAATGGCCGATCCAAAATGGCGGATTTTCTTATTTACCAACCGATTTGTCTCAAACTTGAAATATAACATTGCTTAAGGTCAATTAACACAAATTCTTACTCAAACTTAAAAAAATGAAAATGGCCGATCCAAAATGGCGGATTCTTTTATTTACCAACCGATTTGTCTCAAACTTGAAATATAACATTGCTTAAGGTCACAAATCTTTACACAAACTTAAAAAAAAAAACAAAATGGCCGATCCAAAATGGCGGATTTTCTTATTTACCAACCGATTTGTCTCAAACTTGAAATATAACATTGCTTAAGGTCATATAACACAAATGTTTACACAAACTTAAAAAAAACGGCCGATTCAAAATGGCGGATTTTCTTATTTACCAACCAATTTGTCTCAAACTTGAAATATAACATTGCTTAAGGTCATATAACACAAATGTTTACACAAACTTAAAAAAATGAAAATGGCCGATCCAAAATGGCGGATTCTTTTATTTACCAACCGATTTGTCTCAAACTTGAAATATAACATTGCTTAAGGTCACAAATCTTTACACAAACTTAAAAAAAAAAACAAAATGGCCGATCCAAAATGGCGGATTTTCTTATTTACCAACCGATTTGTCTCAAACTTGAAATATAACATTGCTTAAGGTCATATAACACAAATGTTTACACAAACTTAAAAAAAACGGCCGATTCAAAATGGCGGATTTTCTTATTTACCAACCAATTTGTCTCAAACTTGAAATATAACATAGCTTAAGGTCATATAACACAAATGTTTACACAAACTTAAAAAAATCAAAATGGCCGATCCAAAATGGCGGATTTTTTTTATTTACCAACCGAGTTGTCTGAAACATAAAATATAACAATGCTTAAGCTCAATTAACACAAATTCTTACTCAAACTTAAAAAAAACAAAATGGCCGATCCAAAATGGCGGATTTTTTTATTTACTAACCGATTTGTCTCAAACTTGAAATATAACATTGCTTAAGGTCAATTAACACAAATTCTTACTCAAACTTAAAAAAATGAAAATGGCCGATCCAAAATGGCGGATTCTTTTATTTACCAACCGATTTGTCTCAAACTTGAAATATAACATTGCTTAAGGTCATATAACACAAATCTTTACACAAACTTAAAAAAAAAAACAAAATGGCCGATCCAAAATGGCGGATTTTCTTATTTACCAACCGATTTGTCTCAAACTTGAAATATAACAATGCTTAAGGTCATATAATACAAATATTTACTCAAACTTAAAAAAATGAAAATGGCCGATCCAAAATGGCGGATTTTCTTATTTACCAACCGATTTGTCTCAAACTTGAAATATAAGATTGCTTAAGGTCATATAACACAAATTCTTACTCAAACTTAAAAAAATTAAAATGGCCGATCCAAAATGGCGGATTCTTTTATTTACCAACCGATTTGTCTCAAACTTGAAATATAACATTGCTTAAGGTCACAAATGTTTACACAAACCTAAAAAAAACGGCCGATTCAAAATGGCGGATTTTCTTATTAACCAACGAATTTGTCTCAAACTTGAAATATAACATTGCTTAAGGTCATATAACACAAATGTTTACACAAACTTAAAAAAAACGGCCGATTCAAAATGGCGGATTTTCTTATTTACCAACCAATTTGTCTCAAACTTGAAATATAACATTGCTTAAGGTCATATAACACAAATTCTTACTCAAACTTAAAAAAAACAAAATGGCCGATGCAAACTGGCGGATTTTTTTATTTACCAACCGATTTGTCTCAAACTTGAAATATAAAATTGCTTAAGGTCATATAACACAAATGTTTACTCAAACTTAAAAAAATGAAATGGCCGATCCAAAATGGCGGATTTTCTTATTTACCAACCGATTTCTCTCAAACTTGAAATATAACATTGCTTAAGGTCAATTAACACAAATTCTTACTCAAACTTAAAAAAATGAAAATGGCCGATCCAAAATGGCGGATTCTTTTATTTACCAACCGATTTGTCTCAAACTTGAAATATAACATTGCTTAAGGTCACAAACTTAAAAAAAAACAAAATGGCCGATTCAAAATGGCGGATTTTTTTATTTACCAACCGATTTGTCTCAAACTTGAAATATAAAATTGCTTAAGGTCATATAACACAAATGTTTACTTAAACTTAAAAAAATGAAATGGCCGATCCAAAATGGCGGATTTTCTTATTTACCAACCGATTTGTCTCAAACTTGAAATATAACATTGCTTAAGGTCAATTAACACAAATTCTTACTCAAACTTAAAAAAATGAAAATGGCCGATCCAAAATGGCGGATTTTCTTATTTACCAACCGATTTGTCTCAAACTTGAAATATAACAATGCTTAAGGTCAATTAACACAAATTCTTACTCAAACTTAAAAAAATGAAGATGGCCGATCCAAAATGGCGGATTCTTTTATTTACCAACCGATTTGTCTCAAACTTGAAATATAACATTGCTTAAGGTCAATTAACACAAATTCTTACTCAAACTTAAAAAAATGAAAATGGCCGATCCAAAATGGCGGATTTTCTTATTTACCAACCGATTTGTCTCAAACTTGAAATATAACAATGCTTAAGGTCAATTAACACAAATGTTTACTCAAACTTAAAAAAATGAAATGGCCGATCCAAAATGGCGGATTTTCTTATTTACCAACCGATTTGTCTCAAACTTGAAATATAACATTGCTTAAGGTCAATTAACACAAATTCTTACTCAAACTTAAAAAAATGAAAATGGCCGATCCAAAATGGCGGATTCTTTTATTTACCAACCGATTTGTCTCAAACTTGAAATATAACATTGCTTAAGGTCACAAATGTTTACACAAACCTAAAAAAAACGGCCGATTCAAAATGGCGAATTTTCTTATTAACCAACGAATTTGTCTCAAACTTGAAATATAACATTGCTTAAGGTCATATAACACAAATGTTTACACAAACTTAAAAAAAACGGCTGATTCAAAATGGCGGATTTTCTTATTTACCAACCAATTTGTCTCAAACTTGAAATATAACATTGCTTAAGGTCATATAACACAAATTCTTACTCAAACTTAAAAAAAACAAAATGGCCGATGCAAACTGGCGGATTTTTTTATTTACCAACCGATTTGTCTCAAACTTGAAATATAAAATTGCTTAAGGTCATATAACACAAATGTTTACTCAAACTTAAAAAAATGAAATGGCCGATCCAAAATGGCGGATTTTCTTATTTACCAACCGATTTCTCTCAAACTTGAAATATAACATTGCTTAAGGTCAATTAACACAAATTCTTACTCAAACTTAAAAAAATGAAAATGGCCGATCCAAAATGGCGGATTCTTTTATTTACCAACCGATTTGTCTCAAACTTGAAATATAACATTGCTTAAGGTCAATTAACACAAATTCTTACTCAAACTTAAAAAAATGAAAATGGCCGATCCAAAATGGCGGATTCTTTTATTTACCAACCGATTTGTCTCAAACTTGAAATATAACATTGCTTAAGGTCACAAATCTTTACACAAACTTAAAAAAAAAACAAAATGGCCGATGCAAAATGGCGGATTTTCTTATTTACCAACCGATTTGTCTCAAACTTGAAATATAACATTGCTTAAGGTCATATAACACAAATGTTTACTCAAACTTAAAAAAATGAAATGGCCGATCCAAAATGGCGGATTTTCTTATTTACCAACCGATTTGTCTCAAACTTGAAATATAACATTGCTTAAGGTCAATTAACACAAATTCTTACTCAAACTTAAAAAAAACAAAATGGCCGATCCAAAATGGCGGATTTTCTTATTTACCAACCGATTTGTCTCAAACTTGAAATATAACATTGCTTAAGGTCATATAACACAAATGTTTACACAAACTTAAAAAAAAAGGCCGATTCAAAATGGCGGATTTTCTTATTTACCAACCAATTTGTCTCAAACTTGAAATATAACATTGCTTAAGGTCATATAACACAAATGTTTACTCAAACTTAAAAAAATCAAAATGGCCGATCCAAAATGGCGGATTTTTTTATTTACCAACCGAGTTGTCTGAAACATAAAATATAACAATGCTTAAGCTCAATTAACACAAATTCTTACTCAAACTTAAAAAAAACAAAATGGCCGATCCAAAATGGCGGATTTTTTTATTTACTAACCGATTTGTCTCAAACTCTAAATATAACATTGCTTAAGGTCGTATAACACAAATGTTTACTCAAACTTAAAAAAATCAAAATGGCCGATCCAAAATGGCGGATTTTCTTATTTACCAACCGATTTGTCTCAAACTTGAAATATAAGATTGCTTAAGGTCATATAACACAAATGTTTACACAAACTTAAAAAAAACGGCCGATTCAAAATGGCGGATTTTCTTATTTACTAACCAATTTGTCTCAAACTTGAAATATAACATTGCTTAAGGTCATATAACACAAATGTTTACTCAAACTTAAAAAAATGAAAATGGCCGATCCAAAATGGCGGATTTTCTTATTTACCAACCGATTTGTCTCAAACTTGAAATATAACATTGCTTAAGGTCAATTAACACAAATTCTTACTCAAACTTAAAAAAATGAAAATGGCCGATCCAAAATGGCGGATTCTTTTATTTACCAACCGATTTGTCTCAAACTTG
Source organism: Aspidapion aeneum (assembly GCA_963576565.1). Classification (NCBI taxonomy): domain Eukaryota; kingdom Metazoa; phylum Arthropoda; class Insecta; order Coleoptera; family Brentidae; genus Aspidapion; species Aspidapion aeneum. The sequence continues at coordinate 28,163,572 of OY755046.1, forward strand.
AAATATAACATTGCTTAAGGTCATATAACACAAATCTTTACACAAACTTAAAAAAAAAAAACAAAATGGCCGATCCAAAATGGCGGATTTTCTTATTTACCAACCGATTTGTCTCAAACTTGAAATATAACAATGCTTAAGGTCATATAATACAAATATTTACTCAAACTTAAAAAAATGAAAATGGCCGATCCAAAATGGCGGATTTTCTTATTTACCAACCGATTTGTCTCAAACTTGAAATATAAGATTGCTTAAGGTCATATAACACAAATGTTTACTCAAACTAAAAAAAATTAAAATGGCCGATCCAAAATGGCGGATTCTCTTATTTACCAACCGATTTGTCTCAAACTTGAAATATAACATTGCTTTAGGTCATATAACACAAATGTCAAACTTAAAAAAATGCAAATGGCCGATCCAAAATGGCGGATTCTCTTATTTAGCAACCGATTTGTCTCAAACTTGAAATATAACATTGCTTAAGGTCATATAACACAAATGTTTAGTCAAATTTAAAAAAATCAAAATGGCCGATCCAAAATGGCGGATTTTCTTATTTACCATCCGATTTGTCTCAAACATGAAATATAACATTGCTATAGGTCATATAACACAAATGTTTACTCAAACTTAAATAAATGCAAATGGCCGATCCAAAATGGCGGATTCTCTTATTTAGCAACCGATTTGTCTCAAACTTGAAATATAACATTGCTTAAGGTCATATAACACAAATGTTTACTCAAACTTAAAAAAATCAAAATGGCCGATCCAAAATGGCGGATTTTCTTATTTACCATCCGATTTGTCTCAAACATGAAATATAACATTGCTTTAGGTCATATAACACAAATGTTTACTCAAACTTAAAAAAATCAAAATGGCCGATCCAAAATGGCGGATTTTCTTATTTACCAACCGATTTGTCTCAAACTTGAAATATAACAATGCTTAAGGTCAATTAACACAAATTCTTACTCAAACTTAAAAAAAACAAAATGGCCGATGCAAACTGGCGGATTTTTTTATTTACCAACCGATTTGTCTCAAACTTGAAATATAAAATTGCTTAAGGTCATATAACACAAATGTTTACTCAAACTTAAAAAAATGAAATGGCCGATCCAAAATGGCGGATTTTCTTATTTACCAACCGATTTCTCTCAAACTTGAAATATAACATTGCTTAAGGTCAATTAACACAAATTCTTACTCAAACTTAAAAAAATGAAAATGGCCGATCCAAAATGGCGGATTCTTTTATTTACCAACCGATTTGTCTCAAACTTGAAATATAACATTGCTTAAGGTCACAAACTTAAAAAAAAACAAAATGGCCGATTCAAAATGGCGGATTTTTTTATTTACCAACCGATTTGTCTCAAACTTGAAATATAAAATTGCTTAAGGTCATATAACACAAATGTTTACTTAAACTTAAAAAAATGAAATGGCCGATCCAAAATGGCGGATTTTCTTATTTACCAACCGATTTGTCTCAAACTTGAAATATAACATTGCTTAAGGTCAATTAACACAAATTCTTACTCAAACTTAAAAAAATGAAAATGGCCGATCCAAAATGGCGGATTTTCTTATTTACCAACCGATTTGTCTCAAACTTGAAATATAACAATGCTTAAGGTCAATTAACACAAATTCTTACTCAAACTTAAAAAAATGAAGATGGCCGATCCAAAATGGCGGATTCTTTTATTTACCAACCGATTTGTCTCAAACTTGAAATATAACATTGCTTAAGGTCAATTAACACAAATTCTTACTCAAACTTAAAAAAATGAAAATGGCCGATCCAAAATGGCGGATTTTCTTATTTACCAACCGATTTGTCTCAAACTTGAAATATAACAATGCTTAAGGTCAATTAACACAAATGTTTACTCAAACTTAAAAAAATGAAATGGCCGATCCAAAATGGCGGATTTTCTTATTTACCAACCGATTTGTCTCAAACTTGAAATATAACATTGCTTAAGGTCAATTAACACAAATTCTTACTCAAACTTAAAAAAATGAAAATGGCCGATCCAAAATGGCGGATTCTTTTATTTACCAACCGATTTGTCTCAAACTTGAAATATAACATTGCTTAAGGTCACAAATGTTTACACAAACCTAAAAAAAACGGCCGATTCAAAATGGCGAATTTTCTTATTAACCAACGAATTTGTCTCAAACTTGAAATATAACATTGCTTAAGGTCATATAACACAAATGTTTACACAAACTTAAAAAAAACGGCTGATTCAAAATGGCGGATTTTCTTATTTACCAACCAATTTGTCTCAAACTTGAAATATAACATTGCTTAAGGTCATATAACACAAATTCTTACTCAAACTTAAAAAAAACAAAATGGCCGATGCAAACTGGCGGATTTTTTTATTTACCAACCGATTTGTCTCAAACTTGAAATATAAAATTGCTTAAGGTCATATAACACAAATGTTTACTCAAACTTAAAAAAATGAAATGGCCGATCCAAAATGGCGGATTTTCTTATTTACCAACCGATTTCTCTCAAACTTGAAATATAACATTGCTTAAGGTCAATTAACACAAATTCTTACTCAAACTTAAAAAAATGAAAATGGCCGATCCAAAATGGCGGATTCTTTTATTTACCAACCGATTTGTCTCAAACTTGAAATATAACATTGCTTAAGGTCAATTAACACAAATTCTTACTCAAACTTAAAAAAATGAAAATGGCCGATCCAAAATGGCGGATTCTTTTATTTACCAACCGATTTGTCTCAAACTTGAAATATAACATTGCTTAAGGTCACAAATCTTTACACAAACTTAAAAAAAAAACAAAATGGCCGATGCAAAATGGCGGATTTTCTTATTTACCAACCGATTTGTCTCAAACTTGAAATATAACATTGCTTAAGGTCATATAACACAAATGTTTACTCAAACTTAAAAAAATGAAATGGCCGATCCAAAATGGCGGATTTTCTTATTTACCAACCGATTTGTCTCAAACTTGAAATATAACATTGCTTAAGGTCAATTAACACAAATTCTTACTCAAACTTAAAAAAAACAAAATGGCCGATCCAAAATGGCGGATTTTCTTATTTACCAACCGATTTGTCTCAAACTTGAAATATAACATTGCTTAAGGTCATATAACACAAATGTTTACACAAACTTAAAAAAAAAGGCCGATTCAAAATGGCGGATTTTCTTATTTACCAACCAATTTGTCTCAAACTTGAAATATAACATTGCTTAAGGTCATATAACACAAATGTTTACTCAAACTTAAAAAAATCAAAATGGCCGATCCAAAATGGCGGATTTTTTTATTTACCAACCGAGTTGTCTGAAACATAAAATATAACAATGCTTAAGCTCAATTAACACAAATTCTTACTCAAACTTAAAAAAAACAAAATGGCCGATCCAAAATGGCGGATTTTTTTATTTACTAACCGATTTGTCTCAAACTCTAAATATAACATTGCTTAAGGTCGTATAACACAAATGTTTACTCAAACTTAAAAAAATCAAAATGGCCGATCCAAAATGGCGGATTTTCTTATTTACCAACCGATTTGTCTCAAACTTGAAATATAAGATTGCTTAAGGTCATATAACACAAATGTTTACACAAACTTAAAAAAAACGGCCGATTCAAAATGGCGGATTTTCTTATTTACTAACCAATTTGTCTCAAACTTGAAATATAACATTGCTTAAGGTCATATAACACAAATGTTTACTCAAACTTAAAAAAATGAAAATGGCCGATCCAAAATGGCGGATTTTCTTATTTACCAACCGATTTGTCTCAAACTTGAAATATAACATTGCTTAAGGTCAATTAACACAAATTCTTACTCAAACTTAAAAAAATGAAAATGGCCGATCCAAAATGGCGGATTCTTTTATTTACCAACCGATTTGTCTCAAACTTGAAATATAACATTGCTTAAGGTCATATAACACAAATCTTTACACAAACTTAAAAAAAAAAAACAAAATGGCCGATCCAAAATGGCGGATTTTCTTATTTACCAACCGATTTGTCTCAAACTTGAAATATAACAATGCTTAAGGTCATATAATACAAATATTTACTCAAACTTAAAAAAATGAAAATGGCCGATCCAAAATGGCGGATTTTCTTATTTACCAACCGATTTGTCTCAAACTTGAAATATAAGATTGCTTAAGGTCATATAACACAAATGTTTACTCAAACTAAAAAAAATTAAAATGGCCGATCCAAAATGGCGGATTCTCTTATTTACCAACCGATTTGTCTCAAACTTGAAATATAACATTGCTTTAGGTCATATAACACAAATGTCAAACTTAAAAAAATGCAAATGGCCGATCCAAAATGGCGGATTCTCTTATTTAGCAACCGATTTGTCTCAAACTTGAAATATAACATTGCTTAAGGTCATATAACACAAATGTTTAGTCAAATTTAAAAAAATCAAAATGGCCGATCCAAAATGGCGGATTTTCTTATTTACCATCCGATTTGTCTCAAACATGAAATATAACATTGCTATAGGTCATATAACACAAATGTTTACTCAAACTTAAATAAATGCAAATGGCCGATCCAAAATGGCGGATTCTCTTATTTAGCAACCGATTTGTCTCAAACTTGAAATATAACATTGCTTAAGGTCATATAACACAAATGTTTACTCAAACTTAAAAAAATCAAAATGGCCGATCCAAAATGGCGGATTTTCTTATTTACCATCCGATTTGTCTCAAACATGAAATATAACATTGCTTTAGGTCATATAACACAAATGTTTACTCAAACTTAAAAAAATCAAAATGGCCGATCCAAAATGGCGGATTTTCTTATTTACCAACCGATTTGTCTCAAACTTGAAATATAACAATGCTTAAGGTCAATTAACACAAATTCTTACTCAAACTTAAAAAAAACAAAATGGCCGATGCAAACTGGCGGATTTTTTTATTTACCAACCGATTTGTCTCAAACTTGAAATATAAAATTGCTTAAGGTCATATAACACAAATGTTTACTCAAACTTAAAAAAATGAAATGCCCGATCCAAAATGGCGGATTTTCTTATTTACCAACCGATTTGTCTCAAACTTGAAATATAACATTGCTTAAGGTCAATTAACACAAATTCTTACTCAAACTTAAAAAAATGAAAATGGCCGATCCAAAATAGCGGATTCTTTTATTTGCCAACCGATTTGTCTCAAACTTGAAATATAACATTGCTTAAGGTCACAAATGTTTACACAAACTTTAAAAAAACGGCCGATTCAAAATGGCGGATTTTCTTATTTACCAACGAATTTGTCTCAAACTTGAAATATAACATTGCTTAAGGTCATATAACACAAATGTTTACACAAACTTAAAAAAAACGGCCGATTCAAAATGGCGGATTTTCTTATTTACCAACCAATTTGTCTCAAACTTGAAATAAGGTCATATAACACAAATTCTTACTCAAACTTAAAAAAAACAAAATGGCCGATGCAAAATGGCGGATTCTTTTATTTACCAACCGATTTGTCTCAAACTTGAAATATAAAATTGCTTAAGGTCATATAACACAAATTCTAACTCAAACTTAAAAAAATGAAATAGCCGATCCAAAATGGCGGATTCTTTTATTTACCAACCGATTTGTCTCAAACTTGAAATATAACATTGCTTAAGGTCAATTAACACAAATTCTTACTCAAACTTAAAAAATGAAAATGGCCGATCCAAAATGGCGGATTCTTTTATTTACCAACCGATTTGTCTCAAACTTGAAATATAACATTGCTTAAGGTCACAAATCTTTACACAAACTTAAAAAAAAAAACAAAATGGCCGATCCAAAATGGCGGATTTTCTTATTTACCAACCGATTTGTCTCAAACTTGAAATATAACATTGCTTAAGGTCATATAACACAAATGTTTACTCAAACTTAAAAAAATGAAATGGCCGATCCAAAATGGCGGATTTTCTTATTTACCAACCGATTTGTCTCAAACTTGAAATATAACATTGCTTAAGGTCAATTAACACAAATGTTTACTCAAACTTAAAAAAATGAAAATGGCCGATCCAAAATGGCGGATTCTTTTATTTATAAATATAACATTGCTTAAGGTCACAAATCTTTACACAAACTTAAAAAAAAAACAAAATGGCCGTTCCAAAATGGCGGATTTTCTTATTTACCAACCGATTTGTCTCAAACTTGAAATATAACAATGCTGAAGGTCGTATAACACAAATGTTTACTCAAACTTAAAAAAATCAAAATGGCCGATCCAAAATGGCGGATTTTCTTATTTACCAACCGATTTGTCTCAAACTTGAAATATAACATTGCTTAAGGTCATATAACACAAATGTTTACACAAACTTAAAAAAAACGGCCGATTCAAAATGGCGGATTTTCTTATTTACCAACCAATTGTCTCAAACTTAAAATATAACATTGCTTGAGTTCATATAACACAAATGTTTACTCAAACTTAAAAAAATCAAAATGGCCGATCCAAAATGGCGGATTTTCTTATTTACCAACCGATTTGTCTCAAACTTGAAATATAACATTGCTTAAGGTCACAAATGTTTACACAAACTTAAAAAAAACGGCCGATTCAAAATGGCGGATTTTCTTATTTACCAACGAATTTGTCTCAAACTTGAAATATAACATTGCTTAAGGTCATATAACACAAATGTTTACACAAACTTAAAAAAAACGGCCGATTCAAAATGGCGGATTTTCTTATTTACCAACCAATTTGTCTCAAACTTGAAATATAACATTGCTTAAGGTCATATAACACAAATTCTTACTCAAACTTAAAAAAAACAAAATGGCCGATGCAAACTGGCGGATTTTTTTATTTACCAACCGATTTGTCTCAAACTTGAAATATAAAATTGCTTAAGGTCATATAACACAAATGTTTACTCAAACTTAAAAAAATGAAATGGCCGATCCAAAATGGCAGATTTTCTTATTTACCAACCGATTTGTCTCAAACTTGAAATATAACATTGCTTAAGATCAATTAACACAAATTCTTACTCAAACTTAAAAAAATGAAAATGGCCGATCCAAAATGGCGGATTCTTTTATTTACCAACCGATTTGTCTCAAACTTGAAATATAACATTGCTTAAGGTCACAAATGTTTACACAAACCTAAAAAAAACGGCCGATTCAAAATGGCGGATTTTCTTATTAACCAACGAATTTGTCTCAAACTTGAAATATAACATTGCTTAAGGTCATATAACACAAATGTTTACACAAACTAAAAAAAACGGCCTATTCAAAATGGCGGATTTTCTTATTTACCAACCAATTTGTCTCAAACTTGAAATATAACATTGCTTAAGGTCATATAACACAAATTCTTACTCAAACTTAAAAAAAACAAAATGGCCGATGCAAACTGGCGGATTTTTTTATTTACCAACCGATTTGTCTCAAACTTGAAATATAAAATTGCTTAAGGTCATATAACACAAATGTTTACTCAAACTTAAAAAAATGAAATGGCCGATCCAAAATGGCGGATTTTCTTATTTACCAACCGATTTCTCTCAAACTTGAAATATAACATTGCTTAAGGTCAATTAACACAAATTCTTACTCAAACTTAAAAAAATGAAAATGGCCGATCCAAAATGGCGGATTCTTTTATTTATAAATATAACATTGCTTAAGGTCACAAATCTTTACACAAACTTAAAAAAAAAACAAAATGGCCGATCCAAAATGGCGGATTTTCTTATTTACCAACCGATTTGTCTCAAACTTGAAATATAACATTGCTTAAGGTCATATAACACAAATGTTTACACAAACTTAAAAAAAACGGCCGATTCAAAATGGCGGATTTTCTTATTTACCAACCAATTTGTCTCAAACTTGAAATATAACATTGCTTGAGTTCATATAACACAAATGTTTACTCAAACTTAAAAAAATCAAAATGGCCGATCCAAAATGGCGGATTTTCTTATTTACCAACCGATTTGTCTCAAACTTGAAATATAACAATGCTTAAGGTCAATTAACACAAATTCTTACTCAAACTTAAAAAAATGAAAATGGCCGATCCAAAATGGCGGATTCTTTTATTTACCAACCGATTTGTCTCAAACTTGAAATATAACATTGCTTAAGGTCACAAATGTTTACACAAACTTAAAAAAAACGGCCGATTCAAAATGGCGGATTTTCTTATTTACCAACGAATTTGTCTCAAACTTGAAATATAACATTGCTTAAGGTCATATAACACAAATTCTTACTCAAACTTAAAAAAAACAAAATGGCCGATGCAAACTGGCGGATTTTTTTATTTACCAACCGATTTGTCTCAAACTTGAAATATAAAATTGCTTAAGGTCATATAACACAAATGTTTACTCAAACTTAAAAAAATGAAATGGCCGATCCAAAATGGCGGATTTTCTTATTTACCAACCGATTTGTCTCAAACTTGAAATATAACATTGCTTAAGATCAATTAACACAAATTCTTACTCAAACTTAAAAAAATGAAAATGGCCGATCCAAAATGGCGGATTCTTTTATTTACCAACCGATTTGTCTCAAACTTGAAATATAACATTGCTTAAGGTCACAAATGTTTACACAAACCTAAAAAAAACGGCCGATTCAAAATGGCGGATTTTCTTATTAACCAACGAATTTGTCTCAAACTTGAAATATAACATTGCTTAAGGTCATATAACACAAATGTTTACACAAACTTAAAAAAAACGGCCGATTCAAAATGGCGGATTTTCTTATTTACCAACCAATTTGTCTCAAACTTGAAATATAACATTGCTTAAGGTCATATAACACAAATTCTTACTCAAACTTAAAAAAAACAAAATGGCCGATGCAAACTGGCGGATTTTTTTATTTACCAACCGATTTGTCTCAAACTTGAAATATAAAATTGCTTAAGGTCATATAACACAAATGTTTACTCAAACTTAAAAAAATGAAATGGCCGATCCAAAATGGCGGATTTTCTTATTTACCAACCGATTTCTCTCAAACTTGAAATATAACATTGCTTAAGGTCAATTAACACAAATTCTTACTCAAACTTAAAAAAATGAAAATGGCCGATCCAAAATGGCGGATTCTTTTATTTACCAACCGATTTGTCTCAAACTTGAAATATAACATTGCTTAAGGTCAATTAACACAAATTCTTACTCAAACTTAAAAAAATGAAAATGGCCGATCCAAAATGGCGGATTCTTTTATTTACCAACCGATTTGTCTCAAACTTGAAATATAACATTGCTTAAGGTCACAAATCTTTACACAAACTTAAAAAAAAAACAAAATGGCCGATGCAAAATGGCGGATTTTCTTATTTACCAACCGATTTGTCTCAAACTTGAAATATAACATTGCTTAAGGTCATATAACGGGTCGGTAAAGCTGGAGGGACCATGATAAGGGGCCCAAAAACCATTGATGTCATTAATTGTTGCTAATTTGTTGCTAATTTGTTGCGGCAAAATTAATTTTGTTGCTGTAGCCGTTTACGAGAAAATTGTGGTCCCCTCAGGTTTACCGTAAAGCTAGGGGGACCACGCGTATCTCCGATTTGATAAGGAGTAGAAAGGTCAATTTTGCGGCATTATTTGTTGCTGGGAAGGCCCATCAACAATCAAAAGTAATATGGTCAAAAAAGTTAACCGTTATTTTTTTATAGGCAAAAAACCATTTTTTTAAGTAAAGCTACTGAAACCAGCCATATCTCGTCACTGGATTGAGCTATCGGGATGAAACAAAAACTGGATTTTGTTGCTCGCCTAGTACGAATTAGTTGCGGCAAAATCCGTTTTGTTGCGGCGTTATTTTTGAAAAAGTTGTTATTTCGTAACATTGTAGAGGTCATAACTCAAAAATGAACTAGGGGGCCCGAGAGTTTCATATGCCGTTAGATAGAGGATAACGAGTACTAATTAGTTGTGGAAGAACCAATTTTGTTGCTGTAGCCGTTTTCAAAAAATATGCGAAAAACTAGTTTTGGTAAAGTTAGGGGGACCAGCCATATCTCGTCACTGGATTGAGCTATCGGGATGAAACAAAAACTGGATTTTGTTGCTCGCCTAGTACGAATTAGGTGCGGCAAAATCCATTTTGTTGCGGCGTTATTTTTGAAAAAGTTGTTATTTCGTAACATTGTAAGGGTCATAACTCAAAAATGAACTAGGGGGCCCAAGAGTTTCATATGCCGTTAGATAGAGGGTAACGAGTACTAATTAGTTGCGGAAGAACCAATTTTGTTGCTATAGCCGTTTTCGAGAAATATGCGAAAAACTAGTTTTGGTAAAGTTAGGGGGACCAGCCATATCTCGTCACTGGATTGAGCTATCGGGATGAAACAAAAACTGGATTTTGTTGCTCGCCTAGTACGAATTAGTTGCGGCAACATCCATTTTGTTGCGGCGTTATTTTTGAAAAAGTTGTTATTTCGTAACATTGTAGGGGTCATAACTCAAAAATTAACTAGGGGGCCCAAGAGTTTCATATGCCGTTAGATAGAGGGTAACGAGTACTAATTAGTTGCGGAAGAACCAATTTTGTTGCTGTAGCCGTTTTCGAGAAATATGCGAAAAACTAGTTTTGGTAAAGTTAGGGGGCCCAGCGATATCTCGTCACTGGATTGAGCTATCGGGATGAAACAAAAACTGGATTTTGTTGCTCGCCTAGTACGAATTAGTTGCGGCAAAATCCATTTTGTTGCGGCGTTATTTTTGAAAAAGTTGTTATTTCGTAACATTTTAAGGGCCATAACTCAAAAATGAACTAGGGGGCCCAAGAGTTTCATATGCCGTTAGATAGAGGGTAACGAGTACTAATTAGATGCGGAAGAACCAATTTTGTTGCTATAGCCGTTTTCGAGAAATATGCGAAAAACTAGTTTTGATAAAGTTAGGGGGACCAGCCATATCTCGTCACTGGATTGAGCTATCGGGAAGAAACAAAAACTGGATTTTGTTGCTCGCCTAGTACGAATTAGTTGCGGCAAAATCCATTTTGTTGCGGCGTTATTTTTGAAAAAGTTGTTATTTCGTAACATTGTAGGGGTCATAACTCAAAAATGAACTAGGGGGCCCAAGAGTTTCATATGCCGTTAGATAGAGGGTAACGAGTACTAATTAGTTGCGGAAGAACCAATTTTGTTGCTGTAGCCATTTTCGAGAAATATGCGAAAAACCAGTTTTGGTAAAATTAGGGGGACCAGCCATATCTCGTCACTGGATTGAGCTATCGGGATGAAACAAAAACTGGATTTTGTTGCTCGCCTAGTACGAATTAGTTGCAGCAAAATCCATTTTGTTGCGGCGTTATTTTTGAAAAAGTTGTTATTTCGTAACATTGTAGGGGTCATAACTCAAAAATGAACTAAGGGGCCCAAACGTTTCATATGCCGTTAGATATAGGGTAACGAGTACTAATTAGTTGCGGAAGAACCAATTTTGTAGCTGTAGCCGTTTTTGAGAAATATGCGAAATACCAGTTTTGGTTAAGTTAGGGGGACCAGCCATATCTCGTCACTGGATTGAGCTATCGGGATGAAACAAAAACTGGATTTTGTTGCTCGCCTAGTTCGAATTTGTTGCGGCAAAATCCATTTTGTTGCGGCCTTATTTTTGAAAAAGTTGTTATTTCGTAACATTGTAGGGGTCATAACTCAAAAATGAACTAGGGGGGGCCAAAAGTTTCATACGCCGTTAGATAGAGCGTAACGAGTACTAATTAGTTGCGAAAGAACCAATTTTGTTGCTGTAGCCGTTTTTGAGAAATATGCGAAAAACCAGTTTTGGTAAAGTTAGGGGGACCAGCCATATCTCGTCACTGGATTGAGCTATCGGGATGAAACAAAAACTGGATTTTGTTGCGCGCCTAGTACGAATTAGTTGATGCAAAATTCATTTTGTTGCGGCCTTATTTTTGAAAAAGTTCTTATTTCGTCACATTGTAGGAGTCATAACTCAAAAATGAACTAGGGGGCCCAAGAGTTTCATATGCCGTTAGATAGACGATAACGAGTACTAATTAGTTGCGGAAGAACCAATTTTGTTGCTGTAGCCGTTTTTGAGAAATATGCGAAAAACCAGTTTTGGTAAAATTAGGGGGACCAGCCATATCTCGTCACTGGATTGAGCTATCGGGATGAAACAAAAACTGGATTTTGTTGTTCGCCTAGTACGAATTAGTTGCGGCAAAATCCATTTTGTTGCGGCCTTATTTTTGAAAAAGTTGTTATTTCGTAACATTGTAGGGGTCATAACTCAAAAATGAACTAAGGGGCCCAAACGTTTCACATGCCGTTAGATAGAGGGTAATGAGTACTAATTAGTTGCGGAAGAACCAGTTTTGTTGCTGTAGCCGTTTTCGAGAAATATGCGAAAAACTAGTTTTGGTAAAGTTAGGGGGACCAGCCATATCTCGTCACTGGATTGAGCTATCGGGATGAAACAAAAACTGGATTTTGTTGTTCGCCTAGTACGAATTAGTTGCGGCAAAGTCCATTTTGTTGCGGCCTTATTTTTGAAAAAGTTGTTATTTCGTAACATTGTAGGGGTCATAACTCAAAAATGAACTAAGGGGCCCAAACGTTTCATATGCCGTTAGATAGAGGGTAACGAGTACTAATTAGTTGCGGAAGAACCAATTTTGTTGCTGTAGCCGTTTTCGAGAAATATGCGAATAACAAGTTTTGGTAAAGTTAGGGGGACCATATCTCGTCACTGGATTGAGCTATCGGGATGAAACAAAAACTGGATTTTGTTGCTCGCGTAGTTCGAATTTGTTGCGCCAAAATTCATTTTTATTGCGGTTCTACTTATGACAAAGTTGTAATTTCGTAACATATGCTTTTATTTAAATAAGTAACATTACCACATCTATTTTATTTGCCTCCAAGCCAAATTAACTCGATGAAAAATAAACAAACAACAGTTTTTCAAAAGTTGATGTTATGGTAAACATGAATCTAGTGTGCTGGAATGTTGGTGAAGATGGATAAACGTTCAAGTCTAGGTAAGAACATATTTCAATCTAAAAAACCATTTAAGGATTTTAGTTGGCCCATGTTTGTCTTTTTTTTTTCGTTGTAACACAGTACACTGCCAACTCATATTACCTTCACCACAGTGCGTAGTAGCAATGACGTACGCAGAAATGACTCTTGGGGGGGGCTTGAATGATACATTTTAATCTTCATTTTTGGTGAAAAATGATGTTTAGGGGGTCAATTTTCATTGGCTCTGGGGGGGTTAGGCTCCTAAGCACCTCCTCCACCTCTGCGTACTGCACTGGTAGTAGCGCCACTACATCCTGGATGGCTAGCCAGGATCCGGTACAAGACGCTAGCCCTACCAAGAGTACTTTGGCTGCCTGACTTCCGCATGCGCAGATCTACCAATATTATTTACCTCATGTATTACAATAGATGAGCAGTGTGATTTTCACTTGATTTCTAACTACATGAAAATAGAAAGTTTCAAAAACTTAACCTAACGAAACCTAATCAAATTTAACCGAACCGAACCAAAGCAAACTGAACCAATAATTTTCTTCAAAAATAAACTTTTCCGACTTACTACCCGGGATCCTAGAGGATGTGAATCCGAACCAAACCGAACCGAACCAAAGCAAACTGAACCAACAATTTAACAAAAAAAAACTTTCCTGACTTCTTTCCCCGGATCCTAGAGGGTGTGAATCCGAACCGAACCGAACCGGACCGAACCGAAGCGAATCGAACCGAACCTATCCAAACCTAACCATACCCAACTAAACCTAATTAGCGGTGTTGTAGTTTAGTTTGGTTAGGTTAGGTTTGGTTCGGTTTAGTTAGGTTCGGTTCGGATTCACATCCTCTAGGATCCCGGGTAGGAAGTCAGGAACATCTTTTTTTTTTGAAAAAAATTATTGGTTCAGTTTGCTTTGGTGCGGTTCGGTTAGATTTGATTAGGTTTCGTTAGGTTAGGTTTTTGAACCTTTCTATTTTCATGTGGTTCACCCTGCTCATCTATTGTAATACATGAGGTAAATAATATTGGTAGATCTCCGCATGCGGAAGTCAGGCAGCCAAAGTACACTTGGTAGGGCTAGCGTCTTGTGGATCCGGTGACTTTACAGTGTAAATATAATATAGGACACTGTGCCTTCATTGTCCTCAAAGAAGATCTGTCTTCTGGTTCTGTTGATTTCCAGTGCCTGATACACGGCGAGGCGTCCCGGGCAACAGACCCAATTGGCAAATTTCTGCGATGGTGGGTCAAATAAAACCGGGTAAAATGTTTACCTTTATTACTTTTGAACGATACAACCGATTTTCAGAAAAAAACTGCGCCTTACAGAGAATTAATCAGAGTTTTGGATTTTGAGATTGCGAATAAATATATTTAATTTATTTAAGATGGCGGACGAATTTAAAATGTACTCGTTACCCTTTATCTAACGGCATATGAAACTTTTGGGCCCCCTAGTTCATTTTTGAGTTATGACCCCTAAAATGTTACGAAATAACAACTTTTTCAAAAATAACGCAGCAACAAAATGGATTTTGATGCAACTAATTCGTACTAGGCGAGCAACAAAATCCAGTTTTTGTTTCATCCCGATAGCTCAATCCAGTGACGAGATATGGCTGGTCCCCCTAACTTTACCAAAACTGGTTTTTCGCATATTTCTCGAAAACGGCTACAGCAACAAAATTGGTTCTTCCGCAACTAATTAGTACTCGTTATCGTCTATCTAACGGCATATGAAACTCTTGGGCCCCCTAGTTCATTTTTGAGTTATGACCCCTACAATGTGACGAAATTAGAACTTTTTCAAAAATAAGGCCGCAACAAAATGGATTTTGCAGCAACTAATTCGTACTAGGCGCGCAACAAAATCCAGTTTTTGTTTCATCCCGATAGCTCAATCCAGTGACGAGATATGGCTGGTCCCCCTAACTTTACCAAAACTAGTTTTTCGCATATGTCTCGAAAACGGCTACGGCAACAAAATTGGTTCTTCCGCAACTAATTAGTACTCGTTACCCTCTATCTAACGGCATATGAAACTCTTGGGCCCCCTAGTTCATTTTTGAGTTATGACCCCTACAATGTTACGAAATAACAACTTTTTCAAAAATAACGCCGCAACAAAATGGATTTTGCCGCAACTAATTCGTACTAGGCGAGCAACAAAATCCAGTTTTTGGTTCATCCCGATAGCTCAATCCAGTGACGAGATATGGCTGGTCCCCCTAACTTTACCAAAACTGGTATTTCGCATATTTCTCAAAAACGGCTACAGCAACAAAATTGGTTCTTCCGCAACTAATTAGTACTCTTTACCCTCTATCTAACGGCATATGAAACGTTTGGGCCCCTTAGTTCATTTTTGAGTTATGACCCCTAAATTGATACGAAATAACAACTTTTTCAAAAATAAGGTCGCAACAAAATGGATTTTACCGCAACTAATTCGTACTAGGCGAGCAACAAAATCCAGTTTTTGTTTCATCCCAATAGCTCATTCCAGTGACGAGATATGGCTGGTCCCCCTAACTTTACCAAAACTAGTTTTTCGCATATTTCTCGAAAACGGCTACAGCAACAAAATTGGTTCTTCCGCAACTAATTAGTACTCGTTATCCTCTATCTAACGGCATATGAAACTCTTGGGCCCCCTAGTTCATTTTTGAGTTATGACCTCTACAATGTTACGAAATAACAACTTTTTCAAAAATAACGCCGCAACAAAATGGATTTTGCCGCAACTAATTCGTACTAGGCGAGCAACAAAATCCAGTTTTTGTTTCATCCCGATAGCTCAATCCAGTGACGAGATATGGCTGGTTTCAGTAGCTTTACTTAAAAAAATGGTTTTTTGCCTATAAAAAAATAACGGTTAACTTTTTTGACCATATTACTTTTGATTGTTGATGGGCCTTCCGAGCAACAAATAATGCCGCAAAATTGACCTTTCTACTCCTTATCAAATCGGAGATACGCGTGGTCCCCCTAGCTTTACGGTAAACCTGAGGGGACCACAATTTTCTCGTAAACGGCTACAGCAACAAAATTAATTTTGCCGCAACAAATTAGCAACAAATTAGCAACAATTAATGACATCAATGGTTTTTGGGCCCCTTATCATGGTCCCTCCAGCTTTACCGACTCTCATATAACACAAATGTTTACTCAAACTTAAAAAAATGAAATGGCCGATCCAAAATGGCGGATTTTCTTATTTACAAACCGATTTGTCTCAAACTTGAAATATAACATTGCTTAAGGTCAATTAACACAAATTCTTACTCAAACTTAAAAAAATGAAAATGGCCGATCCAAAATGGCGGATTCTCTTATTTACCAACCGATTTGTCTCAAACTTGAAATATAACATTGCTTAATGTCACAAATCTTTACACAAACTTAAAAAAAAAAAAACAAAATGGCCGATCCAAAATGGCGGATTTTCTTATTTACCAACCGATTTGTCTCAAACTTGAAATATAACATTGCTTAAGGTCATATAACACAAATGTTTACACAAACTTAAAAAAAACGGCCGATTCAAAATGGCGGATTTTCTTATTTACCAACCAATTTGTCTCAAACTTGAAATATAACATTGCTTACTCAAACTTAAAAAAATCAAAATGGCCGATCCAAAATGGCGGATTTTTTTATTTACCAACCGAGTTGTCTGAAACATGAAATATAACAATGCTTAAGCTCAATTAACACAAATTCTTACTCAAACTTAAAAAAAACAAAATGGCCGATCCAAAATGGCGGATTTTTTTATTTACTAACCGATTTGTCTCAAACTCTAAATATAACATTGCTTAAGGTCGTATAACACAAATGTTTACTCAAACTTAAAAAAATCAAAATGGCCGATCCAAAATGACGGATTTTTTTATTTACCAACCGAGTTGTCTGAAACATGAAATATAACAATGCTTAAGGTCAATTAACACAAATTCTTACTCAAACTTAAAAAAAAAACAAAATGGCCGATCCAAAATGGCGGATTTTTTTATTTACCAACCGATTTGTCTCAAACTTGAAATATAACATTGCTGAAGGTCATATAACACAAATATTTACTCAAACTTAAAAAAATGAAAATGGCCGATCCAAAATGGCAGATTTTCTTATTTACCAACCGATTTGTCTCAAACTTGAAATATAACATTGCTTAAGGTCAATTAACACAAATTCTTACTCAAACTTAAAAAATAAAAATGGCCGATCCAAAATGGCGGTTCTTTTATTTACCAACCGATTTGTTTCAAACTTGAAATATAACATTGCTTAAGGTCATATAACACAAATCTTTACACAAACTTAAAAAAAAAACAATATGGCCGATCCAAAATGGCGGATTTTCTTATTTACCTACCGATTTGTCTCAAACTTGAAATATAACATTGCTTAAGGTCATAAACCACAAATGTTTACTCAAACTTAAAAAAATCAAAACGGCCGATCCAAAATGGCGGATTTTCTTATTTACCAACCGATTTGTCTCAAACTTGAAATATAACATTGCTTTAGGTCATATAACACAAATGTTTACACAAACTTAAAAAATCAAAATGGCCGATCCAAAATGGCGGATTTTCTTATTTACCAACCGATATGTCTCAAACTTGAAATATAACAATGCTTAAGGTCAATTAACACAAATTCTTACTCAAACTTAAAAAAACAAAACGGCCGATTCGAAATGGCGGATTTTCTTATTTAGCAACCGATTTGTCTCAAACTTGAAATATAACATTGCTTAAGGTCATAAACCACAAATGTTTACTCAAACTTAAAAAAATCAAAACGGCCGATCCAAAATGGCTGATTTTCTTATTTACCATCCGATTTGTCTCAAACTTGAAATATAACAATGCTTTTAAGGTCAATTAACACAAATTCTTACTCAAACTTAAAAAAAACAAATTGGCCGATCCAAAATGGCGGATTTTCTTATTTACCAACCGATTTGTCTCAAACTTGAAATATAACATTGCTTAAGGTCATATAACACAAATGTTTACTCAAACTTAAAAAAATGAAAATGGCCGATCCAAAATGGCGGATTTTCTTATTTACCAACCGATTTGTCTCAAACTTGAAATATAACATTGCTTAAGGTCATATAACACAAATCTTTACACACACAAGCTTAAAAAAAAAACAAAATGGCCGATCCAAAATGGCGGATTTTCTTATTTACCAACCGATTTGCCTCAAACTTGAAATATAACATTGCTTAAGGTCATATAACACAAATCTTTACACAAACTTAAAAAAAAATAAATGGCCGACCCAAAATGGCGGATTTTCTTATTTACCAACCGATTTGTCTCAAACTTGAAATAAAACATTGCTTAAGGTCATATAATACAATTATTTACTCAAACTTAAAAAAATGAAAATGGCCGATCCAAAATGGCGGATTTTCTTATTTACCAACCGATTTGTCTCAAACTTGAAATATAAGATTGCTTAAGGTCATATAACACAAATGTTTACACAAACTTAAAAAAAACGGCCGATTCAAAATGGCGGATTTTCTTATTTACTAACCAATTTGTCTCAAACTTGAAATATAACATTGCTTAAGGTCATATAACACAAATGTTTACTCAAACTTAAAAAAATGAAAATGGCCGATCCAAAATGGCGGATTTTCTTATTTACCAACCGATTTGTCTCAGACTTGAAATATAACATTGCTTAAGGTCAATTAACATAAATTCTTACTCAAACTTAAAAAAATGAAAATGGCCGATCCAAAATGGCGGATTCTTTTATTTACCAACCGATTTGTCTCAAACTTGAAATATAACATTGCTTAAGGGCATATAACACAAATCTTTACACAAACTTAAAAAAAAAAACAAAATGGCCGATCCAAAATGGCGGATTTTCTAATTTACCAACCGATTTGTCTCAAACTTGAAATATAACAATGCTTAGGGTCAATTAACACAAATTCTTACTCAAACTTAAAAAACAAAATGGCCGATCCAAACTGGCGGATTTTTTTATTTACCAACCGATTTGTCTCAAACTTGAAATATAACATTGCTTAAGGTCATATAACACAAATGTTTACTCAAACTAAAAAAAATTAAAATGGCCGATCCAAAATGGCGGATTCTCTTATTTACCAACCGATTTGTCTCAAACTTGAAATATAACATTGCTTAAGGTCATATAACACAAATGTTTACTCAAACTTAAAAAAATCAAAATGGCCGATCCAAAATGGCGGATTTTCTTATTTACCATCCGATTTGTCTCAAACATGAAATATAACATTGCTTTAGGTCATATAACACAAATGTTTACTCAAACTTAAAAAAATGCAAATGGCCGATCCAAAATGGCGGATTCTCTTATTTAGCAACCGATTTGTCTCAAACTTGAAATATAACATTGCTTAAGGTCATATAACACAAATGTTTAGTCAAATTTAAAAAAATCAAAATGGCCGATCCAAAATGGCGGATTTTCTTATTTACCATCCGATTTGTCTCAAACATGAAATATAACATTGCTTTAGGTCATATAACACAAATGTTTACTCAAACTTAAAAAAATGCAAATGGCCGACCCAAAATGGCGGATTCTCTTATTTAGCAACCGATTTGTCTCAAACTTGAAATATAACATTGCTTTAGGTCATATAACACAAATGTTTACTCAAACTTAAAAAAATCAAAATGGCCGATCCAAAATGGCGGATTTTCTTATTTACCAACCGATTTGTCTCAAACTTGAAATATAACAATGCTTAAGGTCAATTAACATATATTCTTACTCAAACTTAAAAAAAAACAAAATGGCCGATGCAAACTGGCGGATTTTTTTATTTACCAACCGATTCGTCTCAAACTTGAAATATAACATTGCTTAAGGTCATATAACACAAATGTTTACTCAAACTTAAAAAAATGAAATGGCCGATCCAAAATGGCGGATTTTCTTATTTACCAACCGATTTGTCTCAAACTTGAAATATAACATTGTAAGGTCAATTAACACAAATTCTTACTCAAACTTAAAAAAATGAAAATGGCCGATCCAAAATGGCGGATTCTTTTATTTACCGACCGATTTGTCTCAAACTTGAAATATAACATTGCTTAAGGTCTCAAATCTTTACACAAACTTAAAAAAAAAAACAAAATGGCCGATCCAAAATGGCGGATTTTCTTATTTACCAACCGATTTGTCTCAAACTTGGAATATAACATTGCTTAAGGTCATATAACACAAATGTTTACACAAACTTAAAAAAAAACGGCCGATTCAAAATGGCGGATTTTCTTATTTACCAACCAATTTGTCTCAAACTTGAAATATAACATTACTTAAGGTCATATAACACAAATTCTTACTCAAACTTAAAAAAAACAAAATGGCCGATGCAAACTGGCGGATTTTTTTATTTACCAACCGATTTGTCTCAAACTTGAAATATAAAATTGCTTAAGGTCATATAACACAAATGTTTACTCAAACTTAAAAAAATGAAATGGCCGATCCAAAATGGCGGATTTTCTTATTTACCAACCGATTTCTCTCAAACTTGAAATATAACATTGCTTAAGGTCAATTAACACAAATTCTTACTCAAACTTAAAAAAATTAAAATGGCCGATCCAAAATGGCGGATTCTTTTATTTACCAAACGATTTGTCTCAAACTTGAAATATAACATTGCTTAAGGTCACAAATCTTTACACAAACTTAAAAAAAAAACAAAATGGCCGATGCAAAATGGCGGATTTTCTTATTTACCAACCGATTTGTCTCAAACTTGAAATATAACATTGCTTAAGGTCATATAACACAAATGTTTACTCAAACTTAAAAAAATGAAATGGCCGATCCAAAATGGCGGATTTTCTTATTTACCAACCGATTTGTCTCAAACTTGAAATATAACATTGCTTAAGGTCAATTAACACAAATTCTTACTCAAACTTAAAAAAATGAAAATGGCCGATCCAAAATGGCGGATTCTTTTATTTACCGACCGATTTGTCTCAAACTTGAAATATAACATTGCTTAAGGTCACAAATCTTTACACAAACTTAAAAAAAAAACAAAATGGCCGATCCAAAATGGCGGATTTTCTTATTTACCAACCGATTTGTCTCAAACTGGAAATATAACATTGCTTAAGGTCATATAA
Organism: Aspidapion aeneum; assembly: GCA_963576565.1. Classification (NCBI taxonomy): domain Eukaryota; kingdom Metazoa; phylum Arthropoda; class Insecta; order Coleoptera; family Brentidae; genus Aspidapion; species Aspidapion aeneum. The sequence continues at coordinate 28,184,851 of OY755046.1, forward strand.
CACAAATGTTTACACAAACTTTAAAAAAACGGCCGATTCAAAATGGCGGATTTTCTTATTTACCAACGAATTTGTCTCAAACTTGAAATATAACATTGCTTAAGGTCATATAACACAAATGTTTACTCAAACTTAAAAAAATCAAAATGGCCGATCCAAAATGGCGGATTTTCTTATTTACCAACCGATTTGTCTCAAACTTGAAATATAACAATGCTTTTAAGGTCAATTAACACAAATTCTTACTCAAACTTAAAAAAAACAAAATGGCCGATCCAAAATGGCGGATTTTCTTATTTACCAACCGATTTGTCTCAAACTTGAAATATAACATTGCTTAAGGTCATATAACACAAATGTTTACTCAAACTTAAAAAAATGAAAATGGCCGATCCAAAATGGCAGATTCTCTTATTTACCAACCGATTTGTCTCAAACTTGTAATATAACATTGCTTAAGGTCATATAACACAAATGTTTACTCAAACTTAAAAAAATGAAAATGGCCGATCCAAAATGGCGGATTCTCTTATTTACCAACCGATTTATCTCAAACTTAAAATATAACAGGTCACAGAACACAAATGTTTACTCAAACTTCAAAAAATTAAAATGGCCGATCCAAAATGGCGGATTCTCTTATTAACCAACGGATTTGTCTCAAACTTGAAATATAACATTGCTTAAGGTCAATTAACACAAATTCTTACTCAAACTTAAAAAAAAAACAAAATGGCCTATCCAAAATGGCGGATTTTCTTATTTACCAACCGATTTGTCTCAAACTTGAAATATAACATTGCTTTAGGTCATATAACACAAATGTTTACTCAAGCTTAAAAAAATGCAAATGGCCGATCCAAAATGGCGGATTCTCTTATTTAGCAACCGATTTGTCTCAAACTTGAAATATAACATTGCTTAAGGTCATATAACACAAATGTTTAGTCAAATTTAAAAAAATCAAAATGGCCGATCCAAAATGGCGGATTTTCTTATTTACCATCCGATTTGTCTCAAACATGAAATATAACATTGCTTTAGGTCATATAACACAAATGTTTACTCAAACTTAAAAAAATGCAAATGGCCGACCCAAAATGGCGGATTCTCTTATTTAGCAACCGATTTGTCTCAAACTTGAAATATAACATTGCTTTAGGTCATATAACACAAATGTTTACTCAAACTTAAAAAAATCAAAATGGCCGATCCAAAATGGCGGATTTTCTTATTTACCAACCGATTTGTCTCAAACTTGAAATATAACAATGCTTAAGGTCAATTAACACATATTCTTACTCAAACTTAAAAAAAAACAAAATGGCCGATGCAAACTGGCGGATTTTTTTATTTACCAACCGATTTGTCTCAAACTTGAAATATAAAATTGCTTAAGGTCCATATAACACAAATGTTTACTCAAACTTAAAAAAATGAAATGGCCGATCCAAAATGGCGGATTTTCTTATTTACCAACCGATTTGTCTCAAACTTGAAATATAACATTGCTTAAGGTCAATTAACACAAATTCTTACTCAAACTTAAAAAAATGAAAATGGCCGATCCAAAATAGCGGATTCTTTTATTTACCAACCGATTTGTCTCAAACTTGAAATATAACATTGCTTAAGGTCACAAATGTTTACACAAACTTTAAAAAAACGGCCGATTCAAAATGGCGGATTTTCTTATTTACCAACGAATTTGTCTCAAACTTGAAATATAACATTGCTTAAGGTCATATAACACAAATGTTTACACAAATTTAAAAAAAACGGCCGATTCAAAATGGCGGATTTTCTTATTTACCAACCAATTTGTCTCAAACTTGAAATATAACATTGCTTAAGGTCATATAACACAAATTCTTACTCAAACTTAAAAAAAACAAAATGGCCGATGCAAACTGGCGGATTTTTTTATTTACCAACCGATTTGTCTCAAACTTGAAATATAAAATTGCTTAAGGTCAATTAACACAAATTCTTACTCAAACTTAAAAAAATGAAAATGGCCGATCCAAAATGGCGGATTCTTTTATTTACCAACCGATTTGTCTCAAACTTGAAATATAACATTGCTTAAGGTCATATAACACAAATTCTTACTCAAACTTAAAAAAAACAAAATGGCCGATGCAAACTGGCGGATTTTTTTATTTACCAACCGATTTGTCTCAAACTTGAAATATAAAATTGCTTAAGGTCATATAACAAAATGTTTACTCAAACTTAAAAAAATAAAATGGCCGATCCAAAATGGCGGATTCTTTTATTTACCAACCGATTTGTCTCAAACTTGAAATATAACATTGCTTAAGGTCAATTAACACAAATTCTTACTCAAACTTAAAAAAATGAAAATGGCCGATCCAAAATGGCGGATTCTTTTATTTACCAACAGATTTGTCTCAAACTTGAAATATAACATTGCTTAAGGTCACAAATGTTTACACAAACTTAAAAAAAACGGCCGATTCAAAATGGCGGATTTTCTTATTTACCAACGAATTTGTCTCAAACTTGAAATATAACATTGCTTAAGGTCATATAACACAAATGTTTACACAAACTTAAAAAAAACGGCCGATTCAAAATGGCGGATTTTCTTATTTACCAACCAATTTGTCTCAAACTTGAAATATAACATTGCTTAAGGTCATATAACACAAATTCTTACTCAAACTTAAAAAAAACAAAATGGCCGATGCAAACTGGCGGATTTTTTTATTTACCAACCGATTTGTCTCAAACTTGAAATATAAAATTGCTTAAGGTCATATAACACAAATGTTTACTCAAACTTAAAAAAATGAAATGGCCGATCCAAAATGGCGGATTTTCTTATTTACCAACCGATTTGTCTCAAACTTGAAATATAACATTGCTTAAGGTCAATTAACACAAATTCTTACTCAAACTTAAAAAAATAAAAATGGCCGATCCAAAATGGCGGATTCTTTTATTTACCAACCGATTTGTCTCAAACTTGAAATATAACATTGCTTAAGGTCACAAATGTTTACACAAACTTAAAAAAAACGGCCGATTCAAAATGGCGGATTTTCTTATTAACCAACGAATTTGTCTCAAACTTGAAATATAACATTGCTTAAGGTCATATAACACAAATGTTTACACAAACTTAAAAAAAAACGGCCGATTCAAAATGGCGGATTTTCTTATTTACCAACCAATTTGTCTCAAACTTGAAATATAACATTGCTTAAGGTCATATAACACAAATTCTTACTCAAACTTAAAAAAAACAAAATGGCCGATGCAAACTGGCGGATTTTTTTATTTACCAACCGATTTGTCTCAAACTTGAAATATAAAATTGCTTAAGGTCATATAACACAAATGTTTACTCAAACTTAAAAAAATGAAATGGCCGATCCAAAATGGCGGATTTTCTTATTTACCAACCGATTTCTCTCAAACTTGAAATATAACATTGCTTAAGGTCAATTAACACAAATTCTTACTCAAACTTAAAAAAATGAAAATGGCCGATCCAAAATGGCGGATTCTTTTATTTACCAACCGATTTGTCTCAAACTTGAAATATAACATTGCTTAAGGTCAATTAACACAAATTCTTACTCAAACTTAAAAAAATGAAAATGGCCGATCCAAAATGGCGGATTCTTTTATTTACCAACCGATTTGTCTCAAACTTGAAATATAACATTGCTTAAGGTCACAAATCTTTACACAAACTTAAAAAAAAAACAAAATGGCCGATGCAAAATGGCGGATTTTCTTATTTACCAACCGATTCGTCTCAAACTTGAAATATAACATTGCTTAAGGTCAATTAACACAAATTCTTACTCAAACTTAAAAAAATGAAAATGGCCGATCCAAAATGGCGGATTCTTTTATTTACCGACCGATTTGTCTCAAACTTGAAATATAACATTGCTTAAGTTCACACCGAACCGAACACAAATGTTTACTCAAACTTAAAAAAATGAAATGGCCGATCCAAAATGGCGGATTTTCTTATTTACCAACCGATTTGTCTCAAACTTGAAATATAACATTGCTTAAGGTCAATTAACACAAATTCTTACTCAAACTTAAAAAAATGAAAATGGCCGATCCAAAATGGCGGATTCTTTTATTTACCGACCGATTTGTCTCAAACTTGAAATATAACATTGCTTAAGGTCACAAATCTTTACACAAACTTAAAAAAAAAAACAAAATGGCCGATCCAAAATGGCGGATTTTCTTATTTACCAACCGATTTGTCTCAAACTTGAAATATAACATTGCTTAAGGTCATATAACACAAATGTTTACACAAACTTAAAAAAAAACGGCCGATTCAAAATGGCGGATTTTCTTATTTACCAACCAATTTGTCTCAAACTTGAAATATAACATTACTTAAGGTCATATAACACAAATTCTTACTCAAACTTAAAAAAAACAAAATGGCCGATGCAAACTGGCGGATTTTTTTATTTACCAACCGATTTGTCTCAAACTTGAAATATAAAATTGCTTAAGGTCATATAACACAAATGTTTACTCAAACTTAAAAAAATGAAATGGCCGATCCAAAATGGCGGATTTTCTTATTTACCAACCGATTTCTCTCAAACTTGAAATATAACATTGCTTAAGGTCAATTAACACAAATTCTTACTCAAACTTAAAAAAATGAAAATGGCCGATCCAAAATGGCGGATTCTTTTATTTACCAAACGATTTGTCTCAAACTTGAAATATAACATTGCTTAAGGTCAATTAACACAAATTCTTACTCAAACTTAAAAAAATGAAAATGGCCGATCCAAAATGGCGGATTCTTTTATTTACCAACCGATTTGTCTCAAACTTGAAATATAACATTGCTTAAGGTCACAAATCTTTACACAAACTTAAAAAAAAAACAAAATGGCCGATGCAAAATGGCGGATTTTCTTATTTACCAACCGATTTGTCTCAAACTTGAAATATAACATTGCTTAAGGTCATATAACACAAATGTTTACTCAAACTTAAAAAAATGAAATGGCCGATCCAAAATGGCGGATTTTCTTATTTACCAACCGATTTGTCTCAAACTTGAAATATAACATTGCTTAAGGTCAATTAACACAAATTCTTACTCAAACTTAAAAAAATGAAAATGGCCGATCCAAAATGGCGGATTCTTTTATTTACCGACCGATTTGTCTCAAACTTGAAATATAACATTGCTTAAGGTCACAAATCTTTACACAAACTTAAAAAAAAAACAAAATGGCCGATCCAAAATGGCGGATTTTCTTATTTACCAACCGATTTGTCTCAAACTTGAAATATAACATTGCTTAAGGTCATATAACACAAATGTTTACACAAACTTAAAAAAAACGGCCGATTCAAAATGGCGGATTTTCTTATTTACCAACCAATTTGTCTCAAACTTGAAATATAACATTGCTTAAGGTCATATAACACAAATGTTTACTCAAACTTAAAAAAATCAAAATGGCCGATCCAAAATGGCGGATTTTCTTATTTACCAACCGATTTGTCTCAAACTTGAAATATAACAATGCTTTTAAGGTCAATTAACACAAATTCTTACTCAAACTTAAAAAAAAAAAATGGCCGATCCAAAATGGCGGATTTTCTTATTTACCAACCGAATTGTCTCAAACTTGAAATATAACATTGCTTAAGGTCATATAACACAAATGTTTACTCAAACTTAAAAAAATTAAAATGGCCGATCCAAAATGGCGGATTTTCTTATTTACCAACCGAATTGTCTCAAACTTGAAATATAACATTGCTTAAGGTCATATAACACAAAATGGCAGATTCTCTTATTTACCAACCGATTTGTCTCAAACTTGTAATATAACATTGTTTAAGGTCATATAACACAAATGTTTACTCAAACTTAAAAAAATGAAAATGGCCGATCCAAAATGGCGGATTCTCTTATTTACCAACCGATTTATCTCAAACTTAAAATATAACAGGTCACAGAACACAAATGTTTACTCAAACTTCAAAAAATTAAAATGGCCGATCCAAAATGGCGGATTCTCTTATTAACCAACGGATTTGTCTCAAACTTGAAATATAACATTGCTTAAGGTCAATTAACACAAATTCTTACTCAAACTTAAAAAAAAACAAAATGGCCTATCCAAAATGGCGGATTTTCTTATTTACCAACCGATTTGTCTCAAACTTGAAATATAACATTGCTTTAGGTCATATAACACAAATGTTTACTCAAACTTAAAAAAATGAAAATGGCCGATCCAAAATGGCAGATTTTCTTATTTACCAACCGATTTGTCTCAAACTTGAAATATAACATTGCTTAAGGTCAATTAACACAAATTCTTACTCAAACTTAAAAAATGAAAATGGCCGATCCAAAATGGCGGTTCTCTTATTTACCAACCGATTTGTCTCAAACTTGAAATATAACATTGCTTAAGGTCATATAACACAAATCTTTACACAAACTTAAAAAAAAACAAAATGGCCGATCCAAAATGGCGGATTTTCTTATTTACCAACCGATTTGTCTCAAACTTGAAATATAACATTGCTTAAGGTCATATAACACAAATGTTTACACAAACTTAAAAAAAACGGCCGATTCGAAATGGCGGATTTTCTTATTTACCAACCAATTTGACTCAAACTTGAAATATAACATTGCTTAAGGTCAATTAACACAAATTCTTACTCAAACTTAAAAAAATGAAAATGGCCGATCCAAAATGGCGGATTCTTTTATTTACCAACCGATTTGTCTCAAACTTGAAATATAACATTGCTTAAGGTCATATAACACAAATCTTTACACAAACTTAAAAAAAAAACAAAATGGCCGATCCAAAATGGCGGATTTTCTTATTTACCAACCGATTTGTCTCAAACTTGAAATATAACAATGCTTAAGGTCAATTAACACAAATTCTTACTCAAACTTAAAAAAACAAAATGGCCGATCCAAACTGGCGGATTTTTTTATTTACCAACCGATTTGTCTCAAACTTGAAATATAACATTGCTTAAGGTCATATAATACAAATATTTACTCAAACTTAAAAAAATGAAAATGGCCGATCCAAAATGGCGGATTTTCTTATTTACCAACCGATTTGTCTCAAACTTGAAATATAAGATTGCTTAAGGTCATATAACACAAATGTTTACTCAAACTAAAAAAAATTAAAATGGCCGATCCAAAATGGCGGATTCTCTTATTTACCAACCGATTTGTCTCAAATTTGAAATATAACATTGCTTAAGGTCAATTAACACAAATTCTTACTCAAACTTAAAAAAATGAAAATGGCCGATCCAAAATGGCGGATTCTTTTATTTACCAACCGATTTGTCTCAAACTTGAAATATAACATTGCTTAAGGTCAATTAACACAAATTCTTACTCAAACTTAAAAAAATGAAAATGGCCGATCCAAAATGGCGGATTCTTTTATTTACCAACCGATTTGTCTCAAACTTGAAATATAACATTGCTTAAGGTCACAAATCTTTACACAAACTTAAAAAAAAAAACAAAATGGCCGATCCAAAATGGCGGATTTTCTTATTTACCAACCGATTTGTCTCAAACTTGAAATATAACATTGCTTAAGGTCATATAACACAAATGTTTACACAAACTTAAAAAAAACGGCCGATTCAAAATGGCGGATTTTCTTATTTACCAACCAATTTGTCTCAAACTTGAAATATAACATTGCTTAAGGTCATATAACACAAATGTTTACTCAAACTTAAAAAAATCAAAATGGCCGATCCAAAATGGCGGATTTTCTTATTTACCAACCGATTTGTCTCAAACTTGAAATATAACAATGCTTTTAAGGTCAATTAACACAAATTCTTACTCAAACTTAAAAAAAAAAAATGGCCGATCCAAAATGGCGGATTTTCTTATTTACCAACCGAATTGTCTCAAACTTGAAATATAACATTGCTTAAGGTCATATAACACAAATGTTTACTCAAACTTAAAAAAATTAAAATGGCCGATCCAAAATGGCGGATTTTCTTATTTACCAACCGAATTGTCTCAAACTTGAAATATAACATTGCTTAAGGTCATATAACACAAAATGGCAGATTCTCTTATTTACCAACCGATTTGTCTCAAACTTGTAATATAACATTGTTTAAGGTCATATAACACAAATGTTTACTCAAACTTAAAAAAATGAAAATGGCCGATCCAAAATGGCGGATTCTCTTATTTACCAACCGATTTATCTCAAACTTAAAATATAACAGGTCACAGAACACAAATGTTTACTCAAACTTCAAAAAATTAAAATGGCCGATCCAAAATGGCGGATTCTCTTATTAACCAACGGATTTGTCTCAAACTTGAAATATAACATTGCTTAAGGTCAATTAACACAAATTCTTACTCAAACTTAAAAAAAAACAAAATGGCCTATCCAAAATGGCGGATTTTCTTATTTACCAACCGATTTGTCTCAAACTTGAAATATAACATTGCTTTAGGTCATATAACACAAATGTTTACTCAAACTTAAAAAAATGAAAATGGCCGATCCAAAATGGCAGATTTTCTTATTTACCAACCGATTTGTCTCAAACTTGAAATATAACATTGCTTAAGGTCAATTAACACAAATTCTTACTCAAACTTAAAAAATGAAAATGGCCGATCCAAAATGGCGGTTCTCTTATTTACCAACCGATTTGTCTCAAACTTGAAATATAACATTGCTTAAGGTCATATAACACAAATCTTTACACAAACTTAAAAAAAAACAAAATGGCCGATCCAAAATGGCGGATTTTCTTATTTACCAACCGATTTGTCTCAAACTTGAAATATAACATTGCTTAAGGTCATATAACACAAATGTTTACACAAACTTAAAAAAAACGGCCGATTCGAAATGGCGGATTTTCTTATTTACCAACCAATTTGACTCAAACTTGAAATATAACATTGCTTAAGGTCAATTAACACAAATTCTTACTCAAACTTAAAAAAATGAAAATGGCCGATCCAAAATGGCGGATTCTTTTATTTACCAACCGATTTGTCTCAAACTTGAAATATAACATTGCTTAAGGTCATATAACACAAATCTTTACACAAACTTAAAAAAAAAACAAAATGGCCGATCCAAAATGGCGGATTTTCTTATTTACCAACCGATTTGTCTCAAACTTGAAATATAACAATGCTTAAGGTCAATTAACACAAATTCTTACTCAAACTTAAAAAAACAAAATGGCCGATCCAAACTGGCGGATTTTTTTATTTACCAACCGATTTGTCTCAAACTTGAAATATAACATTGCTTAAGGTCATATAATACAAATATTTACTCAAACTTAAAAAAATGAAAATGGCCGATCCAAAATGGCGGATTTTCTTATTTACCAACCGATTTGTCTCAAACTTGAAATATAAGATTGCTTAAGGTCATATAACACAAATGTTTACTCAAACTAAAAAAAATTAAAATGGCCGATCCAAAATGGCGGATTCTCTTATTTACCAACCGATTTGTCTCAAACTTGAAATATAACATTGCTTAAGGTCAATTAACACAAATTCTTACTCAAACTTAAAAAAATGAAAATGGCCGATCCAAAATGGCGGATTCTTTTATTTACCAACCGATTTGTCTCAAACTTGAAATATAACATTGCTTAAGGTCAATTAACACAAATTCTTACTCAAACTTAAAAAAATGAAAATGGCCGATCCAAAATGGCGGATTCTTTTATTTACCAACCGATTTGTCTCAAACTTGAAATATAACATTGCTTAAGGTCACAAATCTTTACACAAACTTAAAAAAAAAAACAAAATGGCCGATGCAAAATGGCGGATTTTCTTATTTACCAACCGATTTGTCTCAAACTTGAAATATAACATTGCTTAAGGTCATATAACACAAATGTTTACTCAAACTTAAAAAAATTAAATGGCCGATCCAAATTGGCGGATTTTCTTATTTACCAACCGATTTGTCTCAAACTTGAAATATAACATTGCTTAAGGTCAATTAACACAAATTCTTACTCAAACTTAAAAAAAACAAAATGGCCGATGAAACTGGCGGATTTTTTTATTTACCAACCGATTTGTCTCAAACTTGAAATATAAAACTGCTTAAGGTCATATAACACAAATGTTTACTCAAACTTAAAAAAATGAAATGGCCGATCCAAAATGGCGGATTTTCTTATTTACCAACCGATTTGTCTCAAACTTGAAATATAACATTGCTTAAGGTCAATTAACACAAATTCTTACTCAAACTTAAAAAAATGAAAATGGCCGATCCAAAATAGCGGATTCTTTTATTTACCAACCGATTTGTCTCAAACTTGAAATATAACATTGCTTAAGGTCACAAATGTTTACACAAACTTAAAAAAAACGGCCGATTCAAAATGGCGGATTTTCTTATTTACCAACGAATTTGTCTCAAACTTGAAATATAACATTGCTTAAGGTCATATAACACAAATGTTTACACAAATTTAAAAAAAACGGCCGATTCAAAATGGCGGATTTTCTTATTTACCAACCAATTTGTCTCAAACTTGAAATATAACATTGCTTAAGGTCATATAACACAAATTCTTACTCAAACTTAAAAAAAACAAAATGGCCGATGCAAACTGGCGGATTTTTTTATTTACCAACCGATTTGTCTCAAACTTGAAATATAAAATTGCTTAAGGTCAATTAACACAAATTCTTACTCAAACTTAAAAAAATGAAAATGGCCGATCCAAAATGGCGGATTCTTTTATTTACCAACCGATTTGTCTCAAACTTGAAATATAACATTGCTTAAGGTCATATAACACAAATTCTTACTCAAACTTAAAAAAAACAAAATGGCCGATGCAAACTGGCGGATTTTTTTATTTACCAACCGATTTGTCTCAAACTTGAAATATAAAATTGCTTAAGGTCATATAACACAAATGTTTACTCAAACTTAAAAAAATGAAATAGCCGATCCAAAATGGCGGATTCTTTTATTTACCAACCGATTTGTCTCAAACTTGAAATATAACATTGCTTAAGGTCAATTAACACAAATTCTTACTCAAACTTAAAAAAATGAAAATGGCCGATCCAAAATGGCGGATTCTTTTATTTACCAACCGATTTGTCTCAAACTTGAAATATAACATTGCTTAAGGTCACAAATGTTTACAGAAACTTAAAAAAAACGGCCGATTCAAAATGGCGGATTTTCTTATTTACCAACGAATTTGTCTCAAACTTGAAATATAACATTGCTTAAGGTCATATAACACAAATGTTTACACAAACTTTAAAAAAACGGCCGATTCAAAATGGCGGATTTTCTTATTTACCAACCAATTTGTCTCAAACTTGAAATATAACATTGCTTAAGGTCATATAACACAAATTCTTACTCAAACTTAAAAAAAACAAAATGGCCGATGCAAACTGGCGGATTTTTTTATTTACCAACCGATTTGTCTCAAACTTGAAATATAAAATTGCTTAAGGTCATATAACACAAATGTTTACTCAAACTTAAAAAAATGAAATGGCCGATCCAAAATGGCGGATTTTCTTATTTACCAACCGATTTGTCTCAAACTTGAAATATAACATTGCTTAAGGTCAATTAACACAAATTCTTACTCAAACTTAAAAAAATAAAAATGGCCGATCCAAAATGGCGGATTCTTTTATTTACCAACCGATTTGTCTCAAACTTGAAATATAACATTGCTTAAGGTCACAAATGTTTACACAAACTTAAAAAAAAACGGCCGATTCAAAATGGCGGATTTTCTTATTAACCAACGAATTTGTCTCAAACTTGAAATATAACATTGCTTAAGGTCATATAACACAAATGTTTACACAAACTTAAAAAAAACGGCCGATTCAAAATGGCGGATTTTCTTATTTACCAACCAATTTGTCTCAAACTTGAAATATAACATTGCTTAAGGTCATATAACACAAATTCTTACTCAAACTTAAAAAAAACAAAATGGCCAATGCAAACTGGCGGATTTTTTTATTTACCAACCGATTTGTCTCAAACTTGAAATATAAAATTGCTTATGGTCATATAACACAAATGTTTACTCAAACTTAAAAAAATGAAATGGCCGATCCAAAATGGCGGATTTTCTTATTTACCAACCGATTTCTCTCAAACTTGAAATATAACATTGCTTAAGGTCAATTAACACAAATTCTTACTCAAACTTAAAAAAATGAAAATGGCCGATCCAAAATGGCGGATTCTTTTATTTACCAACCGATTTGTCTCAAACTTGAAATATAACATTGCTTAAGGTCAATTAACACAAATTCTTACTCAAACTTAAAAAAATGAAAATGGCCGATCCAAAATGGCGGATTCTTTTATTTACCAACCGATTTGTCTCAAACTTGAAATATAACATTGCTTAAGGTCACAAATCTTTACACAAACTTAAAAAAAAAACAAAATGGCCGATGCAAAATGGCGGATTTTCTTATTTACCAACCGATTTGTCTCAAACTTGAAATATAACATTGCTTAAGGTCATATAACACAAATGTTTACTCAAACTTAAAAAAATGAAATGGCCGATCCAAAATGGCGGATTTTCTTATTTACCAACCGATTTGTCTCAAACTTGAAATATAACATTGCTTAAGATCAATTAACACAAATTCTTACTCAAACTTAAAAAAATGAAAATGGCCGATCCAAAATGGCGGATTCTTTTATTTACCGACCGATTTGTCTCAAACTTGAAATATAACATTGCTTAAGGTCACAAATCTTTACACAAACTTAAAAAAAAAAACAAAATGGCCGATCCAAAATGGCGGATTTTCTTATTTACCAACCGATTTGTCTCAAACTTGAAATATAACATTGCTTAAGGTCATATAACACAAATGTTTACACAAACTTAAAAAAAATGGCCGATTCAAAATGGCGGATTTTCTTATTTACCAACCAATTTGTCTCAAACTTGAAATATAACATTGCTTAAGGTCATATAACACAAATGTTTACTCAAACTTAAAAAAATCAAAATGGCCGATCCAAAATGGCGGATTTTCTTATTTACCAACCGATTTGTCTCAAACTTGAAATATAACAATGCTTTTAAGGTCAATTAACACAAATTCTTACTCAAACTTAAAAAAAACAAAATGGCCGATCCAAAATGGCGGATTTTCTTATTTACCAACCGATTTGTCTCAAACTTGAAATATAACATTGCTTAAGGTCATATAACACAAATGTTTACTCAAACTTAAAAAAATGAAAATGGCCGATCCAAAATGGCGGATTTTCTTATTTACCAACCGAATTGTCTAAAACTTGAAATATAACATTGCTTAAGGTCATATAACACAAATGTTTACTCAAACTTAAAAAAATGAAAATGGCCGATCCAAAATGGCAGATTCTCTTATTTACCAACCGATTTGTCTCAAACTTGTAATATAACATTGCTTAAGGTCATATAACACAAATGTTTACTCAAACTTAAAAAAATGAAAATGGCCGATCCAAAATGGCGGATTCTCTTATTTACCAACCGATTTATCTCAAACTTAAAATATAACAGGTCACACAACACAAATGTTTACTCAAACTTCAAAAAATTAAAATGGCCGATCCAAAATGGCGGATTCTCTTATTAACCAACGGATTTGTCTCAAACTTGAAATATAACATTGCTTAAGGTCAATTAACACAAATTCTTACTCAAACTTAAAAAAAAACAAAATGGCCTATCCAAAATGGCGGATTTTCTTATTTACCAACCGATTTGTCTCAAACTTGAAATATAACATTGCTTTAGGTCATATAACACAAATGTTTACTCAAACTTAAAAAAATGAAAATGGCCGATCCAAAATGGCAGATTTTCTTATTTACCAACCGATTTGTCTCAAACTTGAAATATAACATTGCTTAAGGTCAATTAACACAAATTCTTACTCAAACTTAAAAAATGAAAATGGCCGATCCAAAATGGCGGTTCTCTTATTTACCAACCGATTTGTCTCAAACTTGAAATATAACATTGCTTAAGGTCATATAACACAAATCTTTACACAAACTAAAAAAAAAACAAAATGGCCGATCCAAAATGGCGGATTTTCTTATTTACCAACCGATTTGTCTCAAACTTGAAATATAACATTGCTTAAGGTCATATAACACAAATGTTTACACAAACTTAAAAAAAACGGCCGATTCGAAATGGCGGATTTTCTTATTTACCAACCAATTTGACTCAAACTTGAAATATAACATTGCTTAAGGTCATATAACACAAATGTTTACTCAAACTTAAAAAAATCAAAATGGCCGATCCAAAATGGCGGATTTTCTTATTTACCAACCGATTTGTCTCAAACTTGAAATATAACAATGCTTAAGGTCAATTAACACAAATTCTTACTCAAACTTAAAAAACAAAATGGCCGATCCAAACTGGCGGATTTTTTTATTTACCAACCGATTTGTCTCAAACTTGAAATAAAACATTGCTTAAGGTCATATAATACAAATATTTACTCAAACTTAAAAAAATGAAAATGGCCGATCCAAAATGGCGGATTTTCTTATTTAGCAACCGATTTGTCTCAAACTTGAAATATAACATTGCTTAAGGTCATATAACACAAATGTTTACTCAAACTTAAAAAAATCAAAACGGCCGATCCAAAATGGCTGATTTTCTTATTTACCATCCGATTTGTCTCAAACTTGAAATATAACAATGCTTTTAAGGTCAATTAACACAAATTCTTACTCAAACTTAAAAAAAAAACAAATTGGCCGATCCAAAATGGCGGATTTTCTTATTTACCAACCGATTTGTCTCAAACTTGAAATATAACATTAAGATCATATAACACAAATGTTTACTCAAACCTAAAAAAATGAAAATGGCCGATCCAAAATGGCGGATTTTCTTATTTACCAACCGATTTGTCTCAAACTTGAAATATAACATTGCTTAAGGTCATATAACACAAATCTTTACACACACAAACTTAAAAAAAAAAACAAAATGGCCGATCCAAAATGGCGGATTTTCTTATTTACCAACCGATTTGTCTTAAACTTGAAATATAACATTGCTTAAGGTCATATAACACAAATCTTTACACAAACTTAAAAAAAAAACCAAATGGCCGACCCAAAATGGCGGATTTTCTTATTTACCAACCGATTTGTCTCAAACTTGAAATAAAACATTGCTTAAGGTCATATAATACAATTATTTACTCAAACTTAAAAAAATGAAAATGGCCGATCCAAAATGGCGGATTTTCTTATTTACCAACCGATTTGTCTCAAACTTGAAATATAAGATTGCTTAAGGTCATATAACACAAATGTTTACACAAACTTAAAAAAAACGGCCGATTCAAAATGGCGGATTTTCTTATTTACTAACCAATTTGTCTCAAACTTGAAATATAACATTGCTTAAGGTCATATAACACAAATGTTTACTCAAACTTAAAAAAATGAAAATGGCCGATCCAAAATGGCGGATTTTCTTATTTACCAACCGATTTGTCTCAAACTTGAAATATAACATTGCTTAAGGTCATATAACACAAATGTTTACTCAAACTTAAAAAAATGAAAATGGCCGATCCAAAATGGCGGATTCTTTTATTTACCAACCGATTTGTCTCAAACTTGAAATATAACATTGCTTAAGGTCATATAACACAAATCTTTACACAAACTTAAAAAAAAAACAAAATGGCCGATCCAAAATGGCGGATTTTCTTATTTACCAACCGATTTGTCTCAAACTTGAAATATAACAATGCTTAAGGTCAATTAACACAAATTCTTACTCAAACTTAAAAAAACAAAATGGCCGATCCAAACTGGCGGATTTTTTTATTTACCAACCAATTTGTCTCAAACTTGAAATATAACATTGCTTAAGGTCATATAATACAAATATTTACTCAAACTTAAAAAAATGAAAATGGCCGATCCAAAATGGCGGATTTTCTTATTTACCAACCGATTTGTCTCAAACTTGAAATATAAGATTGCTTAAGGTCATATAACACAAATGTTTACTCAAACTAAAAAAAATTAAAATGGCCGATCCAAAATGGCGGATTCTCTTATTTACCAACCGATTTGTCTCAAACTTGAAATATAACATTGCTTAAGGTCATATAACACAAATAATTACTCAAACTTAAAAAAATCAAAATGGCCGATCCAAAATGGCGGATTTTCTTATTTACCATCCGATTTGTCTCAAACATGAAATATAACATTGCTTTAGGTCATATAACACAAATGTTTACTCAAACTTAAAAAAATGCAAATGGCCGATCCAAAATGGCGGATTCTCTTATTTAGCAACCGATTTGTCTCAAACTTGAAATATAACATTGCTTAAGGTCATATAACACAAATGTTTAGTCAAATTTTAAAGAATGAAAATGGCCGATCCAAAATGGCGGATTTTCTTATTTACCAACCGATTTGTCTCAAACTTGAAATATAACATTGCTTAAGGTCATATAACACAAATCTTTACACACACAAACTTAAAAAAAAAACCAAATGGCCGATCCAAAATGGCGGATTTTCTTATTTACCAACCGATTTGTCTCAAACTTGAAATATAACATTGCTTAAGGTCAATTAACACAAATTCTTACTCAAACTTAAAAAAATAAAAAT
This sequence comes from Aspidapion aeneum, assembly GCA_963576565.1. NCBI lineage: Eukaryota > Metazoa > Arthropoda > Insecta > Coleoptera > Brentidae > Aspidapion > Aspidapion aeneum. The sequence goes on from OY755046.1 coordinate 28,201,602, forward strand.
GGCCGATCCAAAATGGCGGATTCTTTTATTTACCAACCGATTTGTCTCAAACTTGAAATATAACATTGCTTAAGGTCACAAATGTTTACACAAACTTAAAAAAAACGGCCGATTCAAAATGACGGATTTTCTTATTAACCAACGAATTTGTCTCAAACTTGAAATATAACATTGCTTAAGGTCATATAACACAAATGTTTACACAAACTTAAAAAAAAAACGGCCGATTCAAAATGGCGGATTTTCTTATTTACCAACCAATTTGTCTCAAACTTGAAATATAACATTGCTTAAGGTCATATAACACAAATTCTTACTCAAACTTAAAAAAAACAAAATGGCCGATGCAAACTGGCGGATTTTTTTATTTACCAACCGATTTGTCTCAAACTTGAAATATAAAATTGCTTAAGGTCATATAACACAAATGTTTACTCAAACTTAAAAAAATTAAATGGCCGATCCAAAATGGCGGATTTTCTTATTTACCAACCGATTTCTCTCAAACTTGAAATATAACATTGCTTAAGGTCAATTAACACAAATTCTTACTCAAACTTAAAAAAATGAAAATGGCCGATCCAAAATGGCGGATTCTTTTATTTACCAACCGATTTGTCTCAAACTTGAAATATAACATTGCTTAAGGTCAATTAACACAAATTCTTACTCAAACTTAAAAAAATGAAAATGGCCGATCCAAAATGGCGGATTCTTTTATTTACCAACCGATTTGTCTCAAACTTGAAATATAACATTGCTTAAGGTCACAAATCTTTACACAAACTTAAAAAAAAAACAAAATGGCCGATGCAAAATGGCGGATTTTCTTATTTACCAACCGATTCGTCTCAAACTTGAAATATAACATTGCTTAAGGTCATATAACACAAATGTTTACTCAAACTTAAAAAAATGAAATGGCCGATCCAAAATGGCGGATTTTCTTATTTACCAACCGATTTGTCTCAAACTTGAAATATAACATTGCTTAAGGTCAATTAACACAAATTCTTACTCAAACTTAAAAAAATGAAAATGGCCGATCCAAAATGGCGGATTCTTTTATTTACCGACCGATTTGTCTCAAACTTGAAATATAACATTGCTTAAGGTCACAAATCTTTACACAAACTTAAAAAAAAAAACAAAATGGCCGATCCAAAATGGCGGATTTTCTTATTTACCAACCGATTTGTCTCAAACTTGAAATATAACATTGCTTAAGGTCATATAACACAAATGTTTACACAAACTTAAAAAAAAACGGCCGATTCAAAATGGCGGATTTTCTTATTTACCAACCAATTTGTCTCAAACTTGAAATATAACATTGCTTAAGGTCATATAACACAAATTCTTACTCAAACTTAAAAAAAACAAAATGGCCGATGCAAACTGGCGGATTTTTTTATTTACCAACCGATTTGTCTCAAACTTGAAATATAAAATTGCTTAAGGTCATATAACACAAATGTTTACTCAAACTTAAAAAAATGAAATGGCCGATCCAAAATGGCGGATTTTCTTATTTACCAACCGATTTCTCTCAAACTTGAAATATAACATTGCTTAAGGTCAATTAACACAAATTCTTACTCAAACTTAAAAAAATGAAAATGGCCGATCCAAAATGGCGGATTCTTTTATTTACCAAACGATTTGTCTCAAACTTGAAATATAACATTGCTTAAGGTCAATTAACACAAATTCTTACTCAAACTTAAAAAAATGAAAATGGCCGATCCAAAATGGCGGATTCTTTTATTTACCAACCGATTTGTCTCAAACTTGAAATATAACATTGCTTAAGGTCACAAATCTTTACACAAACTTAAAAAAAAAACAAAATGGCCGATGCAAAATGGCGGATTTTCTTATTTACCAACCGATTTGTCTCAAACTTGAAATATAACATTGCTTAAGGTCATATAACACAAATGTTTACTCAAACTTAAAAAAATGAAATGGCCGATCCAAAATGGCGGATTTTCTTATTTACCAACCGATTTGTCTCAAACTTGAAATATAACATTGCTTAAGGTCAATTAACACAAATTCTTACTCAAACTTAAAAAAATGAAAATGGCCGATCCAAAATGGCGGATTCTTTTATTTACCGACCGATTTGTCTCAAACTTAAAATATAACATTGCTTAAGGTCACAAATCTTTACACAAACTTAAAAAAAAAAACAAAATGGCCGATCCAAAATGCCGGATTTTCTTATTTACCAACCGATTTGTCTCAAACTTGAAATATAACATTGCTTAAGGTCATATAACACAAATGTTTACACAAACTTAAAAAAAACGGCCGATTCAAAATGGCGGATTTTCTTATTTACCAACCAATTTGTCTCAAACTTGAAATATAACATTGCTTAATGTTTACTCAAACTTAAAAAAATCAAAATGGCCGATCCAAAATGGCGGATTTTCTTATTTACCAACCGATTTGTCTCAAACTTGAAATATAACAATGCTTTTAAGGTCAATTAACACAAATTCTTACTCAAACTTAAAAAAAACAAAATGGCCGATCCAAAATGGCGGATTTTCTTATTTATCAACCGATTTGTCTCAAACTTGAAATATAACATTGCTTAAGGTCATATAACACAAATGTTTACTCAAACTTAAAAAAATGAAAATGGCCGATCCAAAATGGCGGATTTTCTTATTTACCAACCGATTTGTCTCAAACTTGAAACATAACATTGCTTAAGGTCACAAATCTTTACACAAACTTAAAAAAAAAAACAAAATGGCCGATGCAAAATGGCGGATTTTCTTATTTACCAACCGATTTGTCTCAAACTTGAAATATAACATTGCTTAAGGTCAATTAACACAAATTCTTACTCAAACTTAAAAAAATGAAAATGGCCGATCCAAAATGGCGGATTCTTTTATTTACCGACCGATTTGTCTCAAACTTGAAATATAACATTGCTTAAGGTCACAAATCTTTACACAAACTTAAAAAAAAAAACAAAATGGCCGATCCAAAATGGCGGATTTTCTTATTTACCAACCGATTTGTCTCAAACTTGAAATATAACATTGCTTAAGGTCATATAACACAAATGTTTACACAAACTTAAAAAAAAACGGCCGATTCAAAATGGCGGATTTTCTTATTTACCAACCAATTTGTCTCAAACTTGAAATATAACATTGCATAAGGTCATATAACACAAATTCTTACTCAAACTTAAAAAAAACAAAATGGCCGATGCAAACTGGCGGATTTTTTTATTTACCAACCGATTTGTCTCAAACTTGAAATATAAAATTGCTTAAGGTCATATAACACAAATGTTTACTCAAACTTAAAAAAATGAAATGGCCGATCCAAAATGGCGGATTTTCTTATTTACCAACCGATTTCTCTCAAACTTGAAATATAACATTGCTTAAGGTCAATTAACACAAATTCTTACTCAAACTTAAAAAAATGAAAATGGCCGATCCAAAATGGCGGATTCTTTTATTTACCAAACGATTTGTCTCAAACTTGAAATATAACATTGCTTAAGGTCAATTAACACAAATTCTTACTCAAACTTAAAAAAATGAAAATGGCCGATCCAAAATGGCGGATTCTTTTATTTACCAACCGATTTGTCTCAAACTTGAAATATAACATTGCTTAAGGTCACAAATCTTTACACAAACTTAAAAAAAAAACAAAATGGCCGATGCAAAATGGCGGATTTTCTTATTTACCAACCGATTTGTCTCAAACTTGAAATATAACATTGCTTAAGGTCATATAACACAAATGTTTACTCAAACTTAAAAAAATGAAATGGCCGATCCAAAATGGCGGATTTTCTTATTTACCAACCGATTTGTCTCAAACTTGAAATATAACATTGCTTAAGGTCAATTAACACAAATTCTTACTCAAACTTAAAAAAATGAAAATGGCCGATCCAAAATGGCGGATTCTTTTATTTACCGACCGATTTGTCTCAAACTTAAAATATAACATTGCTTAAGGTCACAAATCTTTACACAAACTTAAAAAAAAAAACAAAATGGCCGATCCAAAATGGCGGATTTTCTTATTTACCAACCGATTTGTCTCAAACTTGAAATATAACATTGCTTAAGGTCATATAACACAAATGTTTACACAAACTTAAAAAAAACGGCCGATTCAAAATGGCGGATTTTCTTATTTACCAACCAATTTGTCTCAAACTTGAAATATAACATTGCTTAAGGTCATATAACACAAATGTTTACTCAAACTTAAAAAAATCAAAATGGCCGATCCAAAATGGCGGATTTTCTTATTTACCAACCGATTTGTCTCAAACTTGAAATATAACAATGCTTTTAAGGTCAATTAACACAAATTCTTACTCAAACTTAAAAAAAACAAAATGGCCGATCCAAAATGGCGGATTTTCTTATTTACCAACAGATTTGTCTCAAACTTGAAATATAACATTGCTTAAGGTCATATAACACAAATGTTTACTCAAACTTAAAAAAATGAAAATGGCCGATCCAAAATGGCGGATTTTCTTATTTACCAACCGATTTGTCTCAAACTTGAAATATAACATTGCTTAAGGTCACAAATCTTTACACAAACTTAAAAAAAAAAACAAAATGGCCGATGCAAAATGGCGGATTTTCTTATTTACCAACCGATTTGTCTCAAACTTGAAATATAACATTGCTTAAGGTCATATAACACAAATGTTTACTCAAACTTAAAAAAATGAAATGGCCGATCCAAAATGGCGGATTTTCTTATTTACCAAAAGATTTGTCTCAAACTTGAAATATAACATTGCTTAAGGTCAATTAACACAAATTCTTACTCAAACTTAAAAAAATGAAAATGGCCGATGCAAACTGGCGGATTTTTTTATTTACCAACCGATTTGTCTCAAACTTGAAATATAAAATTGCCTAAGGTCATATAACACAAATGTTTACTCAAACTTAAAAAAATTAAATGGCCGATCCAAAATGGCGGATTTTCTTATTTACCAACCGATTTCTCTCAAACTTGAAATATAACATTGCTTAAGGTCATATAACACAAATATTTACTCAAACCTAAAAAAATGAAAATGGCCGATCCAAAATGGCGGATTTTCTTATTTACCAACTGATTTGTCTCAAACTTGAAATATAACATTGCTTAAGGTCATATAACACAAATCTTTACACACACAAACTTAAAAAAAAAAACAAAATGGCCGATCCAAAATGGCGGATTTTCTTATTTACCAACCGATTTGTCTCAAACTTGAAATATAACATTGCTTAAGGTCATATAACACAAATCTTTACACAAACTTAAAAAAAAAACCAAATGGCCGACCCAAAATGGCGGATTTTCTTATTTACCAACCGATTTGTCTCAAACTTGAAATAAAACATTGCTTAAGGTCATATAATACAATTATTTACTCAAACTTAAAAAAATGAAAATGGCCGATCCAAAATGGCGGATTTTCTTATTTACCAACCGATTTGTCTCAAACTTGAAATATAACATTGCTTAAGGTCATATAACACAAATGTTTACACAAACTTAAAAAAAACGGCCGATTCAAAATGGCGGATTTTCTTATTTACTAACCAATTTGTCTCAAACTTGAAATATAACATTGCTTAAGGTCATATAACACAAATGTTTACTCAAACTTAAAAAAATGAAAATGGCCGATCCAAAATGGCGGATTTTCTTATTTACCAACCGATTTGTCTCAAACTTGAAATATAACATTGCTTAAGGTCATATAACACAAATGTTTACTCAAACTTAAAAAAATGAAAATGGCCGATCCAAAATGGCGGATTCTTTTATTTACCAACCGATTTGTCTCAAACTTGAAATATAACATTGCTTAAGGTCATATAACACAAATCTTTACACAAACTTAAAAAAAAAACAAAATGGCCGATCCAAAATGGCGGATTTTCTTATTTACCAACCGATTTGTCTCAAACTTGAAATATAACAATGCTTAAGGTCAATTAACACAAATTCTTACTCAAACTTAAAAAAACAAAATGGCCGATCCAAACTGGCGGATTTTTTTATTTACCAACCGATTTGTCTCAAACTTGAAATATAACATTGCTTAAGGTCATATAATACAAATATTTACTCAAACTTAAAAAAATGAAAATGGCCGATCCAAAATGGCGGATTTTCTTATTTACCAACCGATTTGTCTCAAACTTGAAATATAAGATTGCTTAAGGTCATATAACACAAATGTTTACTCAAACTAAAAAAAATTAAAATGGCCGATCCAAAATGGCGGATTCTCTTATTTACCAACCGATTTGTCTCAAACTTGAAATATAACATTGCTTGAGGTCATATAACACAAATAATTACTCAAACTTAAAAAAATCAAAATGGCCGATCCAAAATGGCGGATTTTCTTATTTACCATCCGATTTGTCTCAAACATGAAATATAACATTGCTTTAGGTCATATAACACAAATGTTTACTCAAACTTAAAAAAATGCAAATGGCCGATCCAAAATGGCGGATTCTCTTATTTAGCAACCGATTTGTCTCAAACTTGAAATATAACATTGCTTAAGGTCATATAACACAAATGTTTAGTCAAATTTTAAAAAATGAAAATGGCCGATCCAAAATGGCGGATTTTCTTATTTACCAACCGATTTGTCTCAAACTTGAAATATAACATTGCTTAAGGTCATATAACACAAATCTTTACACACACAAACTTAAAAAAAAAACCAAATGGCCGATCCAAAATGGCGGATTTTCTTATTTACCATCCGATTTGTCTCAAACATGAAATATAACATTGCTTTAGGTCATATAACACAAATGTTTACTCAAACTTAAAAAAATGCAAATGGCCGATCCAAAATGGCGGATTTTCTTATTTACCAACCGATTTGTCTCAAACTTGAAATATAACATTGCTTAAGGTCAATTAACACAAATTCTTACTCAAACTTAAAAAAATAAAAATGGCCGATCCAAAATGGCGGATTCTTTTATTTACCAACCGATTTGTCTCAAACTTGAAATATAACATTGCTTAAGGTCACAAATGTTTACACAAACTTAAAAAAAACGGCCGATTCAAAATGGCGGATTTTCTTATTAACCAACGAATTTGTCTCAAACTTGAAATATAACATTGCTTAAGGTCATATAACACAAATGTTTACACAAACTTAAAAAAAAACGGCCGATTCAAAATGGCGGATTTTCTTATTTACCAACCAATTTGTCTCAAACTTGAAATATAACATTACTTAAGGTCATATAACACAAATTCTTACTCAAACTTAAAAAAAACAAAATGGCCGATGCAAACTGGCGGATTTTTTTATTTACCAACCGATTTGTCTCAAACTTGAAATATAAAATTGCTTAAGGTCATATAACACAAATGTTTACTCAAACTTAAAAAAATGAAATGGCCGATCCAAAATGGCGGATTTTCTTATTTACCAACCGATTTCTCTCAAACTTGAAATATAACATTGCTTAAGGTCAATTAACACAAATTCTTACTCAAACTTAAAAAAATGAAAATGGCCGATCCAAAATGGCGGATTCTTTTATTTACCAAACGATTTGTCTCAAACTTGAAATATAACATTGCTTAAGGTCAATTAACACAAATTCTTACTCAAACTTAAAAAAATGAAAATGGCCGATCCAAAATGGCGGATTCTTTTATTTACCAACCGATTTGTCTCAAACTTGAAATATAACATTGCTTAAGGTCACAAATCTTTACACAAACTTAAAAAAAAAACAAAATGGCCGATGCAAAATGGCGGATTTTCTTATTTACCAACCGATTTGTCTCAAACTTGAAATAAACATTGCTTAAGGTCATATAACACAAATGTTTACTCAAACTTAAAAAAATGAAATGGCCGATCCAAAATGGCGGATTTTCTTATTTACCAACCGATTTGTCTCAAACTTGAAATATAACATTGCTTAAGGTCAATTAACACAAATTCTTACTCAAACTTAAAAAAATGAAAATGGCCGATCCAAAATGGCGGATTCTTTTATTTACCGACCGATTTGTCTCAAACTTGAAATATAACATTGCTTAAGGTCACAAATCTTTACACAAACTTAAAAAAAAAACAAAATGGCCGATCCAAAATGGCGGATTTTCTTATTTACCAACCGATTTGTCTCAAACTTGAAATATAACATTGCTTAAGGTCATATAACACAAATGTTTACACAAACTTAAAAAAAACGGCCGATTCAAAATGGCGGATTTTCTTATTTACCAACCAATTTGTCTCAAACTTGAAATATAACATTGCTTAAGGTCATATAACACAAATGTTTACTCAAACTTAAAAAAATCAAAATGGCCGATCCAAAATGGCGGATTTTCTTATTTACCAACCGATTTGTCTCAAACTTGAAATATAACAATGCTTTTAAGGTCAATTAACACAAATTCTTACTCAAACTTAAAAAAAAAAAAATGGCCGATCCAAAATGGCGGATTTTCTTATTTACCAACCGAATTGTCTCAAACTTGAAATATAACATTGCTTAAGGTCATATAACACAAATGTTTACTCAAACTTAAAAAAATTAAAATGGCCGATCCAAAATGGCGGATTTTCTTATTTACCAACCGAATTGTCTCAAACTTGAAATATAACATTGCTTAAGGTCATATAACACAAAATGGCAGATTCTCTTATTTACCAACCGATTTGTCTCAAACTTGTAATATAACATTGTTTAAGGTCATATAACACAAATGTTTACTCAAACTTAAAAAAATGAAAATGGCCGATCCAAAATGGCGGATTCTCTTATTTACCAACCGATTTATCTCAAACTTAAAATATAACAGGTCACAGAACACAAATGTTTACTCAAACTTCAAAAAATTAAAATGGCCGATCCAAAATGGCGGATTCTCTTATTAACCAACGGATTTGTCTCAAACTTGAAATATAACATTGCTTAAGGTCAATTAACACAAATTCTTACTCAAACTTAAAAAAAAACAAAATGGCCTATCCAAAATGGCGGATTTTCTTATTTACCAACCGATTTGTCTCAAACTTGAAATATAACATTGCTTTAGGTCATATAACACAAATGTTTACTCAAACTTAAAAAAATGAAAATGGCCGATCCAAAATGGCAGATTTTCTTATTTACCAACCGATTTGTCTCAAACTTGAAATATAACATTGCTTAAGGTCAATTAACACAAATTCTTACTCAAACTTAAAAAATGAAAATGGCCGATCCAAAATGGCGGTTCTCTTATTTACCAACCGATTTGTCTCAAACTTGAAATATAACATTGCTTAAGGTCATATAACACAAATCTTTACACAAACTTAAAAAAAAACAAAATGGCCGATCCAAAATGGCGGATTTTCTTATTTACCAACCGATTTGTCTCAAACTTGAAATATAACATTGCTTAAGGTCATATAACACAAATGTTTACACAAACTTAAAAAAAACGGCCGATTCGAAATGGCGGATTTTCTTATTTACCAACCAATTTGACTCAAACTTGAAATATAACATTGCTTAAGGTCAATTAACACAAATTCTTACTCAAACTTAAAAAAATGAAAATGGCCGATCCAAAATGGCGGATTCTTTTATTTACCAACCGATTTGTCTCAAACTTGAAATATAACATTGCTTAAGGTCATATAACACAAATCTTTACACAAACTTAAAAAAAAAACAAAATGGCCGATCCAAAATGGCGGATTTTCTTATTTACCAACCGATTTGTCTCAAACTTGAAATATAACAATGCTTAAGGTCAATTAACACAAATTCTTACTCAAACTTAAAAAAACAAAATGGCCGATCCAAACTGGCGGATTTTTTTATTTACCAACCGATTTGTCTCAAACTTGAAATATAACATTGCTTAAGGTCATATAATACAAATATTTACTCAAACTTAAAAAAATGAAAATGGCCGATCCAAAATGGCGGATTTTCTTATTTACCAACCGATTTGTCTCAAACTTGAAATATAAGATTGCTTAAGGTCATATAACACAAATGTTTACTCAAACTAAAAAAAATTAAAATGGCCGATCCAAAATGGCGGATTCTCTTATTTACCAACCGATTTGTCTCAAACTTGAAATATAACATTGCTTAAGGTCAATTAACACAAATTCTTACTCAAACTTAAAAAAATGAAAATGGCCGATCCAAAATGGCGGATTCTTTTATTTACCAACCGATTTGTCTCAAACTTGAAATATAACATTGCTTAAGGTCAATTAACACAAATTCTTACTCAAACTTAAAAAAATGAAAATGGCCGATCCAAAATGGCGGATTCTTTTATTTACCAACAGATTTGTCTCAAACTTGAAATATAACATTGCTTAAGGTCACAAATCTTTACACAAACTTAAAAAAAAAAACAAAATGGCCGATGCAAAATGGCGGATTTTCTTATTTACCAACCGATTTGTCTCAAACTTGAAATATAACATTGCTTAAGGTCATATAACACAAATGTTTACTCAAACTTAAAAAAATTAAATGGCCGATCCAAATTGGCGGATTTTCTTATTTACCAACCGATTTGTCTCAAACTTGAAATATAACATTGCTTAAGGTCAATTAACACAAATTCTTACTCAAACTTAAAAAAAACAAAATGGCCGATGAAACTGGCGGATTTTTTTATTTACCAACCGATTTGTCTCAAACTTGAAATATAAAATTGCTTAAGGTCATATAACACAAATGTTTACTCAAACTTAAAAAAATGAAATGGCCGATCCAAAATGGCGGATTTTCTTATTTACCAACCGATTTGTCTCAAACTTGAAATATAACATTGCTTAAGGTCAATTAACACAAATTCTTACTCAAACTTAAAAAAATGAAAATGGCCGATCCAAAATAGCGGATTCTTTTATTTACCAACCGATTTGTCTCAAACTTGAAATATAACATTGCTTAAGGTCACAAATGTTTACACAAACTTAAAAAAAACGGCCGATTCAAAATGGCGGATTTTCTTATTTACCAACGAATTTGTCTCAAACTTGAAATATAACATTGCTTAAGGTCACAAATGTTTACACAAATTTAAAAAAAACGGCCGATTCAAAATGGCGGATTTTCTTATTTACCAACCAATTTGTCTCAAACTTGAAATATAACATTGCTTAAGGTCATATAACACAAATTCTTACTCAAACTTAAAAAAAACAAAATGGCCGATGCAAACTGGCGGATTTTTTTATTTACCAACCGATTTGTCTCAAACTTGAAATATAAAATTGCTTAAGGTCAATTAACACAAATTCTTACTCAAACTTAAAAAAATGAAAATGGCCGATCCAAAATGGCGGATTCTTTTATTTACCAACCGATTTGTCTCAAACTTGAAATATAACATTGCTTAAGGTCATATAACACAAATTCTTACTCAAACTTAAAAAAAACAAAATGGCCGATGCAAACTGGCGGATTTTTTTATTTACCAACCGATTTGTCTCAAACTTGAAATATAAAATTGCTTAAGGTCATATAACACAAATGTTTACTCAAACTTAAAAAAATGAAATGGCCGATCCAAAATGGCGGATTCTTTTATTTACCAACCGATTTGTCTCAAACTTGAAATATAACATTGCTTAAGGTCAATTAACACAAATTCTTACTCAAACTTAAAAAAATGAAAATGGCCGATCCAAAATGGCGGATTCTTTTATTTACCAACCGATTTGTCTCAAACTTGAAATATAACATTGCTTAAGGTCACAAATGTTTACAGAAACTTAAAAAAAACGGCCGATTCAAAATGGCGGATTTTCTTATTTACCAACGAATTTGTCTCAAACTTGAAATATAACATTGCTTAAGGTCATATAACACAAATGTTTACACAAACTTTAAAAAAACGGCCGATTCAAAATGGCGGATTTTCTTATTTACCAACCAATTTGTCTCAAACTTGAAATATAACATTGCTTAAGGTCATATAACACAAATTCTTACTCAAACTTAAAAAAAACAAAATGGCCGATGCAAACTGGCGGATTTTTTTATTTACCAACCGATTTGTCTCAAACTTGTAATATAAAATTGCTTAAGGTCATATAACACAAATGTTTACTCAAACTTAAAAAAATGAAATGGCCGATCCAAAATGGCGGATTTTCTTATTTACCAACCGATTTGTCTCAAACTTGAAATATAACATTGCTTAAGGTCAATTAACACAAATTCTTACTCAAACTTAAAAAAATAAAAATGGCCGATCCAAAATGGCGGATTCTTTTATTTACCAACCGATTTGTCTCAAACTTGAAATATAACATTGCTTAAGGTCACAAATGTTTACACAAACTTAAAAAAAAACGGCCGATTCAAAATGGCGGATTTTCTTATTAACCAACGAATTTGTCTCAAACTTGAAATATAACATTGCTTAAGGTCATATAACACAAATGTTTACACAAACTTAAAAAAAACGGCCGATTCAAAATGGCGGATTTTCTTATTTACCAACCAATTTGTCTCAAACTTGAAATATAACATTGCTTAAGGTCATATAACACAAATTCTTACTCAAACTTAAAAAAAACAAAATGGCCAATGCAAACTGGCGGATTTTTTTATTTACCAACCGATTTGTCTCAAACTTGAAATATAAAATTGCTTAAGGTCATATAACACAAATGTTTACTCAAACTTAAAAAAATGAAATGGCCGATCCAAAATGGCGGATTTTCTTATTTACCAACCGATTTCTCTCAAACTTGAAATATAACATTGCTTAAGGTCAATTAACACAAATTCTTACTCAAACTTAAAAAAATGAAAATGGCCGATCCAAAATGGCGGATTCTTTTATTTACCAACCGATTTGTCTCAAACTTGAAATATAACATTGCTTAAGGTCAATTAACACAAATTCTTACTCAAACTTAAAAAAATGAAAATGGCCGATCCAAAATGGCGGATTCTTTTATTTACCAACCGATTTGTCTCAAACTTGAAATATAACATTGCTTAAGGTCACAAATCTTTACACAAACTTAAAAAAAAAACAAAATGGCCGATGCAAAATGGCGGATTTTCTTATTTACCAACCGATTTGTCTCAAACTTGAAATATAACATTGCTTAAGGTCATATAACACAAATGTTTACTCAAACTTAAAAAAATGAAATGGCCGATCCAAAATGGCGGATTTTCTTATTTACCAACCGATTTGTCTCAAACTTGAAATATAACATTGCTTAAGATCAATTAACACAAATTCTTACTCAAACTTAAAAAAATGAAAATGGCCGATCCAAAATGGCGGATTCTTTTATTTACCGACCGATTTGTCTCAAACTTGAAATATAACATTGCTTAAGGTCACAAATCTTTACACAAACTTAAAAAAAAAACAAAATGGCCGATCCAAAATGGCGGATTTTCTTATTTACCAACCGATTTGTCTCAAACTTGAAATATAACATTGCTTAAGGTCATATAACACAAATGTTTACACAAACTTAAAAAAAATGGCCGATTCAAAATGGCGGATTTTCTTATTTACCAACCAATTTGTCTCAAACTTGAAATATAACATTGCTTAAGGTCATATAACACAAATGTTTACTCAAACTTAAAAAAATCAAAATGGCCGATCCAAAATGGCGGATTTTCTTATTTACCAACCGATTTGTCTCAAACTTGAAATATAACAATGCTTTTAAGGTCAATTAACACAAATTCTTACTCAAACTTAAAAAAAACAAAATGGCCGATCCAAAATGGCGGATTTTCTTATTTACCAACCGATTTGTCTCAAACTTGAAATATAACATTGCTTAAGGTCATATAACACAAATGTTTACTCAAACTTAAAAAAATGAAAATGGCCGATCCAAAATGGCGGATTTTCTTATTTACCAACCGAATTGTCTAAAACTTGAAATATAACATTGCTTAAGGTCATATAACACAAATGTTTACTCAAACTTAAAAAAATGAAAATGGCCGATCCAAAATGGCAGATTCTCTTATTTACCAACCGATTTGTCTCAAACTTGTAATATAACATTGCTTAAGGTCATATAACACAAATGTTTACTCAAACTTAAAAAAATGAAAATGGCCGATCCAAAATGGCGGATTCTCTTATTTACCAACCGATTTATCTCAAACTTAAAATATAACAGGTCACACAACACAAATGTTTACTCAAACTTCAAAAAATTAAAATGGCCGATCCAAAATGGCGGATTCTCTTATTAACCAACGGATTTGTCTCAAACTTGAAATATAACATTGCTTAAGGTCAATTAACACAAATTCTTACTCAAACTTAAAAAAAAACAAAATGGCCTATCCAAAATGGCGGATTTTCTTATTTACCAACCGATTTGTCTCAAACTTGAAATATAACATTGCTTTAGGTCATATAACACAAATGTTTACTCAAACTTAAAAAAATGAAAATGGCCGATCCAAAATGGCAGATTTTCTTATTTACCAACCGATTTGTCTCAAACTTGAAATATAACATTGCTTAAGGTCAATTAACACAAATTCTTACTCAAACTTAAAAAATGAAAATGGCCGATCCAAAATGGCGGTTCTCTTATTTACCAACCGATTTGTCTCAAACTTGAAATATAACATTGCTTAAGGTCATATAACACAAATCTTTACACAAACTAAAAAAAAAACAAAATGGCCGATCCAAAATGGCGGATTTTCTTATTTACCAACCGATTTGTCTCAAACTTGAAATATAACATTGCTTAAGGTCATATAACACAAATGTTTACACAAACTTAAAAAAAACGGCCGATTCGAAATGGCGGATTTTCTTATTTACCAACCAATTTGACTCAAACTTGAAATATAACATTGCTTAAGGTCATATAACACAAATGTTTACTCAAACTTAAAAAAATCAAAATGGCCGATCCAAAATGGCGGATTTTCTTATTTACCAACCGATTTGTCTCAAACTTGAAATATAACAATGCTTAAGGTCAATTAACACAAATTCTTACTCAAACTTAAAAAACAAAATGGCCGATCCAAACTGGCGGATTTTTTTATTTACCAACCGATTTGTCTCAAACTTGAAATAAAACATTGCTTAAGGTCATATAATACAAATATTTACTCAAACTTAAAAAAATGAAAATGGCCGATCCAAAATGGCGGATTTTCTTATTTAGCAACCGATTTGTCTCAAACTTGAAATATAACATTGCTTAAGGTCATATAACACAAATGTTTACTCAAACTTAAAAAAATCAAAACGGCCGATCCAAAATGGCTGATTTTCTTATTTACCATCCGATTTGTCTCAAACTTGAAATATAACAATGCTTTTAAGGTCAATTAACACAAATTCTTACTCAAACTTAAAAAAAAAACAAATTGGCCGATCCAAAATGGCGGATTTTCTTATTTACCAACCGATTTGTCTCAAACTTGAAATATAACATTAAGATCATATAACACAAATGTTTACTCAAACCTAAAAAAATGAAAATGGCCGATCCAAAATGGCGGATTTTCTTATTTACCAACCGATTTGTCTCAAACTTGAAATATAACATTGCTTAAGGTCATATAACACAAATCTTTACACACACAAACTTAAAAAAAAAAACAAAATGGCCGATCCAAAATGGCGGATTTTCTTATTTACCAACCGATTTGTCTTAAACTTGAAATATAACATTGCTTAAGGTCATATAACACAAATCTTTACACAAACTTAAAAAAAAAACCAAATGGCCGACCCAAAATGGCGGATTTTCTTATTTACCAACCGATTTGTCTCAAACTTGAAATAAAACATTGCTTAAGGTCATATAATACAATTATTTACTCAAACTTAAAAAAATGAAAATGGCCGATCCAAAATGGCGGATTTTCTTATTTACCAACCGATTTGTCTCAAACTTGAAATATAAGATTGCTTAAGGTCATATAACACAAATGTTTACACAAACTTAAAAAAAACGGCCGATTCAAAATGGCGGATTTTCTTATTTACTAACCAATTTGTCTCAAACTTGAAATATAACATTGCTTAAGGTCATATAACACAAATGTTTACTCAAACTTAAAAAAATGAAAATGGCCGATCCAAAATGGCGGATTTTCTTATTTACCAACCGATTTGTCTCAAACTTGAAATATAACATTGCTTAAGGTCATATAACACAAATGTTTACTCAAACTTAAAAAAATGAAAATGGCCGATCCAAAATGGCGGATTCTTTTATTTACCAACCGATTTGTCTCAAACTTGAAATATAACATTGCTTAAGGTCATATAACACAAATCTTTACACAAACTTAAAAAAAAAACAAAATGGCCGATCCAAAATGGCGGATTTTCTTATTTACCAACCGATTTGTCTCAAACTTGAAATATAACAATGCTTAAGGTCAATTAACACAAATTCTTACTCAAACTTAAAAAAACAAAATGGCCGATCCAAACTGGCGGATTTTTTTATTTACCAACCGATTTGTCTCAAACTTGAAATATAACATTGCTTAAGGTCATATAATACAAATATTTACTCAAACTTAAAAAAATGAAAATGGCCGATCCAAAATGGCGGATTTTCTTATTTACCAACCGATTTGTCTCAAACTTGAAATATAAGATTGCTTAAGGTCATATAACACAAATGTTTACTCAAACTAAAAAAAATTAAAATGGCCGATCCAAAATGGCGGATTCTCTTATTTACCAACCGATTTGTCTCAAACTTGAAATATAACATTGCTTAAGGTCATATAACACAAATAATTACTCAAACTTAAAAAAATCAAAATGGCCGATCCAAAATGGCGGATTTTCTTATTTACCATCCGATTTGTCTCAAACATGAAATATAACATTGCTTTAGGTCATATAACACAAATGTTTACTCAAACTTAAAAAAATGCAAATGGCCGATCCAAAATGGCGGATTCTCTTATTTAGCAACCGATTTGTCTCAAACTTGAAATATAACATTGCTTAAGGTCATATAACACAAATGTTTAGTCAAATTTTAAAGAATGAAAATGGCCGATCCAAAATGGCGGATTTTCTTATTTACCAACCGATTTGTCTCAAACTTGAAATATAACATTGCTTAAGGTCATATAACACAAATCTTTACACACACAAACTTAAAAAAAAAACCAAATGGCCGATCCAAAATGGCGGATTTTCTTATTTACCAACCGATTTGTCTCAAACTTGAAATATAACATTGCTTAAGGTCAATTAACACAAATTCTTACTCAAACTTAAAAAAATAAAAATGGCCGATCCAAAATGGCGGATTCTTTTATTTACCAACCGATTTGTCTCAAACTTGAAATATAACATTGCTTAAGGTCACAAATGTTTACACAAACTTAAAAAAAACGGCCGATTCAAAATGACGGATTTTCTTATTAACCAACGAATTTGTCTCAAACTTGAAATATAACATTGCTTAAGGTCATATAACACAAATGTTTACACAAACTTAAAAAAAAAACGGCCGATTCAAAATGGCGGATTTTCTTATTTACCAACCAATTTGTCTCAAACTTGAAATATAACATTGCTTAAGGTCATATAACACAAATTCTTACTCAAACTTAAAAAAAACAAAATGGCCGATGCAAACTGGCGGATTTTTTTATTTACCAACCGATTTGTCTCAAACTTGAAATATAAAATTGCTTAAGGTCATATAACACAAATGTTTACTCAAACTTAAAAAAATTAAATGGCCGATCCAAAATGGCGGATTTTCTTATTTACCAACCGATTTCTCTCAAACTTGAAATATAACATTGCTTAAGGTCAATTAACACAAATTCTTACTCAAACTTAAAAAAATGAAAATGGCCGATCCAAAATGGCGGATTCTTTTATTTACCAACCGATTTGTCTCAAACTTGAAATATAACATTGCTTAAGGTCAATTAACACAAATTCTTACTCAAACTTAAAAAAATGAAAATGGCCGATCCAAAATGGCGGATTCTTTTATTTACCAACCGATTTGTCTCAAACTTGAAATATAACATTGCTTAAGGTCACAAATCTTTACACAAACTTAAAAAAAAAACAAAATGGCCGATGCAAAATGGCGGATTTTCTTATTTACCAACCGATTTGTCTCAAACTTGAAATATAACATTGCTTAAGGTCATATAACACAAATGTTTACTCAAACTTAAAAAAATGAAATGGCCGATCCAAAATGGCGGATTTTCTTATTTACCAACCGATTTGTCTCAAACTTGAAATATAACATTGATTAAGGTCAATTAACACAAATTCTTACTCAAACTTAAAAAAATGAAAATGGCCGATCCAAAATGGCGGATTCTTTTATTTACCGACCGATTTGTCTCAAACTTAAAATATAACATTGCTTAAGGTCACAAATCTTTACACAAACTTAAAAAAAAAAACAAAATGGCCGATCCAAAATGCCGGATTTTCTTATTTACCAACCGATTTGTCTCAAACTTGAAATATAACATTGCTTAAGGTCATATAACACAAATGTTTACACAAACTTAAAAAAAACGGCCGATTCAAAATGGCGGATTTTCTTATTTACCAACCAATTTGTCTCAAACTTGAAATATAACATTGCTTAAGGTCATATAACACAAATGTTTACTCAAACTTAAAAAAATCAAAATGGCCGATCCAAAATGGCGGATTTTCTTATTTACCAACCGATTTGTCTCAAACTTGAAATATAACAATGCTTTTAAGGTCAATTAACACAAATTCTTACTCAAACGTAAAAAAAAACAAAATGGCCGATCCAAAATGGCGGATTTTCTTATTTACCAACAGATTTGTCTCAAACTTGAAATATAACATTGCTTAAGGTCATATAACACAAATGTTTACTCAAACTTAAAAAAATGAAAATGGCCGATCCAAAATGGCGGATTTTCTTATTTACCAACCGATTTGTCTCAAACTTGAAATATAACATTGCTTAAGGTCACAAATCTTTACACAAACTTAAAAAAAAAACAAAATGGCCGATGCAAAATGGCGGATTTTCTTATTTACCAACCGATTTGTCTCAAACTTGAAATATAACATTGCTTAAGGTCATATAACACAAATGTTTACTCAAACTTAAAAAAATGAAATGGCCGATCCAAAATGGCGGATTTTCTTATTTACCAACCGATTTGTCTCAAACTTGAAATATAACATTGCTTAAGGTCAATTAACACAAATTCTTACTCAAACTTAAAAAAATGAAAATGGCCGATGCAAACTGGCGGATTTTTTTATTTACCAACCGATTTGTCTCAAACTTGAAATATAAAATTGCTTAAGGTCATATAACACAAATGTTTACTCAAACTTAAAAAAATTAAATGGCCGATCCAAAATGGCGGATTTTCTTATTTACCAACCGATTTCTCTCAAACTTGAAATATAACATTGCTTAAGGTCATATAACACAAATGTTTACTCAAAACTAAAAAAATGAAAATGGCCGATTCAAAATGGCGGATTTTCTTATTTACCAACCGATTTGTCTCAAACTTGAAATATAACATTGCTTAAGGTCATATAACACAAATCTTTACACACACAAACTTAAAAAAAAAACAAAATGGCCGATCCAAAATGGCGGATTTTCTTATTTACCAACCGATTTGTCTCAAACTTGAAATATAACATTGCTTAAGGTCATATAACACAAATCTTTACACAAACTTAAAAAAAAAACCAAATGGCCGACCCAAAATGGCGGATTTTCTTATTTACCAACCGATTTGTCTCAAACTTGAAATAAAACATTGCTTAAGGTCATATAATACAATTATTTACTCAAACTTAAAAAAATGAAAATGGCCGATCCAAAATGGCGGATTTTCTTATTTACCAACCGATTTGTCTCAAACTTGAAATATAAGATTGCTTAAGGTCATATAACACAAATGTTTACACAAACTTAAAAAAAACGGCCGATTCAAAATGGCGGATTTTCTTATTTACTAACCAATTTGTCTCAAACTTGAAATATAACATTGCTTAAGGTCATATAACACAAATGTTTACTCAAACTTAAAAAAATGAAAATGGCCGATCCAAAATGGCGGATTTTCTTATTTACCAACCGATTTGTCTCAAACTTGAAATATAACATTGCTTAAGGTCATATAACACAAATGTTTACTCAAACTTAAAAAAATGAAAATGGCCGATCCAAAATGGCGGATTCTTTTATTTACCAACCGATTTGTCTCAAACTTGAAATATAACATTGCTTAAGGTCATATAACACAAATCTTTACACAAACTTAAAAAAAAAAACAAAATGGCCGATCCAAAATGGCGGATTTTCTTATTTACCAACCGATTTGTCTCAAACTTGAAATATAACAATGCTTAAGGTCAATTAACACAAATTCTTACTCAAACTTAAAAAAACAAAATGGCCGATCCAAACTGGCGGATTTTTTTATTTACCAACCGATTTGTCTCAAACTTGAAATATAACATTGCTTAAGGTCATATAATACAAATATTTACTCAAACTTAAAAAAATGAAAATGGCCGATCCAAAATGGCGGATTTTCTTATTTACCAACCGATTTGTCTCAAACTTGAAATATAAGATTGCTTAAGGTCATATAACACAAATGTTTACTCAAACTAAAAAAAATTAAAATGGCCGATCCAAAATGGCGGATTCTCTTATTTACCAACCGATTTGTCTCAAACTTGAAATATAACATTGCTTAAGGTCATATAACACAAATAATTACTCAAACTTAAAAAAATCAAAATGGCCGATCCAAAATGGCGGATTTTCTTATTTACCATCCGATTTGTCTCAAACATGAAATATAACATTGCTTTAGGTCATATAACACAAATGTTTACTCAAACTTAAAAAAATGCAAATGGCCGATCCAAAATGGCGGATTCTCTTATTTAGCAACCGATTTGTCTCAAACTTGAAATATAACATTGCTTAAGGTCATATAACACAAATGTTTAGTCAAATTTTAAAAAATGAAAATGGCCGATCCAAAATGGCGGATTTTCTTATTTACCAACCGATTTGTCTCAAACTTGAAATATAACATTGCTTAAGGTCATATAACACAAATCTTTACACACACAAACTTAAAAAAAAAACCAAATGGCCGATCCAAAATGGCGGATTTTCTTATTTACCATCCGATTTGTCTCAAACATGAAATATAACATTGCTTTAGGTCATATAACACAAATGTTTACTCAAACTTAAAAAAATGCAAATGGCCGATCCAAAATGGCGGATTTTCTTATTTACCAACCGATTTGTCTCAAACTTGAAATATAACATTGCTTAAGGTCAATTAACACAAATTCTTACTCAAACTTAAAAAAATAAAAATGGCCGATCCAAAATGGCGGATTCTTTTATTTACCAACCGATTTGTCTCAAACTTGAAATATAACATTGCTTAAGGTCATATAACACAAATGTTTACTCAAACTTAAAAAAATGAAAATGGCCGATCCAAAATGGCAGATTCTCTTATTTACCAACCGATTTGTCTCAAACTTGTAATATAACATTGCTTAAGGTCATATAACACAAATGTTTACTCAAACTTAAAAAAATGAAAATGGCCGATCCAAAATGGCAGATTCTCTTATTTACCAACCGATTTGTCTCAAACTTGTAATATAACATTGCTTAAGGTCATATAACACAAATGTTTACTCAAACTTAAAAAAATGAAAATGGCCGATCCAAAATGGCAGATTCTCTTATTTACCAACCGATTTGTCTCAAACTTGTAATATAACATTGCTTAAGGTCATATAACACAAATGTTTACTCAAACTTAAAAAAATCAAAATGGCCGATCCAAAATGGCGGATTTTCTTATTTACCAACCGATTTGTCTCAAACTTGAAATATAACAATGCTTAAGGTCAATTAACACAAATTCTTACTCAAACTTAAAAAAAACAAAATGGCCGATGCAAACTGGCGGATTTTTTTATTTACCAACCGATTTGTCTCAAACTTGAAATATAAAATTGCTTAAGGTCATATAACACAAATGTTTACTCAAACTTAAAAAAATGAAATGGCCGATCCAAAATGGCGGATTTTCTTATTTACCAACCGATTTGTCTCAAACTTGAAATATAACATTGCTTAAGGTCAATTAACACAAATTCTTACTCAAACTTAAAAAAATGAAAATGGCCGATCCAAAATGGCGGATTCTTTTATTTACCAACCGATTTGTCTCAAACTTGAAATATAACATTGCTTAAGGTCACAAATCTTTACACAAACTTAAAAAAAAAACAAAATGGCCGATCCAAAATGGCGGATTTTCTTATTTACCAACCGATTTGTCTCAAACTTGAAATATAACATTGCTTAAGGTCATATAACACAAATGTTTACACAAACTTAAAAAAAACGGCCGATTCAAAATGACGGATTTTCTTATTTACCAACCAATTTGTCTCAAACTTGAAATATAACATTGCTTAAGGTCATATAACACAAATGTTTACTCAAACTTAAAAAAATCAAAATGGCTGATCCAAAATGGCGGATTTTCTTATTTACCAACCGATTTGTCTCAAACTTGAAATATAACAATGCTTAAGGTCAATTAACACAAATTCTTACTCAATCTTAAAAAAACAAAATGGCCGATCCAAACTGGCGGATTTTTTTATTTACCAACCGATTTGTCTCAAACTTGAAATATAACATTGCTTAAGGTCATATAACACAAATGTTTGCTCAAACTTAAAAAAATCAAAATGGCCGATCCAAAATGACGGATTTTCTTATTCACCAACCGATTTTGTCTCAAACTTGAAATATAACAATGCTTTTAAGGTCAATTAACACAAATTCTTACTCAAACTTAGAAAAAACAAAATGGCCGATCCAAACTGGCGGATTTTTTTATTTACCAACCGATTTGTTTCAAACTTGAAATATAACATTGCTTAAGGTCATATAACACAAATGTTTACTCAAACTTAAAAAAATGAAAATGGCCGATCCAAAATGGCGGATTTTCTTATTTACCAACCGATTTGTCTCAAACTTGAAATATAACATTGCTTAAGGTCATATAACACAAATGTTTACTCAAACTTAAAAAAATGAAAATGGCCGATCCAAAATGGCGGATTCTCTTATTTACCAACCGATTTATCTCAAACTTAAAATATAACAGGTCACACAACACAAATGTTTACTCAAACTTCAAAAAATGAAAATGGCCGATCCAAAATGGCGGATTCTTTTATTAACCAACGGATTTGTCTCAAACTTGAAATATAACATTGCTTAAGGTCATATAACACAAATGTTTACTCAAACTTAAAAAAATCAAAATGGCCGATCCAAAATGGCGGATTTTCTTTTTTACCAAC
Source organism: Aspidapion aeneum (assembly GCA_963576565.1). Taxonomy (NCBI): domain Eukaryota; kingdom Metazoa; phylum Arthropoda; class Insecta; order Coleoptera; family Brentidae; genus Aspidapion; species Aspidapion aeneum. The sequence goes on from OY755046.1 coordinate 28,225,065, forward strand.
CGATTTGGCTCAAACTTGAAATATAACATTGCTTAAGGTCATATAACACAAATGTTTACTCAAACTTAAAAAAATTAAAATGGCCGATCCAAAATGGCGGATTTTCTTATTTACCAACCGATTTGTCTCAAACTTGAAATATAACAATGCTTAAGGTCAATTAACACAAATTCTTACTCAATCTTAAAAAAACAAAATGGCCGATCCAAACTGGCGGATTTTTTTATTTACCAACCGATTTGTCTCAAACTTGAAATATAACATTGCTTAAGGTCATATAACACAAATGTTTACTCAAACTTAAAAAAATCAAAATGGCCGATCCAAAATGGCGGATTTTCTTATTTACCAACCGATTTGTCTCAAACTTGAAATATAACATTGCTTAAGGTCATATAACACAAATGTTTACACAAACTTAAAAAAAACGGCCGATTCAAAATGGCGGATTTTCTTATTTACCAACCAATTTGTCTCAAACTTGAAATATAACATTGCTTAAGGTCATATAACACAAATGTTTACTCAAACTTAAAAAAATCAAAATGGCCGATCCAAAATGGCGGATTTTCTTATTTACCAACCGATTTGTCTCAAACTTGAAATATAACAATGCTTAAGGTCAATTAACACAAATTCTTACTCAATCTTAAAAAAACAAAATGGCCGATCCAAACTGGCGGATTTTTTTATTTACCAACCGATTTGTCTCAAACTTGAAATATAACATTGCTTAAGGTCATATAACACAAATGTTTGCTCAAACTTAAAAAAATCAAAATGGCCGATCCAAAATGGCGGATTTTCTTATTTACCAACCGATTTGTCTCAAACTTGAAATATAAGATTGCTTAAGGTCATATAACACAAATGTTTACACAAACTTAAAAAAAACGGCCGATTCAAAATGGCGGATTTTCTTATTTACTAACCAATTTGTCTCAAACTTGAAATATAACATTGCTTAAGGTCATATAACACAAATGTTTACTCAAACTTAAAAAAATGAAAATGGCCGATCCAAAATGGCGGATTTTCTTATTTACCAACCGATTTGTCTCAAACTTGAAATATAACATTGCTTAAGGTCATATAACACAAATGTTTACTCAAACTTAAAAAAATGAAAATGGCCGATCCAAAATGGCGGATTCTTTTATTTACCAACCGATTTGTCTCAAACTTGAAATATAACATTGCTTAAGGTCATATAACACAAATCTTTACACAAACTTAAAAAAAAAACAAAATGGCCGATCCAAAATGGCGGATTTTCTTATTTACCAACCGATTTGTCTCAAACTTGAAATATAACAATGCTTAAGGTCAATTAACACAAATTCTTACTCAAACTTAAAAAAACAAAATGGCCGATCCAAACTGGCGGATTTTTTTATTTACCAACCGATTTGTCTCAAACTTGAAATATAACATTGCTTAAGGTCATATAATACAAATAATTACTCAAACTTAAAAAAATCAAAATGGCCGATCCAAAATGGCGGATTCTCTTATTTACCAACCGATTTGTCTCAAACATGAAATATAACATTGCTTTAGGTCATATAACACAAATGTTTACTCAAACTTAAAAAAATGAAAATGGCCGATCCAAAATGGCGGATTTTCTTATTTACCAACCGATTTGTCTCAAACTTGAAATATAACATTGCTTAAGGTCATATAACACAAATGTTTAGTCAAATTTTAAAAAATCAAAATGGCCGATCCAAAATGGCGGATTTTCTTATTTACCAACCGATTTGTCTCAAACTTGAAATATAAGATTGCTTAAGGTCATATAACACAAATGTTTACTCAAACTAAAAAAAATGAAAATGGCCGATTTAAAATGGCGGATTCTCTTATTTACCAACCGATTTGTCTCAAACTTGAAATATAACATTGCTTAAGGTCATATAACACAAATGTTTACTCAAACTTAAAAAAATCAAAATGGCCGATCCAAAATGGCGGATTTTCTTATTTACCAACCGATTTGTCTCAAACTTGAAATATAACATTGCTTAAGGTCAATTAACACAAATTCTTACTCAAACTTAAAAAAAACAAAACGGCCGATCCAAAATAGCGGATTTTTTTATTTACCAACCGATTTGTCTCAAACTTGAAATATAACATTGCTTTAGGTCATATAACACAAATGTTTACTCAAACTTAAAAAAATCAAAATGGCCGATCCAAAATGGCGGATTTTCTTATTTACCAACCGATTTGTCTCAAACTTGAAATATAACAATGCTTAAGGTCAATTAACACAAATTCTTACTCAAACTTAAAAAAAACAAAATGGCCGATGCAAACTGGCGGATTTTTTTATTTACCAACCGATTTGTCTCAAACTTGAAATATAAAATTGCTTAAGGTCATATAACACAAATGTTTACTCAAACTTAAAAAAATGAAATGGCCGATCCAAAATGGCGGATTTTCTTATTTACCAACCGATTTGTCTCAAACTTGAAATATAACATTGCTTAAGGTCAATTAACACAAATTCTTACTCAAACTTAAAAAAATGAAAATGGCCGATCCAAAATGGCGGATTCTTTTATTTACCAACCGATTTGTCTCAAACTTGAAATATAACATTGCTTAAGGTCACAAATGTTTACACAAACTTAAAGAAAACGGCCGATTCAAAATGGCGGATTTTCTTATTTACCAACGAATTTGTCTCAAACTTGAAATATAACATTGCTTAAGGTCATATAACACAAATGTTTACACAAACTTAAAAAAAACGGCCGATTCAAAATGGCGGATTTTCTTATTTACCAACCAATTTGTCTCAAACTTGAAATATAACATTGCTTAAGGTCATATAACACAAATTCTTACTCAAACTTAAAAAAAACAAAATGGCCGATGCAAACTGGCGGATTTTTTTATTTACCAACCGATTTGTCTCAAACTTGAAATATAAAATTGCTTAAGGTCATATAACACAAATGTTTACTTAAACTTAAAAAAATGAAATGGCCGATCCAAAATGGCGGATTTTCTTATTTACCAACCGATTTGTCTCAAACTTGAAATATAACATTGCTTAAGGTCAATTAACACAAATTCTTACTCAAACTTAAAAAAATGAAAATGGCCGATCCAAAATGGCGGATTCTTTTATTTACCAACCGATTTGTCTCAAACTTGAAATATAACATTGCTTAAGGTCACAAATCTTTACACAAACTTAAAAAAAAACAAAATGGCCGATCCAAAATGGCGGATTTTCTTATTTACCAACCGATTTGTCTCAAACTTGAAATATAACATTGCTTAAGGTCATATAACACAAATGTTTACTCAAACTTAAAAAAATGAAATGGCCGATCCAAAATGGCGGATTTTCTTATTTACCAACCGATTTGTCTCAAACTTGAAATATAACATTGCTTAAGGTCAATTAACACAAATTCTTACTCAAACTTAAAAAAATGAAAATGGCCGATCCAAAATGGCGGATTCTTTTATTTACCAACCGATTTGTCTCAAACTTGAAATATAACATTGCTTAAGGTCACAAATCTTTACACAAACTTAAAAAAAAAACAAAATGGCCGATCCAAAATGGCGGATTTTCTTATTTACCAACCGATTTGTCTCAAACTTGAAATATAACATTGCTTAAGGTCATATAACACAAATGTTTACACAAACTTAAAAAAAACGGCCGATTCAAAATGACGGATTTTCTTATTTACCAACCAATTTGTCTCAAACTTGAAATATAACATTGCTTAAGGTCATATAACACAAATGTTTACTCAAACTTAAAAAAATCAAAATGGCCGATCCAAAATGGCGGATTTTCTTATTTACCAACCGATTTGTCTCAAACTTGAAATATAACAATGCTTAAGGTCAATTAACACAAATTCTTACTCAATCTTAAAAAAACAAAATGGCCGATCCAAACTGGCGGATTTTTTTATTTACCAACCGATTTGTCTCAAACTTGAAATATAACATTGCTTAAGGTCATATAACACAAATGTTTGCTCAAACTTAAAAAAATCAAAATGGCCGATCCAAAATGACGGATTTTCTTATTCACCAACCGATTTTGTCTCAAACTTGAAATATAACAATGCTTTTAAGGTCAATTAACACAAATTCTTACTCAAACTTAGAAAAAACAAAATGGCCGATCCAAACTGGCGGATTTTTTTATTTACCAACCGATTTGTTTCAAACTTGAAATATAACATTGCTTAAGGTCATATAACACAAATGTTTACTCAAACTTAAAAAAATGAAAATGGCCGATCCAAAATGGCGGATTTTCTTATTTACCAACCGATTTGTCTCAAACTTGAAATATAACATTGCTTAAGGTCATATAACACAAATGTTTACTCAAACTTAAAAAAATGAAAATGGCCGATCCAAAATGGCGGATTCTCTTATTTACCAACCGATTTATCTCAAACTTAAAATATAACAGGTCACACAACACAAATGTTTACTCAAACTTCAAAAAATGAAAATGGCCGATCCAAAATGGCGGATTCTTTTATTAACCAACGGATTTGTCTCAAACTTGAAATATAACATTGCTTAAGGTCATATAACACAAATGTTTACTCAAACTTAAAAAAATCAAAATGGCCGATCCAAAATGGCGGATTTTCTTTTTTACCAACCGATTTGGCTCAAACTTGAAATATAACATTGCTTAAGGTCATATAACACAAATGTTTACTCAAACTTAAAAAAATTAAAATGGCCGATCCAAAATGGCGGATTTTCTTATTTACCAACCGATTTGTCTCAAACTTGAAATATAACATTGCTTAAGGTCATATAACACAAATGTCTACTCAAACTTGAAATATAACATTGCTTAAGGTCATATAACACAAATGTTTACTCAAACTTAAAAAAATCAAAATGGCCGATCCAAAATGGCGGATTTTCTTATTCACCAACCGATTTGTCTCAAACTTGAAATATAACATTGCTTAAGGTCAATTAACACAAATTCTTACTCAAACTTAAAAAAACAAAAAGGCCGATCCAAACTGGCGGATTTTTTTATTTACCAACCGATTTGTCTCAAACTTGAAATATAACATTGCTTAAGGTCATATAACACAAATGTTTACACAAACTTTAAAAGAACGGCCAATTCAAAATGGCGGATTTTCTTATTTACCAACCAATTTGTCTCAAACTTGAAATATAACATTGCTTAAGGTCATATAACACAAATGTTTACTCAAACTTAAAAAAATCAAAATGGCCGATCCAAAATGGCGGATTTTCTTATTTACCAACCGATTTGTCTCAAACTTGAAATATAACATTGCTTAAGGTCAATTACCACAAATTCTTACTCAAACTTAAAAAAAACAAAATGGCCGATCCAACATAGCGGATTTTTTTATTTACCTACCGATTTGTCTCAAACTTGAAATATAACATTGCTTAAAGTCATATAACACAAATGTTTACTCAAACTTAAAAAAATCAAAATGGCCGATCCAAAATGGCGGATTTTATTTACCATCCGATTTGTCTCAAACATGAAATATAACATTGCTTTAGGTCATATAACACAAATGTTTACTCAAACTTAAAAAAATGAAAATGGCCGATTCAAAATGGCGGATTCTCTTATTTACCAACCGATTTGTCTCAAACTTAAAATATAACAGGTCACACAACACAAATGTTTACTCAAACTTAAAAAAATGAAAATGGCCGATCCAAAATGGCGGATTCTCTTATTAACCAACCGATTTGTCTCAAACTTGAAATATAACATTGCTTAAGGTCATATAACACAAATGTTTACTCAAACTTAAAAAAATGAAAATGGCCGATCCAAAATGGCGGATTTTCTTATTTACCAACCGATTTGTCTCAAACTTGAAATATAACATTGCTTAAGGTCATATAACACAAATGTTTACTCAAACTTAAAAAAATGAAAATGGCCGATCCAAAATGGCGGATTTTCTTATTTACCAACCGATTTGTCTCAAACTTGAAATATAACATTGCTTAAGGTCATATAACACAAATGTCTACTCAAACTTGAAATATAACATTGCTTAAGGTCATATAACACAAATGTTTACTCAAACTTCAAAAAATGAAAATGGCCGATCCAAAATGGCGGATTCTCTTATTTACCAACCGATTTATCTCAAACTTAAAATATAACAGGTCACACAACACAAATGTTTACTCAACTTCAAAAAATTAAAATGGCCAATTCAAAATGGCGGATTCTCTTATTAACCAACGGATTTGTCTCAAACTTGAAATATAACATTGCTTAAGGTCAATTAACACAAATTCTTACTCAAACTTAAAAAAAACAAAATGGCCGATCCAAAATGGCGGATTTTTTATTTACTAACCGATTTGTCTCAAACTCTAAATATAACATTGCTTAAGGTCGTATAACACAAATGTTTACTCAAACTAAAAAAAAAACAAAATGGCCGATCCAAAATGGCGGATTTTCTTATTTACCAACCGATTTGTCTCAAACTGGAAATATAACATTGCTTTAGGTCATATAACACAAATGTTTACTCAAACTTAAAAAAATGAAAATGGCCGATTCAAAATGGCAGATTTTCTTATTTACCAACCGATTTGTCTCAAACTTGAAATATAGCATTGCTTAAGGTCAATTAACACAAATTCTTACTCAAACTTAAAAAATGAAAATGGCCGATCCAAAATGGCGGTTCTCTTATTTACCAACCGATTTGTCTCAAACTTGAAATATAACATTGCTTAAGGTCATATAATACAAATCTTTACACAAACTTAAAAAAAAAAAACAAAATGGCCGATCCAAAATGGCGGATTTTCTTATTTACCAACCGATTTGTCTCAAACTTGAAATATAACAATGCTTAAGGTCAATTAACACAAATTCTTACTCAAACTTAAAAAAACAAAATGGCCGATCCAAACTGGCGGATTTTTTTATTTACCAACCGATTTGTCTCAAACTTGAAATATAACATTTCTTAAGGTCATATAATACAAATATTTACTCAAACTTAAAAAAATGAAAATGGCCGATCCAAAATGGCGGATTTTTTTATTTACCAACCGATTTGTCTCAAACTTGAAATATAAGATTGCTTAAGGTCATATATCACAAATGTTTACTCAAACTAAAAAAAATTAAAATGGCCGATCCAAAATGGCGGATTCTCTTATTTACCAACCGATTTGTCTCAAACTTGAAATATAACATTGCTTAAGGTCATATAACACAAATGTTTACTCAAACTTAAAAAAATCAAAATGGCCGATCCAAAATGGCGGATTTTCTTATTTACCATCCGATTTGTCTCAAACATGAAATATAACATTGCTTTAGGTCATATAACACAAGTGTTTACTCAAACTTAAAAAAATGAAAATGGCCGATCCAAAATGGCGGATTCTCTTATTTAGCAACCGATTTGTCTCAAACTTGAAATATAACATTGCTTAAGGTCATATAACACAAATGTTTAGTCAAATTTAAAAAAATCAAAATGGCCGATCCAAAATGGCGGATTTTCTTATTTACCAACCGATTTGTCTCAAACTTGAAATTTAAGATTGCTTAAGGTCATATAACACAAATGTTTACTCAAACTAAAAAAATTGAAAATGGCCGATTTAAAATGGCGGATTCTCTTATTTACCAACCGATTTGTCTCAAACTTGAAATATAACATTGCTTAAGGTCATATAACACAAATGTTTACTCAAACTTAAAAAAATCAAAATGGCCGATCCAAAATGGCGGATTTTCTTATTTACCATCCGATTTGTCTCAAACATGAAATATAACATTGCTTTAGGTCATATAACACAAATGTTTACTCAAACTTAAAAAAATGCAAATGGCCGATCCAAAATGGCGGATTCTCTTATTTAGCAACCGATTTGTCTCAAACTTGAAATATAACATTGCTTAAGGTCATATAACACAAATGTTTAGTCAAATTTTAAAAAATCAAAATGGCCGATCCAAAATGGCGGATTTTCTTATTTACCAACCGATTTGTCTCAAACTTGAAATATAAGATTGCTTAAGGTCATATAACACAAATGTTTACTCAAACTAAAAAAAATGAAAATGGCCGATTTAAAATGGCGGATTCTCTTATTTACCAACCGATTTGTCTCAAACTTGAAATATAACATTGCTTAAGGTCATATAACACAAATGTTTACTCAAACTTAAAAAAATCAAAATGGCCGATCCAAAATGGCGGATTTTCTTATTTACCAACCGATTTGTCTCAAACTTGAAATATAACATTGCTTAAGGTCAATTAACACAAATTCTTACTCAAACTTAAAAAAAAACAAAACGGCCGATCCAAAATAGCGGATTTTTTTATTTACCAACCGATTTGTCTCAAACTTGAAATATAACATTGCTTTAGGTCATATAACACAAATGTTTACTCAAACTTAAAAAAATCAAAATGGCCGATCCAAAATGGCGGATTTTCTTATTTACCAACCGATTTGTCTCAAACTTGAAATATAACAATGCTTAAGGTCAATTAACACAAATTCTTACTCAAACTTAAAAAAAACAAAATGGCCGATGCAAACTGGCGGATTTTTTTATTTACCAACCGATTTGTCTCAAACTTGAAATATAAAATTGCTTAAGGTCATATAACACAAATGTTTACTCAAACTTAAAAAAATGAAATGGCCGATCCAAAATGGCGGATTTTCTTATTTACCAACCGATTTGTCTCAAACTTGAAATATAACATTGCTTAAGGTCAATTAACACAAATTCTTACTCAAACTTAAAAAAATGAAAATGGCCGATCCAAAATGGCGGATTCTTTTATTTACCAACCGATTTGTCTCAAACTTGAAATATAACATTGCTTAAGGTCACAAATGTTTACACAAACTTAAAGAAAACGGCCGATTCAAAATGGCGGATTTTCTTATTTACCAACGAATTTGTCTCAAACTTGAAATATAACATTGCTTAAGGTCATATAACACAAATGTTTACACAAACTTAAAAAAAACGGCCGATTCAAAATGGCGGATTTTCTTATTTACCAACCAATTTGTCTCAAACTTGAAATATAACATTGCTTAAGGTCATATAACACAAATTCTTACTCAAACTTAAAAAAAACAAAATGGCCGATGCAAACTGGCGGATTTTTTTATTTACCAACCGATTTGTCTCAAACTTGAAATATAAAATTGCTTAAGGTCATATAACACAAATGTTTACTTAAACTTAAAAAAATGAAATGGCCGATCCAAAATGGCGGATTTTCTTATTTACCAACCGATTTGTCTCAAACTTGAAATATAACATTGCTTAAGGTCAATTAACACAAATTCTTACTCAAACTTAAAAAAATGAAAATGGCCGATCCAAAATGGCGGATTCTTTTATTTACCAACCGATTTGTCTCAAACTTGAAATATAACATTGCTTAAGGTCACAAATCTTTACACAAACTTAAAAAAAAACAAAATGGCCGATCCAAAATGGCGGATTTTCTTATTTACCAACCGATTTGTCTCAAACTTGAAATATAACATTGCTTAAGGTCATATAACACAAATGTTTACTCAAACTTAAAAAAATGAAATGGCCGATCCAAAATGGCAGATTTTCTTATTTACCAACCGATTTGTCTCAAACTTGAAATATAACATTGCTTAAGGTCAATTAACACAAATTCTTACTCAAACTTAAAAAAATGAAAATGGCCGATCCAAAATGGCGGATTCTTTTATTTACCAACCGATTTGTCTCAAACTTGAAATATAACATTGCTTAAGGTCACAAATCTTTACACAAACTTAAAAAAAAAACAAAATGGCCGATCCAAAATGGCGGATTTTCTTATTTACCAACCGATTTGTCTCAAACTTGAAATATAACATTGCTTAAGGTCATATAACACAAATGTTTACACAAACTTAAAAAAAACGGCCGATTCAAAATGGCGGATTTTCTTATTTACCAACCAATTTGTCTCAAACTTGAAATATAACATTGCTTAAGGTCATATAACACAAATGTTTACTCAAACTTAAAAAAATCAAAATGGCCGATCCAAAATGGCGGATTTTCTTATTTACCAACCGATTTGTCTCAAACTTGAAATATAACAATGCTTAAGGTCAATTAACACAAATTCTTACTCAATCTTAAAAAAACAAAATGGCCGATCCAAACTGGCGGATTTTTTTATTTACCAACCGATTTGTCTCAAACTTGAAATATAACATTGCTTAAGGTCATATAACACAAATGTTTGCTCAAACTTAAAAAAATCAAAATGGCCGATCCAAAATGACGGATTTTCTTATTCACCAACCGATTTGTCTCAAACTTGAAATATAACAATGCTTTTAAGGTCAATTAACACAAATTCTTACTCAAACTTAGAAAAAACAAAATAGCCGATCCAAACTGGCGGATTTTTTTATTTACCAACCGATTTGTTTCAAACTTGAAATATAACATTGCTTAAGGTCATATAACACAAATGTTTACTCAAACTTAAAAAAATGAAAATGGCCGATCCAAAATGGCGGATTTTCTTATTTACCAACCGATTTGTCTCAAACTTGAAATATAACATTGCTTAAGGTCATATAACACAAATGTTTACTCAAACTTAAAAAAATCAAAATGACCGATCCAAAATGGCGGATTTTTTTATTTACCAACCGATTTGTCTCAAACATGAAATATAACAGGTCACACAACACAAATGTTTACTCAAACTTAAAAAAATGAAAATGGCCGATCCAAAATGGCGGATTCTCTTATTAACCAACCGATTTGTCTCAAACTTGAAATATAACATTGCTTAAGGTCATATAACACAAATGTTTACTCAAACTTAAAAAAATGAAAATGGCCGATCCAAAATGGCGGATTCTCTTATTAACCAACCGATTTGTCTCAAACTTGAAATATAACATTGCTTAAGGTCACACAACACAAATGTTTACTCAAACTTAAAAAAATGAAAATGGCCGATCCAAAATGGCGGATTCTCTTATTAACCAACCGATTTGTCTCAAACTTGAAATATAACATTGCTTAAGGTCATATAACACAAATGTTTACTCAAACTTCAAAAAATTAAAATGGCCGATCCAAAATGGCGGATTCTCTTATTAACCAACGGATTTGTCTCAAACTTGAAATATAACATTGCTTAAGGTCAATTAACACAAATCCTTACTCAAACTTAAAAAAAAACAAAATGGCCGATCCAAAATGGCGGATTTTTTTATTTACCAACCGATTTGTCTCAAACTCTAAATATAACATTGCTTAAGGTCGTATAACACAAATTCTTACTCAAACTTAAAAAAAACGGCCGATTCAAAATGGCGGATTTTCTTATTTACCAACCAATTTGTCTCAAACTTGAAATATAACATTGCTTAAGGTCATATAACACAAATGTTTACTCAAACTTAAAAAAATCAAAATGGCCGATCCAAAATGGCGGATTTTCTTATTTACCAACCGATTTGTCTCAAACTTGAAATATAACAATGCTTAAGGTCAATTAACACAAATTCTTACTCAATCTTAAAAAAACAAAATGGCCGATCCAAACTGGCGGATTTTTTTATTTACCAACCGATTTGTCTCAAACTTGAAATATAACATTGCTTAAGGTCATATAACACAAATGTTTGCTCAAACTTAAAAAAATCAAAATGGCCGATCCAAAATGGCGGATTTTCTTATTTACCAACCGATTTGTCTCAAACTTGAAATATAAGATTGCTTAAGGTCATATAACACAAATGTTTACACAAACTTAAAAAAAACGGCCGATTCAAAATGGCGGATTTTCTTATTTACTAACCAATTTGTCTCAAACTTGAAATATAACATTGCTTAAGGTCATATAACACAAATGTTTACTCAAACTTAAAAAAATGAAAATGGCCGATCCAAAATGGCGGATTTTCTTATTTACCAACCGATTTGTCTCAAACTTGAAATATAACATTGCTTAAGGTCATATAACACAAATGTTTACTCAAACTTAAAAAAATGAAAATGGCCGATCCAAAATGGCGGATTCTTTTATTTACCAACCGATTTGTCTCAAACTTGAAATATAACATTGCTTAAGGTCATATAACACAAATCTTTACACAAACTTAAAAAAAAAACAAAATGGCCGATCCAAAATGGCGGATTTTCTTATTTACCAACCGATTTGTCTCAAACTTGAAATATAACAATGCTTAAGGTCAATTAACACAAATTCTTACTCAAACTTAAAAAAACAAAATGGCCGATCCAAACTGGCGGATTTTTTTATTTACCAACCGATTTGTCTCAAACTTGAAATATAACATTGCTTAAGGTCATATAATACAAATAATTACTCAAACTTAAAAAAATCAAAATGGCCGATCCAAAATGGCGGATTCTCTTATTTACCAACCGATTTGTCTCAAACATGAAATATAACATTGCTTTAGGTCATATAACACAAATGTTTACTCAAACTTAAAAAAATGAAAATGGCCGATCCAAAATGGCGGATTTTCTTATTTACCAACCGATTTGTCTCAAACTTGAAATATAACATTGCTTAAGGTCATATAACACAAATGTTTAGTCAAATTTTAAAAAATCAAAATGGCCGATCCAAAATGGCGGATTTTCTTATTTACCAACCGATTTGTCTCAAACTTGAAATATAAGATTGCTTAAGGTCATATAACACAAATGTTTACTCAAACTAAAAAAAATGAAAATGGCCGATTTAAAATGGCGGATTCTCTTATTTACCAACCGATTTGTCTCAAACTTGAAATATAACATTGCTTAAGGTCATATAACACAAATGTTTACTCAAACTTAAAAAAATCAAAATGGCCGATCCAAAATGGCGGATTTTCTTATTTACCAACCGATTTGTCTCAAACTTGAAATATAACATTGCTTAAGGTCAATTAACACAAATTCTTACTCAAACTTAAAAAAAACAAAACGGCCGATCCAAAATAGCGGATTTTTTTATTTACCAACCGATTTGTCTCAAACTTGAAATATAACATTGCTTTAGGTCATATAACACAAATGTTTACTCAAACTTAAAAAAATCAAAATGGCCGATCCAAAATGGCGGATTTTCTTATTTACCAACCGATTTGTCTCAAACTTGAAATATAACAATGCTTAAGGTCAATTAACACAAATTCTTACTCAAACTTAAAAAAAACAAAATGGCCGATGCAAACTGGCGGATTTTTTTATTTACCAACCGATTTGTCTCAAACTTGAAATATAAAATTGCTTAAGGTCATATAACACAAATGTTTACTCAAACTTAAAAAAATGAAATGGCCGATCCAAAATGGCGGATTTTCTTATTTACCAACCGATTTGTCTCAAACTTGAAATATAACATTGCTTAAGGTCAATTAACACAAATTCTTACTCAAACTTAAAAAAATGAAAATGGCCGATCCAAAATGGCGGATTCTTTTATTTACCAACCGATTTGTCTCAAACTTGAAATATAACATTGCTTAAGGTCACAAATGTTTACACAAACTTAAAGAAAACGGCCGATTCAAAATGGCGGATTTTCTTATTTACCAACGAATTTGTCTCAAACTTGAAATATAACATTGCTTAAGGTCATATAACACAAATGTTTACACAAACTTAAAAAAAACGGCCGATTCAAAATGGCGGATTTTCTTATTTACCAACCAATTTGTCTCAAACTTGAAATATAACATTGCTTAAGGTCATATAACACAAATTCTTACTCAAACTTAAAAAAAACAAAATGGCCGATGCAAACTGGCGGATTTTTTTATTTACCAACCGATTTGTCTCAAACTTGAAATATAAAATTGCTTAAGGTCATATAACACAAATGTTTACTTAAACTTAAAAAAATGAAATGGCCGATCCAAAATGGCGGATTTTCTTATTTACCAACCGATTTGTCTCAAACTTGAAATATAACATTGCTTAAGGTCAATTAACACAAATTCTTACTCAAACTTAAAAAAATGAAAATGGCCGATCCAAAATGGCGGATTCTTTTATTTACCAACCGATTTGTCTCAAACTTGAAATATAACATTGCTTAAGGTCACAAATCTTTACACAAACTTAAAAAAAAACAAAATGGCCGATCCAAAATGGCGGATTTTCTTATTTACCAACCGATTTGTCTCAAACTTGAAATATAACATTGCTTAAGGTCATATAACACAAATGTTTACTCAAACTTAAAAAAATGAAATGGCCGATCCAAAATGGCGGATTTTCTTATTTACCAACCGATTTGTCTCAAACTTGAAATATAACATTGCTTAAGGTCAATTAACACAAATTCTTACTCAAACTTAAAAAAATGAAAATGGCCGATCCAAAATGGCGGATTCTTTTATTTACCAACCGATTTGTCTCAAACTTGAAATATAACATTGCTTAAGGTCACAAATCTTTACACAAACTTAAAAAAAAAACAAAATGGCCGATCCAAAATGGCGGATTTTCTTATTTACCAACCGATTTGTCTCAAACTTGAAATATAACATTGCTTAAGGTCATATAACACAAATGTTTACACAAACTTAAAAAAAACGGCCGATTCAAAATGGCGGATTTTCTTATTTACCAACCAATTTGTCTCAAACTTGAAATATAACATTGCTTAAGGTCATATAACACAAATGTTTACTCAAACTTAAAAAAATCAAAATGGCCGATCCAAAATGGCGGATTTTCTTATTTACCAACCGATTTGTCTCAAACTTGAAATATAACAATGCTTAAGGTCAATTAACACAAATTCTTACTCAATCTTAAAAAAACAAAATGGCCGATCCAAACTGGCGGTTTTTTTTATTTACCAACCGATTTGTCTCAAACTTGAAATATAACATTGCTTAAGGTCATATAACACAAATGTTTGCTCAAACTTAAAAAAATCAAAATGGCCGATCCAGAATGACGGATTTTCTTATTCACCAACCGATTTGTCTCAAACTTGAAATATAACAATGCTTTTAAGGTCAATTAACACAAATTCTTACTCAAACTTAGAAAAAACAAAATGGCCGATCCAAACTGGCGGATTTTTTTATTTACCAACCGATTTGTTTCAAACTTGAAATATAACATTGCTTAAGGTCATATAACACAAATGTTTACTCAAACTTAAAAAAATGAAAATGGCCGATCCAAAATGGCGGATTTTCTTATTTACCAACCGATTTGTCTCAAACTTGAAATATAACATTGCTTAAGGTCATATAACACAAATGTTTACTCAAACTTAAAAAAATGAAAATGGCCGATCCAAAATGGCGGATTCTCTTATTTACCAACCGATTTATCTCAAACTTAAAATATAACAGGTCACACAACACAAATGTTTACTCAAACTTCAAAAAATTAAAATGGCCGATCCAAAATGGCGGATTCTTTTATTAACCAACGGATTTGTCTCAAACTTGAAATATAACATTGCTTAAGGTCATATAACACAAATGTTTACTCAAACTTAAAAAAATCAAAATGGCCGATCCAAAATGGCGGATTTTCTTTTTTACCAACCGATTTGGCTCAAACTTGAAATATAACATTGCTTAAGGTCATATAACACAAATGTTTACTCAAACTTAAAAAAATTAAAATGGCCGATCCAAAATGGCGGATTTTCTTATTTACCAACCGATTTGTCTCAAACTTGAAATATAACATTGCTTAAGGTCATATAACACAAATGTCTACTCAAACTTGAAATATAACATTGCTTAAGGTCATATAACACAAATGTTTACTCAAACTTAAAAAAATCAAAATGGCCGATCCAAAATGGCGGATTTTCTTATTCACCAACCGATTTGTCTCAAACTTGAAATATAACATTGCTTAAGGTCAATTAACACAAATTCTTACTCAAACTTAAAAAAACAAAAAGGCCGATCCAAACTGGCGGATTTTTTTATTTACCAACCGATTTGTCTCAAACTTGAAATATAACATTGCTTAAGGTCATATAACACAAATGTTTACACAAACTTTAAAAGAACGGCCAATTCAAAATGGCGGATTTTCTTATTTACCAACCAATTTGTCTCAAACTTGAAATATAACATTGCTTAAGGTCATATAACACAAATGTTTACTCAAACTTAAAAAAATCAAAATGGCCGATCCAAAATGGCGGATTTTCTTATTTACCAACCGATTTGTCTCAAACTTGAAATATAACATTGCTTAAGGTCAATTACCACAAATTCTTACTCAAACTTAAAAAAAACAAAATGGCCGATCCAACATAGCGGATTTTTTTATTTACCTACCGATTTGTCTCAAACTTGAAATATAACATTGCTTAAAGTCATATAACACAAATGTTTACTCAAACTTAAAAAAATCAAAATGGCCGATCCAAAATGGCGGATTTTCTTATTTACCATCCGATTTGTCTCCAACATGAAATATAACATTGCTTTAGGTCATATAACACAAATGTTTACTCAAACTTAAAAAAATGAAAATGGCCGATTCAAAATGGCGGATTCTCTTATTTACCAACCGATTTGTCTCAAACTTAAAATATAACAGGTCACACAACACAAATGTTTACTCAAACTTAAAAAAATGAAAATGGCCGATCCAAAATGGCGGATTCTCTTATTAACCAACCGATTTGTCTCAAACTTGAAATATAACATTGCTTAAGGTCATATAACACAAATGTTTACTCAAACTTAAAAAAATGAAAATGGCCGATCCAAAATGGCGGATTTTCTTATTTACCAACCGATTTGTCTCAAACTTGAAATATAACATTGCTTAAGGTCATATAACACAAATGTTTACTCAAACTTAAAAAAATGAAAATGGCCGATCCAAAATGGCGGATTTTCTTATTTACCAACCGATTTGTCTCAAACTTGAAATATAACATTGCTTAAGGTCATATAACACAAATGTCTACTCAAACTTGAAATATAACATTGCTTAAGGTCATATAACACAAATGTTTACTCAAACTTCAAAAAATGAAAATGGCCGATCCAAAATGGCGGATTCTCTTATTTACCAACCGATTTATCTCAAACTTAAAATATAACAGTTCACACAACACAAATGTTTACTCAACTTCAAAAAATTAAAATGGCCAATTCAAAATGGCGGATTCTCTTATTAACCAACGGATTTGTCTCAAACTTGAAATATAACATTGCTTAAGGTCAATTAACACAAATTCTTACTCAAACTTAAAAAAAACAAAATGGCCGATCCAAAATGGCGGATTTTTTATTTACTAACCGATTTGTCTCAAACTCTAAATATAACATTGCTTAAGGTCGTATAACACAAATGTTTACTCAAACTCAAAAAAAAACAAAATTGCCGATCCAAAATGGCGGATTTTCTTATTTACCAACCGATTTGTCTCAAACTGGAAATATAACATTGCTTTAGGTCATATAACACAAATGTTTACTCAAACTTAAAAAAATGAAAATGGCCGATTCAAAATGGCAGATTTTCTTATTTACCAACCGATTTGTCTCAAACTTGAAATATAGCATTGCTTAAGGTCAATTAACACAAATTCTTACTCAAACTTAAAAAATGAAAATGGCCGATCCAAAATGGCGGTTCTCTTATTTACCAACCGATTTGTCTCAAACTTGAAATATAACATTGCTTAAGGTCATATAATACAAATCTTTACACAAACTTAAAAAAAAAAACAAAATGGCCGATCCAAAATGGCGGATTTTCTTATTTACCAACCGATTTGTCTCAAACTTGAAATATAACAATGCTTAAGGTCAATTAACACAAATTCTTACTCAAACTTAAAAAAACAAAATGGCCGATCCAAACTGGCGGATTTTTTTATTTACCAACCGATTTGTCTCAAACTTGAAATATAACATTTCTTAAGGTCATATAATACAAATATTTACTCAAACTTAAAAAAATGAAAATGGCCGATCCAAAATGGCGGATTTTTTTATTTACCAACCGATTTGTCTCAAACTTGAAATATAAGATTGCTTAAGGTCATATATCACAAATGTTTACTCAAACTAAAAAAAATTAAAATGGCCGATCCAAAATGGCGGATTCTCTTATTTACCAACCGATTTGTCTCAAACTTGAAATATAACATTGCTTAAGGTCATATAACACAAATGTTTACTCAAACTTAAAAAAATCAAAATGGCCGATCCAAAATGGCGGATTTTCTTATTTACCATCCGATTTGTCTCAAACATGAAATATAACATTGCTTTAGGTCATATAACACAAGTGTTTACTCAAACTTAAAAAAATGAAAATGGCCGATCCAAAATGGCGGATTCTCTTATTTAGCAACCGATTTGTCTCAAACTTGAAATATAACATTGCTTAAGGTCATATAACACAAATGTTTAGTCAAATTTAAAAAAATCAAAATGGCCGATCCAAAATGGCGGATTTTCTTATTTACCAACCGATTTGTCTCAAACTTGAAATATAACATTGCTTAAGGTCAATTAACACAAATTCCTTACTCAAACTTTAAAAAAAACAAAATGGCCGATCCAAAATAGCGGATTTTTTTATTTACCAACCGATTTGTCTCAAACTTGAAATATAAGATTGCTTTAGGTCATATAACACAAATGTTTACTCAAACTTAAAAAAATCAAAATGGCCGATCCAAAATGGCGGATTTTCTTATTTACCAACCGATTTGTCTCAAACTTGAAATATAACAATGCTTAAGGTCAATTAACACAAATTCTTACTCAAACTTAAAAAAAACAAAATGGCCGATGCAAACTGGCGGATTTTTTTATTTACCAACCGATTTGTCTCAAACTTGAAATATAAAATTGCTTAAGGTCATATAACACAAATGTTTACTCAAACTTAAAAAAATGAAATGGCCGATCCAAAATGGCGGATTTTCTTATTTACCAACCGATTTGTCTCAAACTTGAAATATAACAATGCTTAAGGTCAATTAACACAAATTCTTACTCAAACTTAAAAAAACAAAATGGCCGATCCAAACTGGCGGATTTTTTTATTTACCAACCGATTTGTCTCAAACTTGAAATATAACATTTCTTAAGGTCATATAATACAAATATTTACTCAAACTTAAAAAAATGAAAATGGCCGATCCAAAATGGCGGATTTTTTTATTTACCAACCGATTTGTCTCAAACTTGAAATATAAGATTGCTTAAGGTCATATATCACAAATGTTTACTCAAACTAAAAAAAATGAAAATGGCCGATCCAAAATGGCGGATTTTCTTATTTACCAACCGATTTGTCTCAAACTTGAAATATAACAATGCTTAAGGTCAATTAACACAAATTCTTACTCAAACTTAAAAAAAACAAAATGGCCGATGCAAACTGGCGGATTTTTTTATTTACCAACCGATTTGTCTCAAACTTGAAATATAAAATTGCTTAAGGTCATATAACACAAATGTTTACTCAAACTTAAAAAAATCAAAATGGCCGAACCAAAATGGCGGATTTTCTTATTTACCAACCGATTTGTCTCAAACTTGAAATATAACATTGCTTAAGGTCAATTAACACAAATTCCTTACTCAAACTTAAAAAAACAAAATGGCCGATCCAAAATAGCGGATTTTTTTATTTACCAACCGATTTGTCTCAAACTTGAAATATAAGATTGCTTTAGGTCATATAACACAAATGTTTACTCAAACTTAAAAAAATCAAAATGGCCGATCCAAAATGGCGGATTTTCTTATTTACCAACCGATTTGTCTCAAACTTGAAATATAACAATGCTTAAGGTCAATTAACACAAATTCTTACTCAAACTTAAAAAAAACAAAATGGCCGATGCAAACTGGCGGATTTTTTTATTTACCAACCGATTTGTCTCAAACTTGAAATATAAGATTGCTTAAGGTCATATATCACAAATGTTTACTCAAACTAAAAAAAATTAAAATGGCCGATCCAAAATGGCGGATTCTCTTATTTACCAACCGATTTGTCTCAAACTTGAAATATAACATTGCTTAAGGTCATATAACACAAATGTTTACTCAAACTTAAAAAAATCAAAATGGCCGATCCAAAATGGCGGATTTTCTTATTTACCATCCGATTTGTCTCAAACATGAAATATAACATTGCTTTAGGTCATATAACACAAGTGTTTACTCAAACTTAAAAAAATGAAAATGGCCGATCCAAAATGGCGGATTCTCTTATTTAGCAACCGATTTGTCTCAAACTTGAAATATAACATTGCTTAAGGTCATATAACACAAATGTTTAGTCAAATTTAAAAAAATCAAAATGGCCGATCCAAAATGGCGGATTTTCTTATTTACCAACCGATTTGTCTCAAACTTGAAATTTAAGATTGCTTAAGGTCATATAACACAAATGTTTACTCAAACTAAAAAAAATGAAAATGGCCGATTTAAAATGGCGGATTCTCTTATTTACCAACCGATTTGTCTCAAACTTGAAATATAACATTGCTTAAGGTCATATAACACAAATGTTTACTCAAACTTAAAAAAATCAAAATGGCCGATCCAAAATGGCGGATTTTCTTATTTACCAACCGATTTGTCTCAAACTTGAAATATAACATTGCTTAAGGTCAATTAACACAAATTCCTTACTCAAACTTAAAAAAAACAAAATGGCCGATCCAAAATAGCGGATTTTTTTATTTACCAACCGATTTGTCTCAAACTTGAAATATAAGATTGCTTTAGGTCATATAACACAAATGTTTACTCAAACTTAAAAAAATCAAAATGGCCGATCCAAAATGGCGGATTTTCTTATTTACCAACCGATTTGTCTCAAACTTGAAATATAACAATGCTTAAGGTCAATTAACACAAATTCTTACTCAAACTTAAAAAAAACAAAATGGCCGATGCAAACTGGCGGATTTTTTTATTTACCAACCGATTTGTCTCAAACTTGAAATATAAAATTGCTTAAGGTCATATAACACAAATGTTTACTCAAACTTAAAAAAATGAAATGGCGGATCCAAAATGGCGGATTTTCTTATTTACCAACCGATTTGTCTCAAACTTGAAATATAACATTGCTTAAGGTCAATTAACACAAATTCTTACTAAAACTTAAAAAAATGAAAATGGCCGATCCAAAATGGCGGATTCTTTTATTTACCAACCGATTTGTCTCAAACTTGAAATATAACATTGCTTAAGGTCACAAATCTTTACACAAACTTAAAAAAAAAACAAAATGGCCGATCCAAAATGGCGGATTTTCTTATTTACCAACCGATTTGTCTCAAACTTGAAATATAACATTGCTTAAGGTCATATAACACAAATGTTTACACAAACTTAAAAAAAACGGCCGATTCAAAATGGCGGATTTTCTTATTTACCAACCAATTTGTCTCAAACTTGAAATATAACATTGCTTAAGGTCATATAACACAAATGTTTACTCAAACTTAAAAAAATCAAAATGGCCGATCCAAAATGGCGGATTTTCTTATTTACCAACCGATTTGTCTCAAACTTGAAATATAACAATGCTTAAGGTCAATTAACACAAATTCTTACTCAATCTTAAAAAAACAAAATGGCCGATCCAAACTGGCGGATTTTTTTATTTACCAACCGATTTGTCTCAAACTTGAAATATAACATTGCTTAAGGTCATATAACACAAATGTTTGCTCAAACTTAAAAAAATCAAAATGGCCGATCCAAAATGACGGATTTTCTTATTCACCAACCGATTTGTCTCAAACTTGAAATATAACAATGCTTTTAAGGTCAATTAACACAAATTCTTACTCAAACTTAGAAAAAACAAAATGGCCGATCCAAACTGGCGGATTTTTTTATTTACCAACCGATTTGTTTCAAACTTGAAATATAACATTGCTTAAGGTCATATAACACAAATGTTTACTCAAACTTAAAAAAATGAAAATGGCCGATCCAAAATGGCGGATTCTCTTATTTACCAACCGATTTATCTCAAACTTAAAATATAACAGGTCACACAACACAAATGTTTACTCAAACTTCAAAAAATGAAAATGGCCGATCCAAAATGGCGGATTCTTTTATTAACCAACGGATTTGTCTCAAACTTGAAATACAACATTGCTTAAGGTCATATAACACAAATGTTTACTCAAACTTAAAAAAATCAAAATGGCCGATCCAAAATGGCGGATTTTCTTTTTTACCAACCGATTTGGCTCAAACTTGAAATATAACATTGCTTAAGGTCATATAACACAAATGTTTACTCAAACTTAAAAAAATTAAAATGGCCGATCCAAAATGGCGGATTTTCTTATTTACCAACCGATTTGTCTCAAACTTGAAATATAACATTGCTTAAGGTCATATAACACAAATGTCTACTCAAACTTGAAATATAACATTGCTTAAGGTCATATAACACAAATGTTTACTCAAACTTAAAAAAATCAAAATGGCCGATCCAAAATGGCGGATTTTCTTATTCACCAACCGATTTGTCTCAAACTTGAAATATAACATTGCTTAAGGTCAATTAACACAAATTCTTACTCAAACTTAAAAAAACAAAAAGGCCGATCCAAACTGGCGGATTTTTTTATTTACCAACCGATTTGTCTCAAACTTGAAATATAACATTGCTTAAGGTCATATAACACAAATGTTTACACAAACTTTAAAAGAACGGCCAATTCAAAATGGCGGATTTTCTTATTTACCAACCAATTTGTCTCAAACTTGAAATATAACATTGCTTAAGGTCATATAACACAAATGTTTACTCAAACTTAAAAAAATCAAAATGGCCGATCCAAAATGGCGGATTTTCTTATTTACCAACCGATTTGTCTCAAACTTGAAATATAACATTGCTTAAGGTCAATTACCACAAATTCTTACTCAAACTTAAAAAAAACAAAATGGCCGATCCAACATAGCGGATTTTTTTATTTACCTACCGATTTGTCTCAAACTTGAAATATAACATTGCTTAAAGTCATATAACACAAATGTTTACTCAAACTTAAAAAAATCAAAATGGCCGATCCAAAATGGCGGATTTTCTTATTTACCATCCGATTTGTCTCAAACATGAAATATAACATTGCTTTAGGTCATATAACACAAATGTTTACTCAAACTTAAAAAAATGAAAATGGCCGATTCAAAATGGCGGATTCTCTTATTTACCAACCGATTTGTCTCAAACTTAAAATATAACAGGTCACACAACACAAATGTTTACTCAAACTTAAAAAAATGAAAATGGCCGATCCAAAATGGCGGATTCTCTTATTAACCAACCGATTTGTCTCAAACTTGAAATATAACATTGCTTAAGGTCATATAACACAAATGTTTACTCAAACTTAAAAAAATGAAAATGGCCGATCCAAAATGGC
Source organism: Aspidapion aeneum (assembly GCA_963576565.1). Classification (NCBI taxonomy): domain Eukaryota; kingdom Metazoa; phylum Arthropoda; class Insecta; order Coleoptera; family Brentidae; genus Aspidapion; species Aspidapion aeneum. The sequence goes on from OY755046.1 coordinate 28,248,551, forward strand.
GGATTTTCTTATTTACCAACCGATTTGTCTCAAACTTGAAATATAACATTGCTTAAGGTCATATAACACAAATGTTTACTCAAACTTAAAAAAATGAAAATGGCCGATCCAAAATGGCGGATTTTCTTATTTACCAACCGATTTGTCTCAAACTTGAAATATAACATTGCTTAAGGTCATATAACACAAATGTCTACTCAAACTTGAAATATAACATTGCTTAAGGTCATATAACACAAATGTTTACTCAAACTTCAAAAAATGAAAATGGCCGATCCAAAATGGCGGATTTTTTTATTTACCAACCGATTTGTCTCAAACTTGAAATATAAGATTGCTTAAGGTCATATATCACAAATGTTTACTCAAACTAAAAAAAATGAAAATGGCCGATCCAAAATGGCGGATTTTCTTATTTACCAACCGATTTGTCTCAAACTTGAAATATAACAATGCTTAAGGTCAATTAACACAAATTCTTACTCAATCTTAAAAAAACAAAATGGCCGATCCAAACTGGCGGATTTTTTTATTTACCAACCGATTTGTCTCAAACTTGAAATATAACATTGCTTAAGGTCGTATAACACAAATGTTTACTCAAACTCAAAAAAAAACAAAATTGCCGATCCAAAATGGCGGATTTTCTTATTTACCAACCGATTTGTCTCAAACTGGAAATATAACATTGCTTTAGGTCATATAACACAAATGTTTACTCAAACTTAAAAAAATGAAAATGGCCGATTCAAAATGGCAGATTTTCTTATTTACCAACCGATTTGTCTCAAACTTGAAATATAGCATTGCTTAAGGTCAATTAACACAAATTCTTACTCAAACTTAAAAAATGAAAATGGCCGATCCAAAATGGCGGTTCTCTTATTTACCAACCGATTTGTCTCAAACTTGAAATATAACATTGCTTAAGGTCATATAATACAAATCTTTACACAAACTTAAAAAAAAAAACAAAATGGCCGATCCAAAATGGCGGATTTTCTTATTTACCAACCGATTTGTCTCAAACTTGAAATATAACAATGCTTAAGGTCAATTAACACAAATTCTTACTCAAACTTAAAAAAACAAAATGGCCGATCCAAACTGGCGGATTTTTTTATTTACCAACCGATTTGTCTCAAACTTGAAATATAACATTTCTTAAGGTCATATAATACAAATATTTACTCAAACTTAAAAAAATGAAAATGGCCGATCCAAAATGGCGGATTTTTTTATTTACCAACCGATTTGTCTCAAACTTGAAATATAAGATTGCTTAAGGTCATATATCACAAATGTTTACTCAAACTAAAAAAAATTAAAATGGCCGATCCAAAATGGCGGATTCTCTTATTTACCAACCGATTTGTCTCAAACTTGAAATATAACATTGCTTAAGGTCATATAACACAAATGTTTACTCAAACTTAAAAAAATCAAAATGGCCGATCCAAAATGGCGGATTTTCTTATTTACCATCCGATTTGTCTCAAACATGAAATATAACATTGCTTTAGGTCATATAACACAAGTGTTTACTCAAACTTAAAAAAATGAAAATGGCCGATCCAAAATGGCGGATTCTCTTATTTAGCAACCGATTTGTCTCAAACTTGAAATATAACATTGCTTAAGGTCATATAACACAAATGTTTAGTCAAATTTAAAAAAATCAAAATGGCCGATCCAAAATGGCGGATTTTCTTATTTACCAACCGATTTGTCTCAAACTTGAAATATAACATTGCTTAAGGTCAATTAACACAAATTCCTTACTCAAACTTTAAAAAAAACAAAATGGCCGATCCAAAATAGCGGATTTTTTTATTTACCAACCGATTTGTCTCAAACTTGAAATATAAGATTGCTTTAGGTCATATAACACAAATGTTTACTCAAACTTAAAAAAATCAAAATGGCCGATCCAAAATGGCGGATTTTCTTATTTACCAACCGATTTGTCTCAAACTTGAAATATAACAATGCTTAAGGTCAATTAACACAAATTCTTACTCAAACTTAAAAAAAACAAAATGGCCGATGCAAACTGGCGGATTTTTTTATTTACCAACCGATTTGTCTCAAACTTGAAATATAAAATTGCTTAAGGTCATATAACACAAATGTTTACTCAAACTTAAAAAAATGAAATGGCCGATCCAAAATGGCGGATTTTCTTATTTACCAACCGATTTGTCTCAAACTTGAAATATAACAATGCTTAAGGTCAATTAACACAAATTCTTACTCAAACTTAAAAAAACAAAATGGCCGATCCAAACTGGCGGATTTTTTTATTTACCAACCGATTTGTCTCAAACTTGAAATATAACATTTCTTAAGGTCATATAATACAAATATTTACTCAAACTTAAAAAAATGAAAATGGCCGATCCAAAATGGCGGATTTTTTTATTTACCAACCGATTTGTCTCAAACTTGAAATATAAGATTGCTTAAGGTCATATATCACAAATGTTTACTCAAACTAAAAAAAATGAAAATGGCCGATCCAAAATGGCGGATTTTCTTATTTACCAACCGATTTGTCTCAAACTTGAAATATAACAATGCTTAAGGTCAATTAACACAAATTCTTACTCAAACTTAAAAAAAACAAAATGGCCGATGCAAACTGGCGGATTTTTTTATTTACCAACCGATTTGTCTCAAACTTGAAATATAAAATTGCTTAAGGTCATATAACACAAATGTTTACTCAAACTTAAAAAAATCAAAATGGCCGAACCAAAATGGCGGATTTTCTTATTTACCAACCGATTTGTCTCAAACTTGAAATATAACATTGCTTAAGGTCAATTAACACAAATTCCTTACTCAAACTTAAAAAAAACAAAATGGCCGATCCAAAATAGCGGATTTTTTTATTTACCAACCGATTTGTCTCAAACTTGAAATATAAGATTGCTTTAGGTCATATAACACAAATGTTTACTCAAACTTAAAAAAATCAAAATGGCCGATCCAAAATGGCGGATTTTCTTATTTACCAACCGATTTGTCTCAAACTTGAAATATAACAATGCTTAAGGTCAATTAACACAAATTCTTACTCAAACTTAAAAAAAACAAAATGGCCGATGCAAACTGGCGGATTTTTTTATTTACCAACCGATTTGTCTCAAACTTGAAATATAAGATTGCTTAAGGTCATATATCACAAATGTTTACTCAAACTAAAAAAAATTAAAATGGCCGATCCAAAATGGCGGATTCTCTTATTTACCAACCGATTTGTCTCAAACTTGAAATATAACATTGCTTAAGGTCATATAACACAAATGTTTACTCAAACTTAAAAAAATCAAAATGGCCGATCCAAAATGGCGGATTTTCTTATTTACCATCCGATTTGTCTCAAACATGAAATATAACATTGCTTTAGGTCATATAACACAAGTGTTTACTCAAACTTAAAAAAATGAAAATGGCCGATCCAAAATGGCGGATTCTCTTATTTAGCAACCGATTTGTCTCAAACTTGAAATATAACATTGCTTAAGGTCATATAACACAAATGTTTAGTCAAATTTAAAAAAATCAAAATGGCCGATCCAAAATGGCGGATTTTCTTATTTACCAACCGATTTGTCTCAAACTTGAAATTTAAGATTGCTTAAGGTCATATAACACAAATGTTTACTCAAACTAAAAAAAATGAAAATGGCCGATTTAAAATGGCGGATTCTCTTATTTACCAACCGATTTGTCTCAAACTTGAAATATAACATTGCTTAAGGTCATATAACACAAATGTTTACTCAAACTTAAAAAAATCAAAATGGCCGATCCAAAATGGCGGATTTTCTTATTTACCAACCGATTTGTCTCAAACTTGAAATATAACATTGCTTAAGGTCAATTAACACAAATTCCTTACTCAAACTTAAAAAAAACAAAATGGCCGATCCAAAATAGCGGATTTTTTTATTTACCAACCGATTTGTCTCAAACTTGAAATATAAGATTGCTTTAGGTCATATAACACAAATGTTTACTCAAACTTAAAAAAATCAAAATGGCCGATCCAAAATGGCGGATTTTCTTATTTACCAACCGATTTGTCTCAAACTTGAAATATAACAATGCTTAAGGTCAATTAACACAAATTCTTACTCAAACTTAAAAAAAACAAAATGGCCGATGCAAACTGGCGGATTTTTTTATTTACCAACCGATTTGTCTCAAACTTGAAATATAAAATTGCTTAAGGTCATATAACACAAATGTTTACTCAAACTTAAAAAAATGAAATGGCGGATCCAAAATGGCGGATTTTCTTATTTACCAACCGATTTGTCTCAAACTTGAAATATAACATTGCTTAAGGTCAATTAACACAAATTCTTACTAAAACTTAAAAAAATGAAAATGGCCGATCCAAAATGGCGGATTCTTTTATTTACCAACCGATTTGTCTCAAACTTGAAATATAACATTGCTTAAGGTCACAAATCTTTACACAAACTTAAAAAAAAAACAAAATGGCCGATCCAAAATGGCGGATTTTCTTATTTACCAACCGATTTGTCTCAAACTTGAAATATAACATTGCTTAAGGTCATATAACACAAATGTTTACACAAACTTAAAAAAAACGGCCGATTCAAAATGGCGGATTTTCTTATTTACCAACCAATTTGTCTCAAACTTGAAATATAACATTGCTTAAGGTCATATAACACAAATGTTTACTCAAACTTAAAAAAATCAAAATGGCCGATCCAAAATGGCGGATTTTCTTATTTACCAACCGATTTGTCTCAAACTTGAAATATAACAATGCTTAAGGTCAATTAACACAAATTCTTACTCAATCTTAAAAAAACAAAATGGCCGATCCAAACTGGCGGATTTTTTTATTTACCAACCGATTTGTCTCAAACTTGAAATATAACATTGCTTAAGGTCATATAACACAAATGTTTGCTCAAACTTAAAAAAATCAAAATGGCCGATCCAAAATGACGGATTTTCTTATTCACCAACCGATTTGTCTCAAACTTGAAATATAACAATGCTTTTAAGGTCAATTAACACAAATTCTTACTCAAACTTAGAAAAAACAAAATGGCCGATCCAAACTGGCGGATTTTTTTATTTACCAACCGATTTGTTTCAAACTTGAAATATAACATTGCTTAAGGTCATATAACACAAATGTTTACTCAAACTTAAAAAAATGAAAATGGCCGATCCAAAATGGCGGATTCTCTTATTTACCAACCGATTTATCTCAAACTTAAAATATAACAGGTCACACAACACAAATGTTTACTCAAACTTCAAAAAATGAAAATGGCCGATCCAAAATGGCGGATTCTTTTATTAACCAACGGATTTGTCTCAAACTTGAAATATAACATTGCTTAAGGTCATATAACACAAATGTTTACTCAAACTTAAAAAAATCAAAATGGCCGATCCAAAATGGCGGATTTTCTTTTTTACCAACCGATTTGGCTCAAACTTGAAATATAACATTGCTTAAGGTCATATAACACAAATGTTTACTCAAACTTAAAAAAATTAAAATGGCCGATCCAAAATGGCGGATTTTCTTATTTACCAACCGATTTGTCTCAAACTTGAAATATAACATTGCTTAAGGTCATATAACACAAATGTCTACTCAAACTTGAAATATAACATTGCTTAAGGTCATATAACACAAATGTTTGCTCAAACTTAAAAAAATCAAAATGGCCGATCCAAAATGGCGGATTTTCTTATTCACCAACCGATTTGTCTCAAACTTGAAATATAACATTGCTTAAGGTCAATTAACACAAATTCTTACTCAAACTTAAAAAAACAAAAAGGCCGATCCAAACTGGCGGATTTTTTTATTTACCAACCGATTTGTCTCAAACTTGAAATATAACATTGCTTAAGGTCATATAACACAAATGTTTACACAAACTTTAAAAGAACGGCCAATTCAAAATGGCGGATTTTCTTATTTACCAACCAATTTGTCTCAAACTTGAAATATAACATTGCTTAAGGTCATATAACACAAATGTTTACTCAAACTTAAAAAAATCAAAATGGCCGATCCAAAATGGCGGATTTTCTTATTTACCAACCGATTTGTCTCAAACTTGAAATATAACATTGCTTAAGGTCAATTACCACAAATTCTTACTCAAACTTAAAAAAAACAAAATGGCCGATCCAACATAGCGGATTTTTTTATTTACCTACCGATTTGTCTCAAACTTGAAATATAACATTGCTTAAAGTCATATAACACAAATGTTTACTCAAACTTAAAAAAATCAAAATGGCCGATCCAAAATGGCGGATTTTCTTATTTACCATCCGATTTGTCTCAAACATGAAATATAACATTGCTTTAGGTCATATAACACAAATGTTTACTCAAACTTAAAAAAATGAAAATGGCCGATTCAAAATGGCGGATTCTCTTATTTACCAACCGATTTGTCTCAAACTTAAAATATAACAGGTCACACAACACAAATGTTTACTCAAACTTAAAAAAATGAAAATGGCCGATCCAAAATGGCGGATTCTCTTATTAACCAACCGATTTGTCTCAAACTTGAAATATAACATTGCTTAAGGTCATATAACACAAATGTTTACTCAAACTTAAAAAAATGAAAATGGCCGATCCAAAATGGCGGATTTTCTTATTTACCAACCGATTTGTCTCAAACTTGAAATATAACATTGCTTAAGGTCATATAACACAAATGTTTACTCAAACTTAAAAAAATGAAAATGGCCGATCCAAAATGGCGGATTTTCTTATTTACCAACCGATTTGTCTCAAACTTGAAATATAACATTGCTTAAGGTCATATAACACAAATGTCTACTCAAACTTGAAATATAACATTGCTTAAGGTCATATAACACAAATGTTTACTCAAACTTCAAAAAATGAAAATGGCCGATCCAAAATGGCGGATTTTTTTATTTACCAACCGATTTGTCTCAAACTTGAAATATAAGATTGCTTAAGGTCATATATCACAAATGTTTACTCAAACTAAAAAAAATGAAAATGGCCGATCCAAAATGGCGGATTTTCTTATTTACCAACCGATTTGTCTCAAACTTGAAATATAACAATGCTTAAGGTCAATTAACACAAATTCTTACTCAAACTTAAAAAAAACAAAATGGCCGATGCAAACTGGCGGATTTTTTTATTTACCAACCGATTTGTCTCAAACTTGAAATATAAAATTGCTTAAGGTCATATAACACAAATGTTTACTCAAACTTAAAAAAATCAAAATGGCCGAACCAAAATGGCGGATTTTCTTATTTACCAACCGATTTGTCTCAAACTTGAAATATAACATTGCTTAAGGTCAATTAACACAAATTCCTTACTCAAACTTAAAAAAAACAAAATGGCCGATCCAAAATAGCGGATTTTTTTATTTACCAACCGATTTGTCTCAAACTTGAAATATAAGATTGCTTTAGGTCATATAACACAAATGTTTACTCAAACTTAAAAAAATCAAAATGGCCGATCCAAAATGGCGGATTTTCTTATTTACCAACCGATTTGTCTCAAACTTGAAATATAACAATGCTTAAGGTCAATTAACACAAATTCTTACTCAAACTTAAAAAAAACAAAATGGCCGATGCAAACTGGCGGATTTTTTTATTTACCAACCGATTTGTCTCAAACTTGAAATATAAGATTGCTTAAGGTCATATATCACAAATGTTTACTCAAACTAAAAAAAATTAAAATGGCCGATCCAAAATGGCGGATTCTCTTATTTACCAACCGATTTGTCTCAAACTTGAAATATAACATTGCTTAAGGTCATATAACACAAATGTTTACTCAAACTTAAAAAAATCAAAATGGCCGATCCAAAATGGCGGATTTTCTTATTTACCATCCGATTTGTCTCAAACATGAAATATAACATTGCTTTAGGTCATATAACACAAGTGTTTACTCAAACTTAAAAAAATGAAAATGGCCGATCCAAAATGGCGGATTCTCTTATTTAGCAACCGATTTGTCTCAAACTTGAAATATAACATTGCTTAAGGTCATATAACACAAATGTTTAGTCAAATTTAAAAAAATCAAAATGGCCGATCCAAAATGGCGGATTTTCTTATTTACCAACCGATTTGTCTCAAACTTGAAATTTAAGATTGCTTAAGGTCATATAACACAAATGTTTACTCAAACTAAAAAAAATGAAAATGGCCGATTTAAAATGGCGGATTCTCTTATTTACCAACCGATTTGTCTCAAACTTGAAATATAACATTGCTTAAGGTCATATAACACAAATGTTTACTCAAACTTAAAAAAATCAAAATGGCCGATCCAAAATGGCGGATTTTCTTATTTACCAACCGATTTGTCTCAAACTTGAAATATAACATTGCTTAAGGTCAATTAACACAAATTCCTTACTCAAACTTAAAAAAAACAAAATGGCCGATCCAAAATAGCGGATTTTTTTATTTACCAACCGATTTGTCTCAAACTTGAAATATAAGATTGCTTTAGGTCATATAACACAAATGTTTACTCAAACTTAAAAAAATCAAAATGGCCGATCCAAAATGGCGGATTTTCTTATTTACCAACCGATTTGTCTCAAACTTGAAATATAACAATGCTTAAGGTCAATTAACACAAATTCTTACTCAAACTTAAAAAAAACAAAATGGCCGATGCAAACTGGCGGATTTTTTTATTTACCAACCGATTTGTCTCAAACTTGAAATATAAAATTGCTTAAGGTCATATAACACAAATGTTTACTCAAACTTAAAAAAATGAAATGGCGGATCCAAAATGGCGGATTTTCTTATTTACCAACCGATTTGTCTCAAACTTGAAATATAACATTGCTTAAGGTCAATTAACACAAATTCTTACTAAAACTTAAAAAAATGAAAATGGCCGATCCAAAATGGCGGATTCTTTTATTTACCAACCGATTTGTCTCAAACTTGAAATATAACATTGCTTAAGGTCACAAATCTTTACACAAACTTAAAAAAAAAACAAAATGGCCGATCCAAAATGGCGGATTTTCTTATTTACCAACCGATTTGTCTCAAACTTGAAATATAACATTGCTTAAGGTCATATAACACAAATGTTTACACAAACTTAAAAAAAACGGCCGATTCAAAATGGCGGATTTTCTTATTTACCAACCAATTTGTCTCAAACTTGAAATATAACATTGCTTAAGGTCATATAACACAAATGTTTACTCAAACTTAAAAAAATCAAAATGGCCGATCCAAAATGGCGGATTTTCTTATTTACCAACCGATTTGTCTCAAACTTGAAATATAACAATGCTTAAGGTCAATTAACACAAATTCTTACTCAATCTTAAAAAAACAAAATGGCCGATCCAAACTGGCGGATTTTTTTATTTACCAACCGATTTGTCTCAAACTTGAAATATAACATTGCTTAAGGTCATATAACACAAATGTTTGCTCAAACTTAAAAAAATCAAAATGGCCGATCCAAAATGACGGATTTTCTTATTCACCAACCGATTTGTCTCAAACTTGAAATATAACAATGCTTTTAAGGTCAATTAACACAAATTCTTACTCAAACTTAGAAAAAACAAAATGGCCGATCCAAACTGGCGGATTTTTTTATTTACCAACCGATTTGTTTCAAACTTGAAATATAACATTGCTTAAGGTCATATAACACAAATGTTTACTCAAACTTAAAAAAATGAAAATGGCCGATCCAAAATGGCGGATTTTCTTATTTACCAACCGATTTGTCTCAAACTTGAAATATAACATTGCTTAAGGTCAAATGTTTACTCAAACTTAAAAAAATGAAAATGGCCGATCCAAAATGGCGGATTCTCTTATTTACCAACCGATTTATCTCAAACTTAAAATATAACAGGTCACACAACACAAATGTTTACTCAAACTTCAAAAAATGAAAATGGCCGATCCAAAATGGCGGATTCTTTTATTAACCAACGGATTTGTCTCAAACTTGAAATATAACATTGCTTAAGGTCATATAACACAAATGTTTACTCAAACTTAAAAAAATCAAAATGGCCGATCCAAAATGGCGGATTTTCTTTTTTACCAACCGATTTGGCTCAAACTTGAAATATAACATTGCTTAAGGTCATATAACACAAATGTTTACTCAAACTTAAAAAAATTAAAATGGCCGATCCAAAATGGCGGATTTTCTTATTTACCAACCGATTTGTCTCAAACTTGAAATATAACATTGCTTAAGGTCATATAACACAAATGTCTACTCAAACTTGAAATATAACATTGCTTAAGGTCATATAACACAAATGTTTACTCAAACTTAAAAAAATCAAAATGGCCGATCCAAAATGGCGGATTTTCTTATTCACCAACCGATTTGTCTCAAACTTGAAATATAACATTGCTTAAGGTCAATTAACACAAATTCTTACTCAAACTTAAAAAAACAAAAAGGCCGATCCAAACTGGCGGATTTTTTTATTTACCAACCGATTTGTCTCAAACTTGAAATATAACATTGCTTAAGGTCATATAACACAAATGTTTACACAAACTTTAAAAGAACGGCCAATTCAAAATGGCGGATTTTCTTATTTACCAACCAATTTGTCTCAAACTTGAAATATAACATTGCTTAAGGTCATATAACACAAATGTTTACTCAAACTTAAAAAAATCAAAATGGCCGATCCAAAATGGCGGATTTTCTTATTTACCAACCGATTTGTCTCAAACTTGAAATATAACATTGCTTAAGGTCAATTACCACAAATTCTTACTCAAACTTAAAAAAAACAAAATGGCCGATCCAACATAGCGGATTTTTTTATTTACCTACCGATTTGTCTCAAACTTGAAATATAACATTGCTTAAAGTCATATAACACAAATGTTTACTCAAACTTAAAAAAATCAAAATGGCCGATCCAAAATGGCGGATTTTCTTATTTACCATCCGATTTGTCTCAAACATGAAATATAACATTGCTTTAGGTCATATAACACAAATGTTTACTCAAACTTAAAAAAATGAAAATGGCCGATTCAAAATGGCGGATTCTCTTATTTACCAACCGATTTGTCTCAAACTTAAAATATAACAGGTCACACAACACAAATGTTTACTCAAACTTAAAAAAATGAAAATGGCCGATCCAAAATGGCGGATTCTCTTATTAACCAACCGATTTGTCTCAAACTTGAAATATAACATTGCTTAAGGTCATATAACACAAATGTTTACTCAAACTTAAAAAAATGAAAATGGCCGATCCAAAATGGCGGATTTTCTTATTTACCAACCGATTTGTCTCAAACTTGAAATATAACATTGCTTAAGGTCATATAACACAAATGTTTACTCAAACTTAAAAAAATGAAAATGGCCGATCCAAAATGGCGGATTTTCTTATTTACCAACCGATTTGTCTCAAACTTGAAATATAACATTGCTTAAGGTCATATAACACAAATGTCTACTCAAACTTGAAATATAACATTGCTTAAGGTCATATAACACAAATGTTTACTCAAACTTCAAAAAATGAAAATGGCCGATCCAAAATGGCGGATTCTCTTATTTACCAACCGATTTATCTCAAACTTAAAATATAACAGGTCACACAACACAAATGTTTACTCAACTTCAAAAAATTAAAATGGCCAATTCAAAATGGCGGATTCTCTTATTAACCAACGGATTTGTCTCAAACTTGAAACATAACATTGCTTAAGGTCAATTAACACAAATTCTTACTCAAACTTAAAAAAAACAAAATGGCCGATCCAAAATGGCGGATTTTTTATTTACTAACCGATTTGTCTCAAACTCTAAATATAACATTGCTTAAGGTCGTATAACACAAATGTTTACTCAAACTCAAAAAAAAACAAAATGGCCGATCCAAAATGGCGGATTTTCTTATTTACCAACCGATTTGTCTCAAACTGGAAATATAACATTGCTTTAGGTCATATAACACAAATGTTTACTCAAACTTAAAAAAATGAAAATGGCCGATTCAAAATGGCAGATTTTCTTATTTACCAACCGATTTGTCTCAAACTTGAAATATAACATTGCTTAAGGTCAATTAACACAAATTCCTTACTCAAACTTAAAAAAAACAAAATGGCCGATCCAAAATAGCGGATTTTTTTATTTACCAACCGATTTGTCTCAAACTTGAAATATAAGATTGCTTTAGGTCATATAACACAAATGTTTACTCAAACTTAAAAAAATCAAAATGGCCGATCCAAAATGGCGGATTTTCTTATTTACCAACCGATTTGTCTCAAACTTGAAATATAACAATGCTTAAGGTCAATTAACACAAATTCTTACTCAAACTTAAAAAAAACAAAATGGCCGATGCAAACTGGCGGATTTTTTTATTTACCAACCGATTTGTCTCAAACTTGAAATATAAGATTGCTTAAGGTCATATATCACAAATGTTTACTCAAACTAAAAAAAATTAAAATGGCCGATCCAAAATGGCGGATTCTCTTATTTACCAACCGATTTGTCTCAAACTTGAAATATAACATTGCTTAAGGTCATATAACACAAATGTTTACTCAAACTTAAAAAAATCAAAATGGCCGATCCAAAATGGCGGATTTTCTTATTTACCATCCGATTTGTCTCAAACATGAAATATAACATTGCTTTAGGTCATATAACACAAGTGTTTACTCAAACTTAAAAAAATGAAAATGGCCGATCCAAAATGGCGGATTCTCTTATTTAGCAACCGATTTGTCTCAAACTTGAAATATAACATTGCTTAAGGTCATATAACACAAATGTTTAGTCAAATTTAAAAAAATCAAAATGGCCGATCCAAAATGGCGGATTTTCTTATTTACCAACCGATTTGTCTCAAACTTGAAATTTAAGATTGCTTAAGGTCATATAACACAAATGTTTACTCAAACTAAAAAAAATGAAAATGGCCGATTTAAAATGGCGGATTCTCTTATTTACCAACCGATTTGTCTCAAACTTGAAATATAACATTGCTTAGGGTCATATAACACAAATGTTTTCTCAAACTTAAAAAAATCAAAATGGCCGATCCAAAATGGCGGATTTTCTTATTTACCAACCGATTTGTCTCAAACTTGAAATATAACATTGCTTAAGGTCAATTAACACAAATTCCTTACTCAAACTTAAAAAAAACAAAATGGCCGATCCAAAATAGCGGATTTTTTTATTTACCAACCGATTTGTCTCAAACTTGAAATATAAGATTGCTTTAGGTCATATAACACAAATGTTTACTCAAACTTAAAAAAATCAAAATGGCCGATCCAAAATGGCGGATTTTCTTATTTACCAACCGATTTGTCTCAAACTTGAAATATAACAATGCTTAAGGTCAATTAACACAAATTCTTACTCAAACTTAAAAAAAACAAAATGGCCGATGCAAACTGGCGGATTTTTTTATTTACCAACCGATTTGTCTCAAACTTGAAATATAAAATTGCTTAAGGTCATATAACACAAATGTTTACTCAAACTTAAAAAAATGAAATGGCGGATCCAAAATGGCGGATTTTCTTATTTACCAACCGATTTGTCTCAAACTTGAAATATAACATTGCTTAAGGTCAATTAACACAAATTCTTACTAAAACTTAAAAAAATGAAAATGGCCGATCCAAAATGGCGGATTCTTTTATTTACCAACCGATTTGTCTCAAACTTGAAATATAACATTGCTTAAGGTCACAAATCTTTACACAAACTTAAAAAAAAAACAAAATGGCCGATCCAAAATGGCGGATTTTCTTATTTACCAACCGATTTGTCTCAAACTTGAAATATAACATTGCTTAAGGTCATATAACACAAATGTTTACACAAACTTAAAAAAAACGGCCGATTCAAAATGGCGGATTTTCTTATTTACCAACCAATTTGTCTCAAACTTGAAATATAACATTGCTTAAGGTCATATAACACAAATGTTTACTCAAACTTAAAAAAATCAAAATGGCCGATCCAAAATGGCGGATTTTCTTATTTACCAACCGATTTGTCTCAAACTTGAAATATAACAATGCTTAAGGTCAATTAACACAAATTCTTACTCAATCTTAAAAAAACAAAATGGCCGATCCAAACTGGCGGATTTTTTTATTTACCAACCGATTTGTCTCAAACTTGAAATATAACATTGCTTAAGGTCATATAACACAAATGTTTGCTCAAACTTAAAAAAATCAAAATGGCCGATCCAAAATGACGGATTTTCTTATTCACCAACCGATTTGTCTCAAACTTGAAATATAACAATGCTTTTAAGGTCAATTAACACAAATTCTTACTCAAACTTAGAAAAAACAAAATGGCCGATCCAAACTGGCGGATTTTTTTATTTACCAACCGATTTGTTTCAAACTTGAAATATAACATTGCTTAAGGTCATATAACACAAATGTTTACTCAAACTTAAAAAAATGAAAATGGCCGATCCAAAATGGCGGATTTTCTTATTTACCAACCGATTTGTCTCAAACTTGAAATATAACATTGCTTAAGGTCATATAACACAAATGTTTACTCAAACTTAAAAAAATGAAAATGGCCGATCCAAAATGGCGGATTCTCTTATTTACCAACCGATTTATCTCAAACTTAAAATATAACAGGTCACACAACACAAATGTTTACTCAAACTTCAAAAAATGAAAATGGCCGATCCAAAATGGCGGATTCTTTTATTAACCAACGGATTTGTCTCAAACTTGAAATATAACATTGCTTAAGGTCATATAACACAAATGTTTACTCAAACTTAAAAAAATCAAAATGGCCGATCCAAAATGGCGGATTTTCTTTTTTACCAACCGATTTGGCTCAAACTTGAAATATAACATTGCTTAAGGTCATATAACACAAATGTTTACTCAAACTTAAAAAAATTAAAATGGCCGATCCAAAATGGCGGATTTTCTTATTTACCAACCGATTTGTCTCAAACTTGAAATATAACATTGCTTAAGGTCATATAACACAAATGTCTACTCAAACTTGAAATATAACATTGCTTAAGGTCATATAACACAAATGTTTACTCAAACTTAAAAAAATCAAAATGGCCGATCCAAAATGGCGGATTTTCTTATTCACCAACCGATTTGTCTCAAACTTGAAATATAACATTGCTTAAGGTCAATTAACACAAATTCTTACTCAAACTTAAAAAAACAAAAAGGCCGATCCAAACTGGCGGATTTTTTTATTTACCAACCGATTTGTCTCAAACTTGAAATATAACATTGCTTAAGGTCATATAACACAAATGTTTACACAAACTTTAAAAGAACGGCCAATTCAAAATGGCGGATTTTCTTATTTACCAACCAATTTGTCTCAAACTTGAAATATAACATTGCTTAAGGTCATATAACACAAATGTTTACTCAAACTTAAAAAAATCAAAATGGCCGATCCAAAATGGCGGATTTTCTTATTTACCAACCGATTTGTCTCAAACTTGAAATATAACATTGCTTAAGGTCAATTACCACAAATTCTTACTCAAACTTAAAAAAAACAAAATGGCCGATCCAACATAGCGGATTTTTTTATTTACCTACCGATTTGTCTCAAACTTGAAATATAACATTGCTTAAAGTCATATAACACAAATGTTTACTCAAACTTAAAAAAATCAAAATGGCCGATCCAAAATGGCGGATTTTCTTATTTACCATCCGATTTGTCTCAAACATGAAATATAACATTGCTTTAGGTCATATAACACAAATGTTTACTCAAACTTAAAAAAATGAAAATGGCCGATTCAAAATGGCGGATTCTCTTATTTACCAACCGATTTGTCTCAAACTTAAAATATAACAGGTCACACAACACAAATGTTTACTCAAACTTAAAAAAATGAAAATGGCCGATCCAAAATGGCGGATTCTCTTATTAACCAACCGATTTGTCTCAAACTTGAAATATAACATTGCTTAAGGTCATATAACACAAATGTTTACTCAAACTTAAAAAAATGAAAATGGCCGATCCAAAATGGCGGATTTTCTTATTTACCAACCGATTTGTCTCAAACTTGAAATATAACATTGCTTAAGGTCATATAACACAAATGTTTACTCAAACTTAAAAAAATGAAAATGGCCGATCCAAAATGGCGGATTTTCTTATTTACCAACCGATTTGTCTCAAACTTGAAATATAACATTGCTTAAGGTCATATAACACAAATGTCTACTCAAACTTGAAATATAACATTGCTTAAGGTCATATAACACAAATGTTTACTCAAACTTCAAAAAATGAAAATGGCCGATCCAAAATGGCGGATTTTTTTATTTACCAACCGATTTGTCTCAAACTTGAAATATAAGATTGCTTAAGGTCATATATCACAAATGTTTACTCAAACTAAAAAAAATGAAAATGGCCGATCCAAAATGGCGGATTTTCTTATTTACCAACCGATTTGTCTCAAACTTGAAATATAACAATGCTTAAGGTCAATTAACACAAATTCTTACTCAAACTTAAAAAAAACAAAATGGCCGATGCAAACTGGCGGATTTTTTTATTTACCAACCGATTTGTCTCAAACTTGAAATATAAAATTGCTTAAGGTCATATAACACAAATGTTTACTCAAACTTAAAAAAATCAAAATGGCCGAACCAAAATGGCGGATTTTCTTATTTACCAACCGATTTGTCTCAAACTTGAAATATAACATTGCTTAAGGTCAATAAACACAAATTCCTTACTCAAACTTAAAAAAAACAAAATGGCCGATCCAAAATAGCGGATTTTTTTATTTACCAACCGATTTGTCTCAAACTTGAAATATAAGATTGCTTTAGGTCATATAACACAAATGTTTACTCAAACTTAAAAAAATCAAAATGGCCGATCCAAAATGGCGGATTTTCTTATTTACCAACCGATTTGTCTCAAACTTGAAATATAACAATGCTTAAGGTCAATTAACACAAATTCTTACTCAAACTTAAAAAAAACAAAATGGCCGATGCAAACTGGCGGATTTTTTTATTTACCAACCGATTTGTCTCAAACTTGAAATATAAGATTGCTTAAGGTCATATATCACAAATGTTTACTCAAACTAAAAAAAATTAAAATGGCCGATCCAAAATGGCGGATTCTCTTATTTACCAACCGATTTGTCTCAAACTTGAAATATAACATTGCTTAAGGTCATATAACACAAATGTTTACTCAAACTTAAAAAAATCAAAATGGCCGATCCAAAATGGCGGATTTTCTTATTTACCATCCGATTTGTCTCAAACATGAAATATAACATTGCTTTAGGTCATATAACACAAGTGTTTACTCAAACTTAAAAAAATGAAAATGGCCGATCCAAAATGGCGGATTCTCTTATTTAGCAACCGATTTGTCTCAAACTTGAAATATAACATTGCTTAAGGTCATATAACACAAATGTTTAGTCAAATTTAAAAAAATCAAAATGGCCGATCCAAAATGGCGGATTTTCTTATTTACCAACCGATTTGTCTCAAACTTGAAATTTAAGATTGCTTAAGGTCATATAACACAAATGTTTACTCAAACTAAAAAAAATGAAAATGGCCGATTTAAAATGGCGGATTCTCTTATTTACCAACCGATTTGTCTCAAACTTGAAATATAACATTGCTTAAGGTCATATAACACAAATGTTTACTCAAACTTAAAAAAATCAAAATGGCCGATCCAAAATGGCGGATTTTCTTATTTACCAACCGATTTGTCTCAAACTTGAAATATAACATTGCTTAAGGTCAATTAACACAAATTCCTTACTCAAACTTAAAAAAAAACAAAATGGCCGATCCAAAATAGCGGATTTTTTTATTTACCAACCGATTTGTCTCAAACTTGAAATATAAGATTGCTTTAGGTCATATAACACAAATGTTTACTCAAACTTAAAAAAATCAAAATGGCCGATCCAAAATGGCGGATTTTCTTATTTACCAACCGATTTGTCTCAAACTTGAAATATAACAATGCTTAAGGTCAATTAACACAAATTCTTACTCAAACTTAAAAAAAACAAAATGGCCGATGCAAACTGGCGGATTTTTTTATTTACCAACCGATTTGTCTCAAACTTGAAATATAAAATTGCTTAAGGTCATATAACACAAATGTTTACTCAAACTTAAAAAAATGAAATGGCGGATCCAAAATGGCGGATTTTCTTATTTACCAACCGATTTGTCTCAAACTTGAAATATAACATTGCTTAAGGTCAATTAACACAAATTCTTACTAAAACTTAAAAAAATGAAAATGGCCGATCCAAAATGGCGGATTCTTTTATTTACCAACCGATTTGTCTCAAACTTGAAATATAACATTGCTTAAGGTCACAAATCTTTACACAAACTTAAAAAAAAAACAAAATGGCCGATCCAAAATGGCGGATTTTCTTATTTACCAACCGATTTGTCTCAAACTTGAAATATAACATTGCTTAAGGTCATATAACACAAATGTTTACACAAACTTAAAAAAAACGGCCGATTCAAAATGGCGGATTTTCTTATTTACCAACCAATTTGTCTCAAACTTGAAATATAACATTGCTTAAGGTCATATAACACAAATGTTTACTCAAACTTAAAAAAATCAAAATGGCCGATCCAAAATGGCGGATTTTCTTATTTAACAAACCGATTTGTCTCAAACTTGAAATATAACAATGCTTAAGGTCAATTAACACAAATTCTTACTCAATCTTAAAAAAACAAAATGGCCGATCCAAACTGGCGGATTTTTTTATTTACCAACCGATTTGTCTCAAACTTGAAATATAACATTGCTTAAGGTCATATAACACAAATGTTTGCTCAAACTTAAAAAAATCAAAATGGCCGATCCAAAATGACGGATTTTCTTATTCACCAACCGATTTGTCTCAAACTTGAAATATAACAATGCTTTTAAGGTCAATTAACACAAATTCTTACTCAAACTTAGAAAAAACAAAATGGCCGATCCAAACTGGCGGATTTTTTTATTTACCAACCGATTTGTTTCAAACTTGAAATATAACATTGCTTAAGGTCATATAACACAAATGTTTACTCAAACTTAAAAAAATGAAAATGGCCGATCCAAAATGGCGGATTTTCTTATTTACCAACCGATTTGTCTCAAACTTGAAATATAACATTGCTTAAGGTCATATAACACAAATGTTTACTCAAACTTAAAAAAATGAAAATGGCCGATCCAAAATGGCGGATTCTCTTATTTACCAACCGATTTATCTCAAACTTAAAATATAACAGGTCACACAACACAAATGTTTACTCAAACTTCAAAAAATGAAAATGGCCGATCCAAAATGGCGGATTCTTTTATTAACCAACGGATTTGTCTCAAACTTGAAATATAACATTGCTTAAGGTCATATAACACAAATGTTTACTCAAACTTAAAAAAATCAAAATGGCCGATCCAAAATGGAGGATTTTCTTTTTTACCAACCGATTTGGCTCAAACTTGAAATATAACATTGCTTAAGGTCATATAACACAAATGTTTACTCAAACTTAAAAAAATTAAAATGGCCGATCCAAAATGGCGGATTTTCTTATTTACCAACCGATTTGTCTCAAACTTGAAATATAACATTGCTTAAGGTCATATAACACAAATGTCTACTCAAACTTGAAATATAACATTGCTTAAGGTCATATAACACAAATGTTTACTCAAACTTAAAAAATCAAAATGGCCGATCCAAAATGGCGGATTTTCTTATTCACCAACCGATTTGTCTCAAACTTGAAATATAACATTGCTTAAGGTCAATTAACACAAATTCTTACTCAAACTTAAAAAAACAAAAAGGCCGATCCAAACTGGCGGATTTTTTTATTTACCAACCGATTTGTCTCAAACTTGAAATATAACATTGCTTAAGGTCATATAACACAAATGTTTACACAAACTTTAAAAGAACGGCCAATTCAAAATGGCGGATTTTCTTATTTACCAACCAATTTGTCTCAAACTTGAAATATAACATTGCTTAAGGTCATATAACACAAATGTTTACTCAAACTTAAAAAAATCAAAATGGCCGATCCAAAATGGCGGATTTTCTTATTTACCATCCGATTTGTCTCAAACATGAAATATAACATTGCTTTAGGTCATATAACACAAATGTTTACTCAAACTTAAAAAAATGAAAATGGCCGATTCAAAATGGCGGATTCTCTTATTTACCAACCGATTTGTCTCAAACTTGAAATATAACATTGCTTAAGGTCAATTACCACAAATTCTTACTCAAACTTAAAAAAAACAAAATGGCCGATCCAACATAGCGGATTTTTTTATTTACCTACCGATTTGTCTCAAACTTGAAATATAACATTGCTTAAAGTCATATAACACAAATGTTTACTCAAACTTAAAAAAATCAAAATGGCCGATCCAAAATGGCGGATTTTCTTATTTACCATCCGATTTGTCTCAAACATGAAATATAACATTGCTTTAGGTCATATAACACAAATGTTTACTCAAACTTAAAAAAATGAAAATGGCCGATTCAAAATGGCGGATTCTCTTATTTACCAACCGATTTGTCTCAAACTTAAAATATAACAGGTCACACAACACAAATGTTTACTCAAACTTAAAAAATGAAAATGGCCGATCCAAAATGGCGGATTCTCTTATTAACCAACCGATTTGTCTCAAACTTGAAATATAACATTGCTTAAGGTCATATAACACAAATGTTTACTCAAACTTAAAAAAATGAAAATGGCCGATCCAAAATGGCGGATTTTCTTATTTACCAACCGATTTGTCTCAAACTTGAAATATAACATTGCTTAAGGTCATATAACACAAATGTTTACTCAAACTTAAAAAAATGAAAATGGCCGATCCAAAATGGCGGATTTTCTTATTTACCAACCGATTTGTCTCAAACTTGAAATATAACATTGCTTAAGGTCATATAACA
Organism: Aspidapion aeneum; assembly: GCA_963576565.1. Taxonomy (NCBI): domain Eukaryota; kingdom Metazoa; phylum Arthropoda; class Insecta; order Coleoptera; family Brentidae; genus Aspidapion; species Aspidapion aeneum. The sequence continues at coordinate 28,269,649 of OY755046.1, forward strand.
CAAATGTCTACTCAAACTTGAAATATAACATTGCTTAAGGTCATATAACACAAATGTTTACTCAAACTTCAAAAAATGAAAATGGCCGATCCAAAATGGCGGATTCTCTTATTTACCAACCGATTTATCTCAAACTTAAAATATAACAGGTCACACAACACAAATGTTTACTCAACTTCAAAAAATTAAAATGGCCAATTCAAAATGGCGGATTCTCTTATTAACCAACGGATTTGTCTCAAACTTGAAACATAACATTGCTTAAGGTCAATTAACACAAATTCTTACTCAAACTTAAAAAAAACAAAATGGCCGATCCAAAATGGCGGATTTTTTATTTACTAACCGATTTGTCTCAAACTCTAAATATAACATTGCTTAAGGTCGTATAACACAAATGTTTACTCAAACTCAAAAAAAACAAAATGGCCGATCCAAAATGGCGGATTTTCTTATTTACCAACCGATTTGTCTCAAACTGGAAATATAACATTGCTTTAGGTCATATAACACAAATGTTTACTCAAACTTAAAAAAATGAAAATGGCCGATTCAAAATGGCAGATTTTCTTATTTACCAACCGATTTGTCTCAAACTTGAAATATAGCATTGCTTAAGGTCAATTAACACAAATTCTTACTCAAACTTAAAAAATGAAAATGGCCGATCCAAAATGGCGGTTCTCTTATTTACCAACCGATTTGTCTCAAACTTGAAATATAACATTGCTTAAGGTCATATAATACAAATCTTTACACAAACTTAAAAAAAAAACAAAATGGCCGATCCAAAATGGCGGATTTTCTTATTTACCAACCGATTTGTCTCAAACTTGAAATATAACAATGCTTAAGGTCAATTAACACAAATTCTTACTCAAACTTAAAAAAACAAAATGGCCGATCCAAACTGGCGGATTTTTTTATTTACCAACCGATTTGTCTCAAACTTGAAATATAACATTTCTTAAGGTCATATAATACAAATATTTACTCAAACTTAAAAAAATGAAAATGGCCGATCCAAAATGGCGGATTTTTTTATTTACCAACCGATTTGTCTCAAACTTGAAATATAAGATTGCTTAAGGTCATATATCACAAATGTTTACTCAAACTAAAAAAAATTAAAATGGCCGATCCAAAATGGCGGATTCTCTTATTTACCAACCGATTTGTCTCAAACTTGAAATATAACATTGCTTAAGGTCATATAACACAAATGTTTACTCAAACTTAAAAAAATCAAAATGGCCGATCCAAAATGGCGGATTTTCTTATTTACCATCCGATTTGTCTCAAACATGAAATATAACATTGCTTTAGGTCATATAACACAAGTGTTTACTCAAACTTAAAAAAATGAAAATGGCCGATCCAAAATGGCGGATTCTCTTATTTAGCAACCGATTTGTCTCAAACTTGAAATATAACATTGCTTAAGGTCATATAACACAAATGTTTAGTCAAATTTAAAAAAATCAAAATGGCCGATCCAAAATGGCGGATTTTCTTATTTACCAACCGATTTGTCTCAAACTTGAAATTTAAGATTGCTTAAGGTCATATAACACAAATGTTTACTCAAACTAAAAAAAATGAAAATGGCCGATTTAAAATGGCGGATTCTCTTATTTACCAACCGATTTGTCTCAAACTTGAAATATAACATTGCTTAAGGTCATATAACACAAATGTTTACTCAAACTTAAAAAAATCAAAATGGCCGATCCAAAATGGCGGATTTTCTTATTTACCAACCGATTTGTCTCAAACTTGAAATATAACATTGCTTAAGGTCAATTAACACAAATTCCTTACTCAAACTTAAAAAAAACAAAATGGCCGATCCAAAATAGCGGATTTTTTTATTTACCAACCGATTTGTCTCAAACTTGAAATATAAGATTGCTTTAGGTCATATAACACAAATGTTTACTCAAACTTAAAAAAATCAAAATGGCCGATCCAAAATGGCGGATTTTCTTATTTACCAACCGATTTGTCTCAAACTTGAAATATAACAATGCTTAAAGTCAATTAACACAAATTCTTACTCAAACTTAAAAAAAACAAAATGGCCGATGCAAACTGGCGGATTTTTTTATTTACCAACCGATTTGTCTCAAACTTGAAATATAAAATTGCTTAAGGTCATATAACACAAATGTTTACTCAAACTTAAAAAAATGAAATGGCCGATCCAAAATGGCGGATTTTCTTATTTACCAACCGATTTGTCTCAAACTTGAAATATAACAATGCTTAAGGTCAATTAACACAAATTCTTACTCAAACTTAAAAAAACAAAATGGCCGATCCAAACTGGCGGATTTTTTTATTTACCAACCGATTTGTCTCAAACTTGAAATATAACATTTCTTAAGGTCATATAATACAAATATTTACTCAAACTTAAAAAAATGAAAATGGCCGATCCAAAATGGCGGATTTTTTTATTTACCAACCGATTTGTCTCAAACTTGAAATATAAGATTGCTTAAGGTCATATATCACAAATGTTTACTCAAACTAAAAAAAATGAAAATGGCCGATCCAAAATGGCGGATTTTCTTATTTACCAACCGATTTGTCTCAAACTTGAAATATAACAATGCTTAAGGTCAATTAACACAAATTCTTACTCAAACTTAAAAAAAACAAAATGGCCGATGCAAACTGGCGGATTTTTTTATTTAACAACCGATTTGTCTCAAACTTGAAATATAAAATTGCTTAAGGTCATATAACACAAATGTTTACTCAAACTTAAAAAAATCAAAATGGCCGATCCAAAATGGCGGATTTTCTTATTTACCAACCGATTTGTCTCAAACTTGAAATATAACATTGCTTAAGTACAATTAACACAAATTCCTTACTCAAACTTAAAAAAAACAAAATGGCCGATCCAAAATAGCGGATTTTTTTATTTACCAACCGATTTGTCTCAAACTTGAAATATAAGATTGCTTTAGGTCATATAACAAAAATGTTTACTCAAACTTAAAAAAATCAAAATGGCCGATCCAAAATGGCGGATTTTCTTATTTACCAACCGATTTGTCTCAAACTTGAAATATAACAATGCTTAAGGTCAATTAACACAAATTCTTACTCAAACTTAAAAAAAACAAAATGGCCGATGCAAACTGGCGGATTTTTTTATTTACCAACCGATTTGTCTCAAACTTGAAATATAAGATTGCTTAAGGTCATATATCACAAATGTTTACTCAAACTAAAAAAAATTAAAATGGCCGATCCAAAATGGCGGATTCTCTTATTTACCAACCGATTTGTCTCAAACTTGAAATATAACATTGCTTAAGGTCATATAACACAAATGTTTACTCAAACTTAAAAAAATCAAAATGGCCGATCCAAAATGGCGGATTTTCTTATTTACCATCCGATTTGTCTCAAACATGAAATATAACATTGCTTTAGGTCATATAACACAAGTGTTTACTCAAACTTAAAAAAATGAAAATGGCCGATTTAAAATGGCGGATTCTCTTATTTACCAACCGATTTGTCTCAAACTTGAAATATAACATTGCTTAAGGTCATATAACACAAATGTTTACTCAAACTTAAAAAAATCAAAATGGCCGATCCAAAATGGCGGATTTTCTTATTTACCAACCGATTTGTCTCAAACTTGAAATATAACATTGCTTAAGGTCAATTAACACAAATTCCTTACTCAAACTTAAAAAAAACAAAATGGCCGATCCAAAATAGCGGATTTTTTTATTTACCAACCGATTTGTCTCAAACTTGAAATATAAGATTGCTTTAGGTCATATAACACAAATGTTTACTCAAACTTAAAAAAATCAAAATGGCCGATCCAAAATGGCGGATTTTCTTATTTACCAACCGATTTGTCTCAAACTTGAAATATAACAATGCTTAAGGTCAATTAACACAAATTCTTACTCAAACTTAAAAAAAACAAAATGGCCGATGCAAACTGGCGGATTTTTTTATTTACCAACCGATTTGTCTCAAACTTGAAATATAAAATTGCTTAAGGTCATATAACACAAATGTTTACTCAAACTTAAAAAAATGAAATGGCCGATCCAAAATGGCGGATTTTCTTATTTACCAACCGATTTGTCTCAAACTTGAAATATAACATTGCTTAAGGTCAATTAACACAAATTCTTACTCAAACTTAAAAAAATGAAAATGGCCGATCCAAAATGGCGGATTCTCTTATTTACCAACCGATTTGTCTCAAACTTGAAATAGAACATTGCTTAAGGTCACAAATGTTTACACAAACTTAAAAAAAACGGCCGATTCAAAATGGCGGATTTTCTTATTTACCAACGAATTTGTCTCAAACTTAAAATATAACATTGCTTAAGGTCATATAACACAAATGTTTACACAAACTTAAAAAAAACGGCCGATTCAAAATGGCGGATTTTCTTATTTACCAACCAATTTGTCTCAAACTTGAAATATAACATTGCTTAAGGTCATATAACACAAATTCTTACTCAAACTTAAAAAAAACAAAATGGCCGATGCAAACTGGCGGATTTTTTTATTTACCAACCGATTTGTCTCAAACTTGAAATATAAAATTGCTTAAGGTCATATAACACAAATGTTTACTCAAACTTAAAAAAATGAAATGGCCGATCCAAAATGGCGGATTTTCTTATTTACCAATCGATTTGTCTCAAACTTGAAATATAACATTGCTTAAGGTCAATTAACACAAATTCTTACACAAACTTAAAAAAATGAAAATGGCCGATCCAAAATGGCGGATTCTTTTATTTACCAACCGATTTGTCTCAAACTTGAAATATAACATTGCTTAAGGTCAATTAACACAAATTCTTACTCAAACTTAAAAAAATGAAAATAGCCGATCCAAAATGGCGGATTTTCTTATTTACCAACCGATTTGTCTCAAACTTGAAATATAACATTGCTTTAGGTCATATAACACAAATGTTTACTCAAACTTAAAAAAATGAAAATAGCCGATTCAAAATGGCAGATTTTCTTATTTACCAACCGATTTGTCTCAAACTTGAAATATAACATTGCTTAAGGTCAATTAACACAAATTCTTACTCAAACTTAAAAAATGAAAATGGCCGATCCAAAATGGCGGTTCTCTTATTTACCAACCGATTTGTCTCAAACTTGAAATATAACATTGCTTAAGGTCATATAATACAAATCTTTACACAAACTTAAAAAAAAAACAAAATGGCCGATCCAAAATGGCGGATTTTCTTATTTACCAACCGATTTGTCTCAAACTTGAAATGTAACAATGCTTAAGGTCAATTAACACAAATTCTTACTCAAACTTAAAAAAACAAAATGGCCGATCCAAACTGGCGGATTTTTTTATTTACCAACCGATTTGTCTCAAACTTGAAATATAACATTTCTTAAGGTCATATAATACAAATATTTACTCAAACTTAAAAAAATGAAAATGGCCGATCCAAAATGGCGGATTTTTTTATTTACCAACCGATTTGTCTCAAACTTGAAATATAAGATTGCTTAAGGTCATATATCACAAATGTTTACTCAAACTAAAAAAAATTAAAATGGCCGATCCAAAATGGCGGATTCTCTTATTTACCAACCGATTTGTCTCAAACTTGAAATATAACATTGCTTAAGGTCATATAACACAAATGTTTACTCAAACTTAAAAAAATCAAAATGGCCGATCCAAAATGGCGGATTTTCTTATTTACCATCCGATTTGTCTCAAACATGAAATATAACATTGCTTTAGGTCATATAACACAAATGTTTACTCAAACTTAAAAAAATGCAAATGGCCGATCCAAAATGGCGGATTCTCTTATTTAGCAACCGATTTGTCTCAAACTTGAAATATAACATTGCTTAAGGTCATATAACACAAATGTTTAGTCAAATTTAAAAAAATCAAAATGGCCGATCCAAAATGGCGGATTTTCTTATTTACCAACCGATTTGTCTCAAACTTGAAATTTAAGATTGCTTAAGGTCATATAACACAAATGTTTACTCAAACTAAAAAAAATGAAAATGGCCGATTTAAAATGGCGGATTCTCTTATTTAGCAACCGATTTGTCTCAAACTTGAAATATAACATTGCTTAAGGTCATATAACACAAATGTTTACTCAAACTTAAAAAAATCAAAATGGCCGATCCAAAATGGCGGATTTTCTTATTTACCAACCGATTTGTCTCAAACTTGAAATATAACATTGCTTAAGGTCAATTAACACAAATTCCTTACTCAAACTTAAAAAAAACAAAATGGCCGATCCAAAATAGCGGATTTTTTTATTTACCAACCGATTTGTCTCAAACTTGAAATATAAGATTGCTTTAGGTCATATAACACAAATGTTTACTCAAACTTAAAAAAATCAAAATGGCCGATCCAAAATGGCGGATTTTCTTATTTACCAACCGATTTGTCTCAAACTTGAAATATAACAATGCTTAAGGTCAATTAACACAAATTCTTACTCAAACTTAAAAAAAACAAAATGGCCGATGCAAACTGGCGGATTTCTTTATTTACCAACCGATTTGTCTCAAACTTGAAATATAAAATTGCTTAAGGTCATATAACACAAATGTTTACTCAAACTTAAAAAAATGAAATGGCCGATCCAAAATGGCGGATTTTCTTATTTACCAACCGATTTGTCTCAAACTTGAAATATAACATTGCTTTAGGTCATATAACACAAATGTTTACTCAAACTTAAAAAAATGAAAATGGCCGATCCAAAATGGCGGATTCTCTTATTTACCAACCGATTTGTCTCAAACTTAAAATATAACAGGTCACACAACACAAATGTTTACTCAAACTTAAAAAAATGAAAATGGCCGATCCAAAATGGCGGATTCTCTTATTAACCAACCGATTTGTCTCAAACTTGAAATATAACATTGCTTAAGGTCATATAACACAAATGTTTACTCAAACTTAAAAAAATGAAAATGGCAGATTCTCTTATTTACCAACCGATTTGTCTCAAACTTGTAATATAACATTGCTTAAGGTCATATAACACAAATGTTTACTCAAACTTAAAAAAATCAAAATGGCCGATCCAAAATGGCGGATTTTCTTATTTACCAACCGACTTGTCTCAAACTTGAAATATAACATTGCTTAAGGTCATATAACACAAATGTTGACACAAACTTAAAAAAAAACAAAATGGCCAATCCAAAATGGCGGATTTTCTTATTTACCAACCGATTTGTCTCAAACTTGAAATATAAGATTGCTTAAGGTCATATAACACAACTGTTTACTCAAACTGAAAAAAATTAAAATGGCCGATTTAAAATGGCGGATTCTCTTATTTACCAACCGATTTGTCTCAAACTTGAAATATAACATTGCTTAAGGTCAATTAACACAAATTCTTACTCAAACTTAAAAAAATGAAAATGGCCGATCCAAAATGGCGCATTCTTTTATTTGCCAACCGATTTGTCTCAAACATGAAATATAACAGGTCACACAACACAAATGTTGACACAAACTTAAAAAAAACGGCCGATTCAAAATGGCGGATTTTCTTATTTACCAACCAATTTGTCTCAAACTTGAAATATAAGATTGCTTAAGGTCATATAACACAAATGTTTACTCAAACTTAAAAAAATCAAAATGACCGATCCAAAATGGCGGATTTTTTTATTTACCAACCGATTTGTCTCAAACATGAAATATAACAGGTCACACAACACAAATGTTTACTCAAACTTAAAAAAATGAAAATGGCCGATCCAAAATGGCGGATTCTCTTATTAACCAACCGATTTGTCTCAAACTTGAAATATAACATTGCTTAAGGTCATATAACACAAATGTTTACTCAAACTTAAAAAAATGAAAATGGCCGATCCAAAATGGCGGATTTTCTTATTTACCAACCGATTTGTCTCAAACTTGAAATATAACATTGCTTAAGGTCATATAACACAAATGTTTACTCAAACTTAAAAAAATGAAAATGGCCGATCCAAAATGGCAGATTCTCTTATTTACCAACCGATTTGTCTCAAACTTGTAATATAACATTGCTTAAGGTCATATAACACAAATGTTTACTCAAACTTAAAAAAATGAAAATGGCCGATCCAAAATGGCGGATTCTCTTATTTACCAACCGATTTAACTCAAACTTAAAATATAACAGGTCACACAACACAAATGCTTACTCAAACTTCAAAAAATGAAAATGGCCGATCCAAAATGGCGGATTCTTTTATTAACCAACGGATTTGTCTCAAACTTGAAATATAACATTGCTTAAGGTCATATAACACAAATGTTTACTCAAACTTAAAAAAATCAAAATGGCCGATCCAAAATGGCGGATTTTCTTATTTACCAACCGATTTGTCTCAAACTTGAAATATAACAATGCTTAAGGTCAATTAACACAAATTCTTACTCAAACTTAAAAAAAAAACAAAATGGCCGATGTAAACTGGCGGATTTTTTTATTTACCAACGGATTTGGCTCAAACTTGAAATATAACATTGCTTAAGGTCATATAACACAAATGTTTACTCAAACTTGAAATATAACATTGCTTAAGGTCATATAACACAAATGTTTACTCAAACTTAAAAAAATCAAAATGGCCGATCCAAAATGGCGGATTTTCTTATTCACCAACCGATTTGTCTCAAACTTGAAATATAACAATGCTTAAGGTCAATTAACACAAATTCTTACTCAAACTTAAAAAAACAAAATGGCCGATCCAAACTGGCGGATGTTTTTTATTTACCAACCGATTTGTCTCAAACTTGAAATATAACATTGCTTAAGGTCAATTAACACAAATTCTTACTCAAACTTAAAAAAATGAAAATGGCCGATCCAAAATGGCGGATTTTCTTATTTACCAACCGATTTGTCTCAAACTTGAAATATAACATTGGTTAAGGTCAATTAACACAAATTCTTACTCAAACTTAAAAAAATGAAAATGGCCGATCCAAAATGGCGGATTCTTTTATTTACCAACCGATTTGTCTCAAACTTGAAATATAACATTGCTTAAGGTCATATAACACAAATCTTTACACAAACTTAAAAAAATGAAAATGGTGAGAGTGAAGTATCCATTCGACGTTTTTTCCAACCTTTTCCTTTTTGTCTGATCCACTCAGTTTCTCTTGCCAGATCGTCCTCATCAGTAATGTAGTCCATGTCAGACTCTTCTTTTTTAGTGACTTTTGTCTCTAAATCTGCAAATTTTCTTTGCATACTTTCCAGTTGACTTCGGAGATAATCCACTTGTACACTAAGTGAATTTTTTTCGTTTTGGGATTTTTTCCATTCGCTATATAAAACTTCTTCATTTTGTGTTCTAGCATGGCTATCCTGAAATAATTCGGCATTATCCATTTTTTCTTGATTTTGTTTGGGCTTTTCGCTAATTTTTAAAACAAGTTTCACACTTTTTTTGCTTTTAAACATGATATATTATTTATAATACACATTGTATATAGATTCTCAACACAGGTATCTCGCGCGCGATGTTTTTTGTAAACAAAACAAACTCCGACTTTGACCTCGTTAGCACTATCATGCAGGTACGATGCAATATAACCGTACGGAACTGCGATCGATTGAATACTATAACCGAACCGAACCGAACCGAACCGAACCGAACCGAACCGAACCGATCCAAAATGGCGGATTTTCTTGTTTACCAACCGATTTGTCTCAAACTTGAAATATAACAATGCTTAAGGTCAATTAACACAAATTCTTACTCAAACTTAAAAAAACAAAATGGCCGATCCAAACTGGCGGATTTTTTTTATTTACCAACCGATTTGTCTCAAACTTGAAATATAACATTGCTTAAGGTCAATTAACACAAATTCTTACTCAAACTTAAAAAAATGAAAATGGCCGATCCAAAATGGCGGATTTTCTTATTTACCAACCGATTTGTCTCAAACTTGAAATATAACATTGCTTAAGGTCAATTAACACAAATTCTTACTCAAACTTAAAAAAATGAAAATGGCCGATCCAAAATGGCGGATTCTTTTATTTACCAACCGATTTGTCTCAAACTTGAAATATAACATTGCTTAAGGTCATATAACACAAATCTTTACACAAACTTAAAAAAAAACAAAATGGCCGATCCAAAATGGCGGATTTTCTTATTTACCAACCGATTTGTCTCAAACTTGAAATATAACATTGCTTAAGGTCATATAACACAAATGTTTACTCAAACTTAAAAAAATCAAAATGGCCGATCCAAAATGGCGGATTTTCTTATTTACCAACCGATTTGTCTCCAACTTGAAATATAACAATGCTTAAGATCAATTAACACAAATTCTTACTCAAACTTAAAATAAAACATTGCTTAAGGTCATATAATACAAATATTTACTCAAACTGAAAAAAATTATAAAGGCCGATTTAAAATGGCGGATTCTCTTATTTACCAACCGATTTGTCTCAAACTTGAAATATAACATTGCTTAAGGTCAATTAACACAAATTCTTACTCAAACTTAAAAAAATGAAAATGGCCGATCCAAAATGGCGGATTTTCTTATTTACCAACCGATTTGTCTCAAACTTGAAATATAACATTGCTTAATTAAGGTCAATTAACACAAATTCTTACTCAAACTTAAAAAAATGAAAATGGCCGATCCAAAATGGCGGATTCTTTTATTTACCAACCGATTTGTCTCAAACTTGAAATATAACATTGCTTAAGGTCAATTAACACAAATTCTTACTCAAACTTAAAAAAATGAAAATGGCCGATCCAAAATGGCGGATTCTTTTATTTACCAACCGATTTGTCTCAAACTTGAAATATAACATTGCTTAAGGTCAATTAACACAAATTCTTACTCAAACTTAAAAAAATGAAAATGGCCGATCCAAAATGGCGCATTCTTTTATTTACCAACCGATTTGTCTCAAACATGAAATATAACAGGTCACACAACACAAATGTTGACACAAACTTAAAAAAAACGGCCGATTCAAAATGGCGGATTTTCTTATTTACCAACCAATTTGTCTCAAACTTGAAATATAAGATTGCTTAAGGTCATATAACACAAATGTTTACTCAAACTTAAAAAAATCAAAATGACCGATCCAAAATGGCGGATTTTTTTATTTACCAACCGATTTGTCTCAAACATGAAATATAACAGGTCACACAACACAAATGTTTACTCAAACTTAAAAAAATGAAAATGGCCGATCCAAAATGGCGGATTCTCTTATTAACCAACCGATTTGTCTCAAACTTGAAATATAACATTGCTTAAGGTCATATAACACAAATGTTTACTCAAACTTAAAAAAATGAAAATGGCCGATCCAAAATGGCGGATTTTCTTATTTACCAACCGATTTGTCTCAAACTTGAAATATAACATTGCTTAAGGTCATATAACACAAATGTTTACTCAAACTTAAAAAAATGAAAATGGCCGATCCAAAATGGCAGATTCTCTTATTTACCAACCGATTTGTCTCAAACTTGTAATATAACATTGCTTAAGGTCATATAACACAAATGTTTACTCAAACTTAAAAAAATGAAAATGGCCGATCCAAAATGGCGGATTCTCTTATTTACCAACCGATTTAACTCAAACTTAAAATATAACAGGTCACACAACACAAATGCTTACTCAAACTTCAAAAAATGAAAATGGCCGATCCAAAATGGCGGATTCTTTTATTAACCAACGGATTTGTCTCAAACTTGAAATATAACATTGCTTAAGGTCATATAACACAAATGTTTACTCAAACTTAAAAAAATCAAAATGGCCGATCCAAAATGGCGGATTTTCTTATTTACCAACCGATTTGTCTCAAACTTGAAATATAACAATGCTTAAGGTCAATTAACACAAATTCTTACTCAAACTTAAAAAAAAAACAAAATGGCCGATGTAAACTGGCGGATTTTTTTATTTACCAACGGATTTGGCTCAAACTTGAAATATAACATTGCTTAAGGTCATATAACACAAATGTTTACTCAAACTTGAAATATAACATTGCTTAAGGTCATATAACACAAATGTTTACTCAAACTTAAAAAAATCAAAATGGCCGATCCAAAATGGCGGATTTTCTTATTCACCAACCGATTTGTCTCAAACTTGAAATATAACAATGCTTAAGGTCAATTAACACAAATTCTTACTCAAACTTAAAAAAACAAAATGGCCGATCCAAACTGGCGGATGTTTTTTATTTACCAACCGATTTGTCTCAAACTTGAAATATAACATTGCTTAAGATCAATTAACACAAATTCTTACTCAAACTTAAAAAAATGAAAATGGCCGATCCAAAATGGCGGATTTTCTTATTTACCAACCGATTTGTCTCAAACTTGAAATATAACATTGGTTAAGGTCAATTAACACAAATTCTTACTCAAACTTAAAAAAATGAAAATGGCCGATCCAAAATGGCGGATTCTTTTATTTACCAACCGATTTGTCTCAAACTTGAAATATAACATTGCTTAAGGTCATATAACACAAATCTTTACACAAACTTAAAAAAATGAAAATGGTGAGAGTGAAGTATCCATTCGACGTTTTTTCCAACCTTTTCCTTTTTGTCTGATCCACTCAGTTTCTCTTGCCAGATCGTCCTCATCAGTAATGTAGTCCATGTCAGACTCTTCTTTTTTAGTGACTTTTGTCTCTAAATCTGCAAATTTTCTTTGCATACTTTCCAGTTGACTTCGGAGATAATCCACTTGTACACTAAGTGAATTTTTTTCGTTTTGGGATTTTTTCCATTCGCTATATAAAACTTCTTCATTTTGTGTTCTAGCATGGCTATCCTGAAATAATTCGGCATTATCCATTTTTTCTTGATTTTGTTTGGGCTTTTCGCTAATTTTTAAAACAAGTTTCACACTTTTTTTGCTTTTAAACATGATATATTATTTATAATACACATTGTATATAGATTCTCAACACAGGTATCTCGCGCGCGATGTTTTTTGTAAACAAAACAAACTCCGACTTTGACCTCGTTAGCACTATCATGCAGGTACGATGCAATATAACCGTACGGAACTGCGATCGATTGAATACTATAACCGAACCGAACCGAACCGAACCGAACCGAACCGAACCGAACCGATCCAAAATGGCGGATTTTCTTGTTTACCAACCGATTTGTCTCAAACTTGAAATATAACAATGCTTAAGGTCAATTAACACAAATTCTTACTCAAACTTAAAAAAACAAAATGGCCGATCCAAACTGGCGGATTTTTTTTATTTACCAACCGATTTGTCTCAAACTTGAAATATAACATTGCTTAAGGTCAATTAACACAAATTCTTACTCAAACTTAAAAAAATGAAAATGGCCGATCCAAAATGGCGGATTTTCTTATTTACCAACCGATTTGTCTCAAACTTGAAATATAACATTGCTTAAGGTCAATTAACACAAATTCTTACTCAAACTTAAAAAAATGAAAATGGCCGATCCAAAATGGCGGATTCTTTTATTTACCAACCGATTTGTCTCAAACTTGAAATATAACATTGCTTAAGGTCATATAACACAAATCTTTACACAAACTTAAAAAAAAACAAAATGGCCGATCCAAAATGGCGGATTTTCTTATTTACCAACCGATTTGTCTCAAACTTGAAATATAACATTGCTTAAGGTCATATAACACAAATGTTTACTCAAACTTAAAAAAATCAAAATGGCCGATCCAAAATGGCGGATTTTCTTATTTACCAACCGATTTGTCTCCAACTTGAAATATAACAATGCTTAAGATCAATTAACACAAATTCTTACTCAAACTTAAAATAAAACATTGCTTAAGGTCATATAATACAAATATTTACTCAAACTGAAAAAAATTATAAAGGCCGATTTAAAATGGCGGATTCTCTTATTTACCAACCGATTTGTCTCAAACTTGAAATATAACATTGCTTAAGGTCAATTAACACAAATTCTTACTCAAACTTAAAAAAATGAAAATGGCCGATCCAAAATGGCGGATTTTCTTATTTACCAACCGATTTGTCTCAAACTTGAAATATAACATTGCTTAATTAAGGTCAATTAACACAAATTCTTACTCAAACTTAAAAAAATGAAAATGGCCGATCCAAAATGGCGGATTCTTTTATTTACCAACCGATTTGTCTCAAACTTGAAATATAACATTGCTTAAGGTCAATTAACACAAATTCTTACTCAAACTTAAAAAAATGAAAATGGCCGATCCAAAATGGCGGATTCTTTTATTTACCAACCGATTTGTCTCAAACTTGAAATATAACATTGCTTAAGGTCATATAACACAAATCTTTACACAAACTTAAAAAAAAACAAAATGGCCGATCCAAAATGGCGGATTTTCTTATTTACCAACCGATTTGTCTCAAACTTGAAATATAACATTGCTTAAGGTCATATAACACAAATGTTTACTCAAACTTAAAAAAATCAAAATGGCCGATCCAAAATGGCGGATTTTCTTATTTACCAACCGATTTGTCTCCAACTTGAAATATAACAATGCTTAAGATCAATTAACACAAATTCTTACTCAAACTTAAAATAAAACATTGCTTAAGGTCATATAATACAAATATTTACTCAAACTGAAAAAAATTATAAAGGCCGATTTAAAATGGCGGATTCTCTTATTTACCAACCGATTTGTCTCAAACTTGAAATATAACATTGCTTAAGGTCAATTAACACAAATTCTTACTCAAACTTAAAAAAATGAAAATGGCCGATCCAAAATGGCGGATTTTCTTATTTACCAACCGATTTGTCTCAAACTTGAAATATAACATTGCTTAAGGTCATATAACACAAATCTTTACAAAAACTTAAAAAAAAAACAAAATGGCCGATCCAAAATGGCGGATTTTCTTATTTACCAACCGATTTGTCTCAAACTTGAAATATAACATTGCTTAAGGTCATATAACACAAATGTTTACACAAACTTAAAAAAAAAGGCCGATTCAAAATGGCGGATTTTCTAATTTACCAACCAATTTGTCTCAAACTTAAAATATAACATTGCTTAAGGTCATATAACACAAATGTTTACTCAAACTGAAAAAAATTAAAATGGCCGATTTAAAATGGCGGATTTTCTTATTTACCAACCGATTTGTCTCAAACTTGAAATATAACATTGGTTAAGGTCAATTAACACAAATTCTTACTCAAACTTAAAAAAAACAAAATGGCCGATCCAAAATATTGGATTTTTTTATTTACCAACCGATTTGTCTCAAACTTGAAATATAACATTGCTTAAGGTCATATAACACAAATGTTTACTCAAACTTAAAAAAATCAAAATGGCCGATCCAAAATGGCGGATTTTCTTATTTACCAACCGATTTGTCTCAAACTTGAAATATAACATTGCTTAAAGTCACATAACACAAATGTTTACTCAAACTTAAAAAAATCAAAATGGCCGATCCAAAATGGCGGATTTTCTTATTTACTAACCGATTTGTCTCAAACTTGAAATATAACATTGCTTAAGGTCATATAACACAAATGTTTACTCAAACTTAAAAAAATCAAAATGGCCGATCCAAAATGGCGGATTTTCTTATTTACTAACCGATTTGTCTCAAACTTGAAATATAACATTGCTTAAGGTCATATAACACAAATGTTTACTCAAACTTGAAATATAACATTGCTTAAGGTCATATAACACAAATGTTTACTCAAACTTAAAAAATGAATTGGCCGATCCAAAATGGCGGATTTTCTTATTTACCAACCGATTTGTCTCAAACTTGAAATATAACATTGCTTAAGGTCATATAACACAAATGTTTACTCAAACTTAAAAAAATCAAAATGGCCGATCCAAAATGGCGGATTTTCTTATTTACTAACCGATTTGTCTCAAACTTGAAATATAACATTGCTTAAGGTCATATAACACAAATGTTTACTCAAACTTGAAATATAACATTGCTTAAGGTCATATAACACAAATGTTTACTCAAACTTAAAAAATGAATTGGCCGATTCAAAATGGCGGATTTTCTTATTTACCAACCGATTTGTCTCAAACTTGAAATATAACATTGCTTTAGGTCATATAACACAAATGTTTACACAAACTTAAAAAAATGAAAATGGCCGATCCAAAATGGCAGATTCTCTTATTTACCAACCGATTTGTCTCAAACTTGTAATATAACATTGCTTAAGGTCATATAACACAAATGTTTACTCAAACTTAAAAAAATCAAAATGGCCGATCCAAAATGGCGGATTTTCTTATTTACCAACCGACTTGTCTCAAACTTGAAATATAACATTGCTTAAGGTCATATAACACAAATGTTTACTCAAACTTAAAAAAATCAAAATGGCCGATCCAAAATGGCGGATTTTCTTATTTACCATCCGATTTGTCTCAAACTTGAAATATAACAATGCTTTTAAGGTCAATTAACACAAATTCTTACTCAAACTTAAAAAAATCAAAATGGCCGATCCAAAATGGCGGATTTTCTTATTTACTAACCGATTTGTCTCAAACTTGAAATATAACATTGCTTAAGGTCATATAACACAAATGTTTACTCAAACTTGAAATATAACATTGCTTAAGGTCATATAACACAAATGTTTACTCAAACTTAAAAAAATGAATTGGCCGATCCAAAATGGCGGATTTTCTTATTTACCAACCGATTTGTCTCAAACTTGTAATATAACATTGCTTTAGGTCATATAACACAAATGTTTACTCAAACTTAAAAAAATGAAAATGGCCGATCCAAAATGGCAGATTCTCTTATTTACCAACCGATTTGTCTCAAACTTGTAATATAACATTGCTTAAGGTCATATAACACAAATGTTTACTCAAACTTAAAAAAAACAAAATGGCCGATCCAAAATGGCGGATTCTCTTATTCACCAACAGATTTATCTCAAACTTGTAATATAACATTGCTTAAGGTCATATAACACAAATGTTTACTCAAACTTCAAAAAATGAAAATGGCCGATCCAAAATGGCGGATTCTCTTATTAACCAACGGATTTGTCTCAAACTTGAATTATAACATTGCTTAAGGTCAATTAACACAAATTCTTACTCAAACTTAAAAAAAACAAAATGGCCGATCCAAAATGGCGGATTTTTTTATTTATTAACCGAGTTGTCTGAAACATGAAATATAACAATGCTTAAGGTCAATTAACACAAATTCGTACTCAAACTTAAAAAATTTACCAACCGATTTGTCTCAAACATGAAATATAACATTGCTTAAGGTCAATTAACACAAATTCTTACTCAAACTTAAAAAAAAACAAAATGGCCGATCCAAAATGGCGGATTTTTTTATTTACCAACCGACTTGTCTCAAACTTGAAATATAACATTGCTTAAGGTCATATAACACAAATGTTGACACAAACTTAAAAAAAATGGCCAATCCAAAATGGCGGATTTTCATATTTACCAACCGATTTGTCTCAAACTTGAAATATAACAATGCTTAAGGTCAATAACACAAATTCTTACTCAAACTTAAAAAAACAAAATGGCCGATCCAAACTGGCGGAGTTTTTTTATTTACCAACCGATTTGTCTCAAACTTGAAATAAAACATTGCTTAAGGTCATATAATACAAATATTTACTCAAACTTAAAAAAATGAAAATGGCCGATCCAAAATGGCGGATTTTCTTATATACCAACCGATTTGTCCCAAACTTGAAATATAAGATTGCTTAAGGTCATATAACACAACTGTTTACTCAAACTGAAAAAAATTAAAATGGCCGATTTAAAATGGCGGATTCTCTTATTTACCAACCGATTTGTCTCAAACTTGAAATATAACATTGCTTAAGGCCAATTAACACAAATTCTTACTCAAACTTAAAAAGATGAAAATGGCCGATCGAAAATGGCGGATTTTCTTATTTACCAACCGATTTGTCTCAAACTTGAAATATAACATTGCTTAAGGTCAATTAACACAAATTCTTACTCAAACTTAAAAAAATGAAAATGGCCGATCCAAAATGGCGGATTCTTTTATTTACCAACCGATTTGTCTCAAACTTGAAATATAACATTGCTTAAGGTCATATAACACAAATCCTTACACAAACTTAAAAAAAAAACAAAATGGCCGATTCAAAATGGCGGATTTTCTTATTTACCAACCAATTTGTCTCAAACTTAAAATATAACATTGCTTAAGGTCATATAACACAAATGTTTCCTCAAACTGAAAAAAATTAAAATGGCCGATTTAAAATGGCGGATTTTCTTATTTACCAACCGATTTGTCTCAAACTTGAAATATAACATTGCTTAAGGTCAATTAACACAAATTCTTACTCAAACTTAAAAAAATGAAAATGGCCGATCCAAAATGGCGGATTCTTTTATTTACCAACCGATTTGTCTCAAACTTGAAATATAACATTGCTTAAGGTCATATAACACAAATGTTTACACAAACTTAAAAAAACGGCCGATTCAAAATGGCGGATTTTCTTATTTACTAACCAATTTGTCTCAAACTTGAAATATAACATTGCTTAAGGTCATATAACACAAATGTTTACTCAAACTTAAAAAAATGAAAATGGCCGATCCAAAATGGCGGATTTTCTTATTTACCAACCGATTTGTCTCAAACTTGAAATATAACATTGCTTAAGGTCAATTAACACTAATTCTTACTCAAACTTAAAAAAAAAACAAAATGGCCGATCCAAAATGGCGGATTTTCTTATTTACCAACCGATTTGTCTCAAACTTGAAATATAACATTGCTTAAGGTCATATAACACAAATGTTTACACAAACTTAAAAAAACGGCCGATTCAAAATGGCGGATTTTCTTATTTACCAACCAATTTGTCTCAAACTTAAAATATAACATTGCTTAAGGTCATATAACACAAATGTTTACTCAAACTTAAAAAAATCAAAATGGCCGATCCAAAATGGCGGATTTTCTTATTTACCAACCGATTTGTCTCAAACTTGAAATATAACAATGCTTAAGGTCAATTAACACAAATTCTTACTCAAACTTAAAAAAACAAAATGGCCGATCCAAACTGGCGGATTTTTTTATTTACCAACCGATTTGTCTCAAACTTGAAATATAACATTGCTTAAGGTCATATAACACAAATGTTTACTCAAACTTAAAATAAAACATTGCTTAAGGTCATATAATACAAATATTTACTCAAACTTAAAAAAATGAAAATGGCCGATTCAAAATGGCGGATTTTCTTATTTACCAACCGATTTGTCTCAAACTTGAAATATAACATTGCTTTAGGTCAATTAACACAAATTCTTACTCAAACTTAAAAAAACAAAATGGCCGATCCAAACTGGCGGATTTTTTTATTTACCAACCGATTTGTCTCAAACTTGAAATATAACATTGCTTAAGGTCATATAATACAAATATTTACTCAAACTTAAAAAAATGAAAATGGCCGATCCAAAATGGCGGATTTTCTTATTTACCAACCGATTTGTATCAAACTTGAAATATAACATTGCTTTAGGTCATATAACACAAATGTTTACTCAAACTTAAAAAAATCAAAATGGCCGATCCAAAATGGCGGATTTTCTTATTTACCAACCGATTTGTCTCAAACTTGAAATATAACAATGCTTAAGGTCAATTAACACAAATTCTTACTTAAACTTAAAAAAACAAAATGGCCGATCCAAACTGGCGGATTTTTTTATTTACCAACCGATTTGTCTCAAACTTGAAATATAACATTGCTTAAGGTCATATAATACAAATATTTACTCAAACTTAAAAAAATGAAAATGGCCGATCCAAAATGGCGGATTTTCTTATTTACCAACCGATTTGTATCAAACTTGAAATATATGATTGCTTAAGGTCATATAACACAAATGTTTACTCAAACTAAAAAAAATTAAAATGGCAGATCCAAAATGGCGGATTCTCTTATTTACCAACCGATTTGTGTCAAACTTGAAATATAACATTGCTTAAGGTCATATAACACAAATGTTTACTCAAACTTAAAAAAATCAAAATGGCCGATCCAAAATGGCGGATTTTCTTATGTGAACTTCAGCGTCTAAATAAACACAAGTATCGTAATTCTTCTTTAAATTTTTTAACATAAAGAATTAACGTAGCGTCGGTAGGTTGAGAAGGTACGACAATTCGCGAAACTCTACCAGTAATATGTGCCAAACGCGAAATTATTCTATAAAAAACTGAATCTTGCGGATTTCCTTCAAATTCGTCTATTAATGACTTTAGAGACTCAAGGGTTTTACTAATTGCTGCTCTTTCAGCTTCAAAATCTACTTTTGTAAAATCAAAACTAATTAAATTTGCATTTTGTTTCTCTTTTTGAATAAGTCTTTCTAAAGATTTAACTTTTTCTTCGCGTGGACGAGTACTAACTACATTGCGAATTAATAATTCGTAATCAACTTTTTCTACAAGAAGATGTCTACATTTAAATGTCTCGGCCATAATTATAAATATATTTTTAAAATAATCAAAAATAAGGTCCAAATTTATAAATAAAAGTCTGAGTTTTTACTTTCATTTTGAAAAAAAATTACGGTAAAAAATGCCAATCACATTTATCGAATATAGCAATCATTAAAAAGACAGTTTAATAGAAATACTATCAAAATGTTATGTCACTCTCTGTCACTCCAAGGTATTATAATAAGTGAATGCGCATGTGCAAGGTAAAAATTAATAAATTTAGTGCCTCTAAAAAATAAAGAAATAGGTACCAACTTTATAAAAAACAAATGCTGAAAAAAATATAAATCAGTACTGGTAATGTAATACTTACCTCGATATAAGCTGAAAAAAAAATTATTGTCCTGATAACAAAATATATCTACTATGTGACAAAATTATAAAATAAATATTTTACAAGCAAAAACACGTTGGGCGCCATTTGTAATATCTTTAATTTTGATTTGGATAAAAAAAAACAAAAAAAATAAAATCGGAATATTTTAAATCCAAAAACAAAATTTAAACAAAGTTTTACGCACCAGCAGCTGTTCATCAGTAGAGTATCACATGGGTATTTTCAAAGTATTGCTTTTTTAAAATAGAGCGCCACTTGATTTTTATGAATAATAAAAATAAGACATTGATTTTAAGATGTTAAATTAAATCTTTAAATCAAGAAAAAAGATTTAGTCGTCTTATCTGAACTTGGTTTTTTATATCACACAGCAGGTTGTTAAAATGAAACAATAATTTATGGTGCACAAAAAAACTTTTTATTCAAAAAAATTAATTCATATGGGAAAACATATTTGCTAGTATATCTATACCTATCGCGGATTAAATGTGTTGCCAAATTTAATTTTAAAACAACAAAAAAATATCGCTCTGTTATTAACGATCGCTTACCCAAAATACAGGTGATAAAAAAATGTATCCTAAAAAAATATCAAAGGTACCTTGACTAACATATTTTTATGCATTATGTTTAGTCACAAAAAATTTAAGTTTTATTTACCAGTAGGTAAAACGAATTATAGAAATAAATTCGAAACAATTTATCCCGCATTTTGACATAAAAAAATTTGAGCTGATTTATAAAAAAAGATCATACCTATACATATGAAAGATTACCTATTTAAAATGCTTGCTAACAGGCAATAAAAAATCTAGCATTATTATAAAATAATTACTTTTCAGCGGCAATTTTAATTTAGAAAAAATCATGGTAATTATTAATCAAAATAGCGGTAATAAATAATAAACCAAAAATTGTACATCCCCAAATATCATCCTTTGGTCGGGACCGGAAAGTGCATGGTTACTTATCTATGGCCAAACCATGTAGTAGGTACATCGGAAAATGGAGGTTTTCGATACGGCATAGCAGTAGGGTAACCAAATTCAATTTGAGAGATATTGAGGAGGCTTGCAGAAGTAGGTAGATCAGGTAGATATGTTCATAATAATAGGGATCTCCCAAAAGAAGTCCTAAAAATTACAAGGGGGTCTTAGTTTTCAGCATGGAAGAAAATTGAAAGAAAACTAATCACAAAACATAGAAGTTATCACGAATGTTAGATTATAGAAAAAGGTGGTTTTTCAATTTTTATGCATAGAAATATAAGAAAATAAATTGGCAAAAACTTACCTCAATGAGGACTGCTGCACCACAAAAAAAAATCAAAATAATATAATGATTATTCGCATTTTGCCCAATGTAAAATCAAGAGAAAAACTTTAGTGAATTCATTGCACAAAAATTTATTAGAGAGACGAAATTCACTTTCCATGTGCTTCGATGGCTATCTCGAAAGGAAAAGAAAGGTTTGAGTTCAACATGGTTTAATGTTAGAGAAAAATCAAAAACTTAAATTTTTTAAAGAACTTTTGCACAATATGGCATTTGAGTACAGACTCTTAAACAGGAAAATAGCTAGGAAAAACATTCAAATAAAATGTCTTATTATTTGGAAATCATGTAATTATTTATCAAAAATAAATATAGGAAGGCAAAAACAATGCAATTATTTTTTATTAAAAAAATAACAAAAATATATTTTGTAGTTGATGAAATCTATCTTCTTGAAAAATACATCCGGCAACATCTGTAACGTGTCATTTTTACGTTTAAGGCAACATTACATATTTGTTTATTTAGGTAAATAATCAAGGCTTTTCGACTCGTCTTTCTGTACACAAATTGGGTATTTTATAGAGCTAGGTTTGGAGGTTATAAAGTGTCTAGGAAGTTACCTTAAAAGGAGGCATTCCATCGAATTACTGTGGACACTACGCACATCGCATTATCTGGACATCGTAATTGGAATTTAAGATCACAGGTTTCGGGAAAATCACATAAAAACTTTTGATTGTCTTGTTTTTATCTGTGGAATTTTGTGATTTTCTTTGACGTTCACGAAAATAAACAGCTGTACTGCTGGGGAATGGCGGCGTTGCCGCATCACAAATGGTTTCGGTAACAGGAGGGAAGCATTTGGATGAGCATTTCATTCGCTTACGTTTGTTTTCGAGGATATTGGGACAATCCGAACCTCATAGCTAGTTGTGATAGCACGAAAACATATTTAGGTCCACGGTTTGACCAGTAACAACCGCCCACTTTGATATCTTTATTAATTTGATAAGGAGAAGATGGGATAAATACGAGTTATGCAGTTTCGTAAATGGGAGAAAAACGAGGAATAAAAACCAGGACTAAAAGAGTAAACAAAATCGTATTTTTATATTATATAAATGTATATATAATCATAGTTATATAAAGTTAATAACTAGCTCAGTTAGTCGGATTGAAGGGTTTGTAGGGCTAGCTAGTGGTGAGCAAACTTAACATCTGAACACTCTTGTGCCGAGTTTAAGTAGTTCAGTGTGTATTTTTAGGTTCAGGTTCAGAAACAACTTTATTACTGTAGAAATGTTTCACAAAAAGGGCGTTAAACCATATGAATATTAAAGAAAACATTTATAAAGAGCAAAGGAAACTTTTGACTAAAACTGTAACCAAAATACAACTAAATTCTACACTTGGTATAGCTTTACTCATATGGGAATTAGTTGAATGTTTGAATATTCCTGGGTTTGCTGCATGCTCTGTTCTCCAGTAATTGATTTTACGATTGATGGTTTCAATGCTGAGCTTCTTATAGTCTAGCGGGTTATTTTCCTCCTACTTGCTATGTTGGCAGGGGTCCGGTAGGTAAATGTTCGGTCTATGTATGGAGGGTATCTTGACGTCCTTGTTATAAAAATTTCAACCGTGGAAATGGATCCGACAACACATCAATGCGCGTTTTACATATTTTCAATGTCCTCTTGGTCGATGCTGCCCCCTATATACCGGTACGAAACTATTGATGTATTTTCTCATTGGTTGGTTTGAAAACCGCGGGTTTTTTTCCTCCAGTGTTGCAAACCGCATTTAGTGATTATTTGATGAGAGCGTTTTTTTTATAAATAGGTTTGCATCCTTATTTGAATTTAACCGGGAAAATTAGGTTGGTATTGCGTTTTACTGTCCCCACCACATTTATGAAGCGGTTTCCGGCGGCTTCAGTATTTTTTGTGTTCTCGACAAAGTGCGTCTCTTTTCAAAAGAATTGGCTGGGTCGGCAACAGGTCTCTGGGATCGCCATTGTTTTTGGTTAGTAACACTGCAGACACTGCAGGTTCTGTCCCAGAGACTGTGAAGAGTGAGTCCGTCGTGAGGCGTATCTCGTTGACGGCTCATATCCTCTGCATACAGGGATTTAAGGCGGCCTACGCCGTTTCTACGGAAAGAGCAGTGGTAAGTTCGATTTTATTTTTTTCATTTTTTTTTTATTATTTGAGGACTCTTCAAGATAATATTTGCCTCCCAGATTGTAATTATTTTTCGTGTAAAATGTACTTTTTCGGGAATTTTTGGAGTCTTTTTTATTTTTTTTTTAAAAACCACGTTTGGATAAAAAACTATATATTGTTTTTCTCCTTTCTCTACAGCCCTGTCAATTCCATCGACGCGACAGTTGTGCTGGACGCTGGTGTGAAGCCGGGTGTAGCTTTGTAACCCTGGGAAAGGTACGTTAGGATTAGTTTAGTTCATCTGTTTAAATTTTAACTTTATTTTATTGAGTCGACATGGGGTTCTTGGTTAAATTACTCGGTGTAGGGGAACTTCGTGCAAAATAGACGAATTCCAGGAAACTGAAACATTTCATTTTCCACAGGGTTTTACGCTCGGGCAAGTATCCATCAACACTTGAGACCATGTGCTGCCCTAGCGTGATGTGCTAAGCGGCAGTAGGGGAGGCGCGAACCAACCAGGACCGGAGTAGCAGGAGAACAACACCATGTTTTAGAGGAATGTCGGAGTACACCACTTCCAGGTTTACACAATAAAACACATTTTTATTTAACCACAAGATAATCAAAGGACCAAGGTAGGAGCAAGTAGACATTTAGATACAATCTTTTCATATAAATTTTCAATAAAATTTAGACATAATCTTTCCATATAAATTTTCAAAATAATTTAGTCATAATCTCTCCATATAAATTTTCAATATAATTTTAACACTTCTTGTGAACGCAAGATAAAGGTATGACGTCATGACCACCATTTTGCGGCATAACTATTTTTATTGTACAATTGAAAAAGCCCTGCTAGTTTGTTCCAACTTGGATTCATCGTTATTTTGTCTTTACCTATGATAATTTCTATTTTACCCCTAGATTTCAATTTGAAATATACAAGATGAACTAAATTTTTGTATTATTTGTACAGCCCGATTGACCAACTTTGCAGAGACAAAAGAGAGATGAGGTTATAATTTTTTTTTTAGTGTTTCCTTACATTGTTTTGCCTCATGGAGTAGATCTCGGGCTGGGTTGCTGTCTGTCTCATTCTACCCAACGTAGAATGATGACAGCAGATATTTGGTTCAGATCTCCCCTATGATGGAATAATTTTGGAAGTATATATATATATTTTTTTTAACAATCCAATTTCAATTCAAAAAATACTTTATTGTCAAGAAAAAAAAATTCTGTTGACAAAATCATTCATATAATTGAGTCCTACGCTACTGACTCAAAGGTGGGTACACTGTGACCTGCTGGAAATGTGCATCTACCTATAAAAAACTTTCTATTTGTGTCATTTTGATTCAGTTAAATCTTTTAGAATTTTATCTCGTTTATTAGTCAATTTTTTTTGGTTTTTTAATTACACAAATACTCTGGAAGCCTCGGAAGTAGGTAGAATTTCATTGTTTGGATACAACGTTTGGGTTGAACTGTATTTTATTTAAGATCTTCTTTGTAAAACATTGGTATTAAACACTGTGGCGCACTTAATCTTATTTCTGAACCCCCCCCCCCCCTTCTCCACTGTATAAAAGTTACCGGGCATATCAATGTTTTACCTAGCTGGAAAATACAGTTCTGCTTCCAGATATTTGTTTAATCATTCAGTGGTTTTTTTTTTAGTGTCACAAGTTGGCAAATTGTTATTATTCTAATTACAGTGTCACAAAATGGCGGCAACGTCTTAAGCTGCCACAAATGTCACCCAACACATTTTAATAGGCCACAAATTGGCGCCCAACGTGAGTTTTTGGCTAGTTTTTTTAACATCTGATGTAATTTTTTTTTGTTCTTTTTTAATTTGAAAAAAAAAGAAAAAACTTTTTTTTGAATTTTTTGGAATTTTTTTTTTTAATTTTTTTTGTGGTACAGCCAAAGCCAGGTTAAAGGCTTTCAGTGGCTGTCGGTGGTTTTGACACTCAATCAATTTTTTTTATAAAAAACAAGATCATTGGTTTTTGGAAATAACACTGTTTAAATATTTTTTGGTAATATTTTGATTTGGAACTCGGTTTGTCGTTTTAGTAATTCTCATAGGTTTTTGTTAGCTTATCTTCACAGGTTTTTTCTTGGAAAATAAAAGATTCATTTTTATTTATTAAGGAAGAATAAGTAGATAAAAAGCATGGGAGTTTTTATTGAACGGAGTCCAGATCATGTTCTTAATTCTTTAAAGTTTTTGTAGGAAAAACATGTTTTAATTTTTTTAAATTTTTTTTAAGAAAAATAAATACAACAATGTAAATTTACTTCAATTTTTTTTGTTGATTTATAGGTGGATGGACCTCCAGACATGGTCTTTTTATGTTTTAAATATATGAAGGTAGTGTGTTTTTTTTCTAACAATTTTTTTTGCAGGTTCATTTATTTATATGTTATTTCCTGCTTGTGAGAAGATAGAAATTGTTTCACCGATTATTTTTTAGTGCAGTCAATTTATTTAGGTCAACAAGTTATTTTTTTTTTGGTGATTTTAATTTTTTGTGGGATATCACCACTTGGAAATTGGAATATTTTTACAGGGTTTCACACAAATTTTTCTTGGCTGAGTTGTTTTAAAGTAAATATAGCTTAACAGATGGTAGCTTTGTTTAGTTGAAAGTATTAATTAGTAATGAAAGAAAAGGAAAATGAGTTTATTTTGCTTTGTCATTTTTTTTTCTTGTTTTTTTTTGGTGGAAACTGTTGATGACAATTAAGAACTTACGTCACTCAGTTACATCGGGTCAGAGGAGGGTACTACTACTTATAGTTAGCTCGGAAGTTTAGGGAACACAAGGCTAAAATTCCTAGAGCAACATATTGGCTGAAGATCAACGCCAGAGGTCCAGTTAACATTTGTTTTGGAGTATTTTTTTTGTAGGACAGTTTTTTAGGTCTTTGGCCCAAGTCTAGTTGTCTAGTTGTGTTTTCGTGACTGGTCAATTTTTTTCTTGGTAGAAAATACAGCGTCGGGCTTTGGAGTGCATTTTTAAAAAATGACCTTCGGGTATTTCTACCAATTAAAGTTTTTCTGGGTCACAATTACTTTTTTCTGTATTTTTTTCTGCGTTCAGGTCATAGCTTGGTCATGGCCAATGGAGGGCAAACATTTATGTTTGAGCCATGAGAAGTTTTGCCTGCTCCGGATTGAATACAGAGAAAATGAATTTGAAGCCCAACTAGATATAATACCACAAAAGAAATGTATAACTGAGACAGATATAGATATAAGTTTTTTGATTTTTTTTTGGTTCATTTGTAAAGTTCAGTAATTTTTTAAGTAATGTCATTTTTGAGGCCGTGAAATTGGTCAGTGAATTTAAGAGAGACTTTTAACTAGATATAAATGCTAGGCGGTGGTAATTGGTAAAAATATTTCACAAATTTACTTTTTTTTAAATAATTTAATCTTTCTAAAAAAAGATTATTTTTTTTTCTGTAAACATAACTTCTCGAATTCTTATTTTGGTCAAAACGGTTTGTATAGTGGTCGTTGTTTTAAAGGGTGACCAGACAGGTTATATTTTTTTAGGGGACCAAACGGGAACTTCTTGAGTTACAAAAGGGGATTTTTTTTTGTTTTAGTTGATCAGGCAGGAATAAATAAATCTTTTACTTCCAAATCATAATTTTAAATCACAAGATTTATTGGTTAGGTGTTTGGGTCTTATATAATGAAAAACGTTTTGTTTTTGGAGGATCCTGGTATGATATGAAATTATTTTAACTTCATGCCAAATGTTGTTTGACGGCAGATATGCTAGTCTTCAGTTTTTTCGTTAGTTTGCATTTCAGGACAGTGGCGTGTACTTCTACTACGTCATCTGCGCCCATTTTAAAGCAACTTCCAACTTACTTGCTTAGCTTTTTCACTTAATCTTCGTTTTGTTGCTTCTGAAATTAAAGCGTTATGTTGGATAACGATGGATGGTGTTAGACTGAGAAAGTACCTAGGTATTTAGGGATGAAAACTTGGTAGTTGTGGACAATTGGGAAATATTTTTTTTTATTTTCATTTTTTTTTAATTTTAAAATAATTTCATACTGATGACCTCAAATAATGAAGCAAATTTTTAAATTACAATACACCGTTGTGGAATAAATGGAAGGGAAAGTGTTCAGGTTAAACAATAAATTTAAGATGATTGATTTTTAAAAAAGATTTCAACCTAAGAATAAATTTAAAAACAATAGGTTTTCCTTGATGCGACTAAACAATGATGATATTTTTTTGTTATGCATAATATGATAGTAGTACCTTTTATATTGCAATGATTAGGGTTTTTTTTCTCGCGAGCTGGGTGGAAATGGAATAAATGTTTGGTTCAGAGTGTAGAAATCGAGGAACGAGGACTTCCTGCTAATCTTTTTTAGGATTTCGCAACTTCGGTTTTCGCTAAATTAAAATACATCCAAATTTGGTCTACAGGCTGAATCTTACATCTTCCAGGACCTTGCAGATTCGCGGAGAAAGACAAATTTTGTGATGTATTTAATTATGATAGGAATTAAAATAGTAACATGCACATGAGGGAACTAGATATATTTAGGTAAAAAATTAGTAAGAACACTGATCTGAACAATTTTCCATAATAGTGTCCTATTTTCACAGGGTGCTTCAAAATATCTTCACCTTTCTTTGAAATAAGATATGGTTTCGCCTGTGGGCGTTTGATCGTTGGAAAAATATATAGAGTCCAGATGGGATTGGAATGGAAATCACAAGTTTTGGGAGAGGAAAAGAAATCTACAACTGTTTTTAAAGGAAAATAACAAAAACTGTTGCATGACATAACTCTATTAAGATTTTTCTAGTGCTAATTTTATTTTAATTCTTTTAAAATCGTTAATAGGAGCTGCAACCCCACTTAAACATTTTTATTTTTTTTTTGAAAATATTTTTTTTTATTTTTTTTTTAAATAAATTTTTTTAAGGACGGAAACTTGATGTTCTTCTTGGAAAATTTTTTTTTGGTGCATAGTAGTACCTTGCCCTACAATGGTTGTACCAGTTTATTTAAATATTTTTTTTCTGAATTAAATTAAAATTTCATTTCGAACCATCGCGTTTTGACAACCTATCATCATTTGTTTTAATTTTTTTCTCCCTACTCCAAACCAGGGTAGAGTAATATTTTGAAAATTTTAGTGAGCCACTAATTAATTTTTTTTATTATTGGGCAACTGTAGTCGACAGCAAAAAAAAAAATTTTTTTTTAATTTTTTTTTGGACACCTTTTGGTACGATCCTAGGATCTTCTTGACCATGGTTTGCATCAATTTAGTTAAAATTTTGGGAATTTCATTTTAACGATTATTAGAGAGTTGCAGTCCTACCAAGACGTTATTTGTGTAAATTTTTTATTCCATCGGTAATTTTTTTTTAAATTTTCTTTAAATTTTTTTTAATTACACACAACATCCTTACTAGTCTAATTCGACGCAATTTCAGCGAGCGGTTTTTTTTTAATTGAGCATATTTTACGATTTCTATAACATGAACATCTGTCCCGATGTTTATTGCGTTCTCTTATATATTAAGGGATGATTTTGACTTAAGCAATGCAAGTTTCGTGTAGACTCAGAATAGGTAAGCAGGTTAAAGTGGGTTTTGATTTTTTCTTTTTAGAAAAATCATTGTATAGGGCGATTTGGGTTTTTTTTGAGGAGTTTAGTTGTGGAGCCGTTCTGCAATAGCAGGAGTATACCCTAGCATTAACTGTGTACAACAGCTTTGGGATTTTTGTTATAGGTAGTCTGTTTAGGGATAAATTTATCTATTCGGTTGCTGAGGTAAACAAACATAACTTAACTTTAATTTTAATCAAGTTCAGCTAGGATAAGCGCAATTATTTTGGTTTTACTCACGCAGGAGTGGAACATAAGACCTGAATACCTGTCAAAACTCTTGTCTCTCTTTTATTTTTTTTAAACTTTTTTATGGCTACTTGTTAGTTCTAATTTAGGATTTAAATAGTTATTTCTCTCTGCAAGGTTGGACGTCATAGTTGGTTGTGCAAATGATTAATATAAACTATGATTACATTTTTAAATGCAAATAAATTTTATTTTCTTACTGCTCCGGTGTTCTTCGATTTTGTTCGCGTCTGCCCGTATTTAAGTTTTATATTTTCTACATTTGTGAGAAAATTTATAGTGATTTTCACTAGTAGGTTTAAAGTGAACTTTGTGTTTGTTATTACGTGGTTTAGTTTTTTAATTGGGAGGTATAATTAAGAGTTTTAAAGTTTAAAGTTTTAATATATATAAAAGGCACCATGGCTGTTTCTGTGAGTCGGTTGTCTGACATAAGGTACTTAGTCAAGGACGAATTAATCTATGAGTTAACATGGAGAGGCATTGGATCGGTGGAAGAGATGAAACAACAGCTTATGCTGATCAAACAAAGAGAAAAGACTGATGCAAGTATGAGATACCCTCCGTATCCCTTTAAATTTGGCCAGGATGCTTTTAGCTGCATGAAGAAGCTTGATAGTCTGGTACCGCTGGTAGAGAAGTTCTCTGGTACGAGCAAGGGGGGAGAGTTTAGAAAAATCGCTGTAAGGTTGGAACACGTGTTGGCCAGGATAAATAACATGAATCCGTCTAACTTTGAAGAAAGCCAAACGAAAGGCATACTGGTTGCGGAAACTTTGAGATTGATTGGGAGATTGCAGAGCCAAGCAACAGATTTACTAAGAGTTGGCGTTACCTCAGATGATGATGAAGCATCTGAAACCCAATCAACGAGTCGAAGCTCAGACCACTCGACAAATGTTGGCAACTTTCCCAGCCAGTCTCAACTACCGCAACCACAGCACTCGAGCACGCAAAGAACAGCTCAACAGCCCACAAATCAACCTTGCAAATGCAGGTGCTTACCAACCCAACTCAAACATCAGTACAAGCACCACTCCCTATGCCGATTGAGAATTACGGTACAACAGCTTTTCAGTATCAACAACCGTCTACCGTTCCTTTGAGTTTAGCTGCCCTCCAAAGTAGCATAGCACCAATTGCTCAGTCACGACCATTTTCATGTTCGTCGCCAGTACCAATGTCAAGTGATCCTGGTACCTCATATCACGTTGCACCTGTACCTCCGCATAAATGGAACCATAAGTTTACAGGCGAGAGGGGTACGATCTCCGTCACCGCATTTTTTGAGAGAGTGGACGAGTTGAGTCAGGCTAGAGGAGTTAGCAAAAAGGTGTTACTGAACTCAGGCATTGATCTTTTTGAAAAGTCAGCCTATACTTTTCAAATCAAATCAAATCAAGCTTTATTGTCTTATATAAAGTATAAAACTTTGTAGACAAAGCAAATACATAACTAATAATAATAATAGAAAAAATCATTTAAAAAATATAAAATATATAAATCCATCCAATAAGTGGTTTAATTATGTTGTTTGATTATATATATATATATATATATATATATATACATATATATATATATATATATATATATATATATATATATATATATATATATATATTTTTTTTTTTTAATTTACTTGTTTTTTTTATAATAATTGAGAATTTTAAGTTTAAAATTATTCCTTAATTGTAACTCTGATCAAGAAATTCGTTAATTGAATAAAAAGCTTTAGTGATAAGAAAATCCTTGCACTTATTTCTAAATATGTTATAGTTATTATTAAGTTTTATATTGTTTGGCAAATTATTATACAATTTTATACCGTTATAAACTATGGATTTTTTAAATAAAAATGAATGTGGTATAGGTAATGTAAGATTATTAACTTGTCTCGTTGAATAAGTATTTTGGTTTATTTCAGAGTAATTTAGATGTTTATTTATCAGACAAATTGTTTCAAGAATATATAAACAAGGAAGAGTCAAAATATTATTTTTGATAAACAAGTCTTTGCAGTGATATCTAGAATTTACATTGCATAAATACCTAATTGCTCTTTTTTGAAGAATAAACACTGATCTAAATAAATACATTGAACATGTACCCCAGAAAGGAATGCCATATCGTAAGTTTGATTCAATTAAAGAAAAGTATACATTTCTGCCTATTGATTTACCTAATTCATTTGTAATAATTTTTACACAATAACAACCCGAACTTAATTTTTAATTTAAATTATGAATATGGTTTTGAAATTTTAAATTTTCGTCTATGTTAAGTCCTAAAAATTTTATATTATCTGTAGTATTAATTTTATTATTATTTATATTTATAATTTGTTGAGATATTTCTTTAAAACCAATTACATATGTTTTTGAAAAATTAAGGGATAGTTGGTTTGATTCAAACCAAGTTTTTATACAAATAATATCATTTTTTATATTATTCCAGAGAACTATAGATGTTCTTTTTATTTTTTTAAAGAATAGTAGTATCATCTGCAAATATTGTAAAATAACCAGAAATTTTAATATTTAGTAAATCATTAATGTAAATTAAAAAAAGTATTGGTCCTAGTACTGAACCTTGAGGAACACCACATTGAATATTATTTTTATTTGAATTTAAATTGTTTATTGACACAAATTGAAGGCGATTAGATAATTATGATTTAAACCAACTTAAAGCGTTGTTTCTTATTCCATAAATAAATAATTTTTTAAGAAGAATTTCATGATTAACACAATCAAAAGCTTTAGAAATATCACAAAAAATTGCAGCCAATTGAATGATTTATAGCTTCAGATAATGTTTTAATAGCAATAAAAGGTAATTCTTTTAGTATATTTAAGGAAATACCATCTATGCCAGTAGAAAATTTATTTTTTATTAAATTTAAAGTATATTTAATTTCATCAGGATTTGTTTCATATAATATAAACGCATTAGTTATGTTGATATCGTTAAGGTATGAAATGGGATCAACATTACAGCTAATTTTTTTAGTAATATTTTCTGCAACAGAGCAATAAAAATCATTCAAATCATTTGGTAATAAATCAGTATTTATGTCAGTTGAAAGTTTATTTCGATTAGTAAATTCATTGACAACAGACCAACATTCTTTTTGGAAATTTGTTGAGTTATTGATACGATTTTCATAAAACTTCCTTTTTGCATGATGTATTACTTTACGGTATGTTTTCTTATATATTTTAAAATAGTTTATTACGAAGTCAGTATTAGGATAAAATTTTGTTAAGGTATGAAGAAAACGTAAATTTTTTGAAGATAAACGAATACCAGACGTAATCCAGTTTTTTCTTTTTGGTTTATTTTTAACATGTTGGAGAGGAAAGCTTTTATCCACAATTTTACAAAGATTATCATGAAAATCTTTAAGTGAATAGAAGAAGAATTATTAATGAAGTTCCATTGAAAATTTTGACAGTGGAGTTTAAAGTTATTAAAATTTCTTTTGCTAAATATTCTTTTTTTAATGTTATTTTCTTTTTTGACAAGGTCAATTTTGATAGGGCATATTGCAAAAATATAGCTATGGTCAGAGAAACCTGGGTCCGAGATCTCATAACTAAGATCATCAAGAAAATTTGTACAAATATAGTCTATTGTTGTTGATGAATTAGAGGTTGTTCTAGTTGGAGAGCTAATATGCATTTTAATATTAAATGAAGATAATAAATATTGAAGTATTAATGTAAAGTTATTAATTTTATCTAAATAATCTATATTTAAATCTCCAGTTAAAAGAATTTTACTTTTTGAAGGAAATTTATATAATAAACGTTCCAAATTTTTCATAAAATTATTTTTCTGGAGTACGGTATAAGCAGATAATGTATAAATTAATTTTTTTTGAAAAAATAATTGTAAATTCAAATTCTTTTTCAATTAACATGTTGTTATATTTGTCAAATGTTACAAATTCCAGAGTTTCAAAAATATATCTATTAATCAATGCAATAGTTCCTCCTCCTCTGGAGTTTGTTCTACAAAATTTTGATACTATTACATATTCAGGTAAGTACAAGGGTTCATCACTATTTAGCCAGTGTTCAGTAAGGAGTAATATACCAGGATATTTAAGATTATTTAATAAAACTGTTAATTGGTTTGTTTTATTTCTTATTGATTGAATATTTAAATAAAAAATACTAATTAATTGATCAGAGTTTAGACTAAAAAAGACTTGTAAATAGTGGGTCTGTTTATTTCTTCTAAATTGGCAGTTTTTTTTGAAAACAAATTAGTTTCAAAATTGGTAAACGTTAAAGTTTTTAAAACAATATTATTGTATTTTAAATTACTTTTAATACGATCAGCCAAATGTTTATAAAAATTATATCTTGAATTAAAATCAAACATATTAATAA
Organism: Aspidapion aeneum; assembly: GCA_963576565.1. NCBI lineage: Eukaryota > Metazoa > Arthropoda > Insecta > Coleoptera > Brentidae > Aspidapion > Aspidapion aeneum. The sequence goes on from OY755046.1 coordinate 28,304,401, forward strand.
TTTGAATAGATATGTTTCTGTTTTGAAACATAAATTGGTTAATAAAAGGAATTATGTTAAAATAAAATGATTTTTTCTTTACACAAATAATAAGATTAGTTATTTTACCTATGTATAACAAATTTTTTAAATACCTTGGATTGTTAATTATTTCTTCTGTGTCCCTATTGAGGAACAAAATTAGATGGTCTGTAGATTTAAGTTCTTTATAAGTATCTGCTGTTCTGGATATTAGTTTTGAGATAGGCAAATTCGGTGTTAAGTATGATTCGATACTGAATTTTCCAATTTCCATAATTTCTTGAAGTTTGGTTGCACATCCTCTTCCAAAATGATCTCCGATAATTTTTATTTTTGGTGAGTTATCAGTTTTATAAATATTTGATTTATTGGGTTGTTGATGTGGTGTAGAGTTATAATTTTGTAGTATATGTTGTTGGGCAGAATTTTGATTTAAAGATAATTCTATATCTATTTTTTTCGGAATAGTTTTTTGATTATTTTTTTTCTTTTTCAACCTTTGGAATGTAGATATTGTCTTTTCTTTTGATAATAAAGTAAGAGGGTCTTTAGAGTTATATAACAAGGTGTCTTTATCTAATTTGTTGTTTTTCATATTAGCAATAGTTAGTTCTTTTTGAATTATATTAAGACTCGGTTGGCTTTGTTTGTTACTGTCTTTTAAAGTTTTTATTTCCCTCTTGAGAATACAAATTTCTTCTTGTAATTTTGGAATGGATTGTAAGGAATTCGTACACTTAGAACAGAGGAAAATCATTTTTCGATTTTTTAATGTGATTGTTTTATATTCAGTATTAGATATTTTTGAACAGTTTTTACAAATAATAATTTTGCAAAGGTCACATTCAGTACCAAAAGTTTGTCCTGGTTTAGGGTTTGAAAGATATATAAAGCTTTGCTTACATTCTGAACATTTGAATACATTACTGTTATATTCTTGTTTCGAATCAAATGTTAAATTATTTCCTTCTAATGTAGAGTTTGATGAATCATACATTTGACTTATTGAATCTTGCAATTTTTGATGAATTTTTTTAATATGAATTTTTAAACCATTTGAATTCTTAAAATATTTTAAACAAGTTTGGCATTGGTTTTCTGCGGTCGTATCGTTTGAGACCTCATTTAAAAGATCAAAATGACCCTGATCCGGATTCCCAGAAAACAAAAGATGGATTGTTTTAGAAAATATATTATATTTATTTATCAAAATTAAAGATTTCATCGTTACATTGATTTTGAATTTTGTAAATGAAAAAATTTAGTTCGTATGTCTCTGAAAGAGCAGTGCATTCGATTGCCGTACCATATGTTCCATTTTTACCCATTTTTTGTAAATAAACATTTTTACAAATTTGATTTGTTAAAAAATTTTGAAAATTATTCCAATTTTGATCAATATATAGGACTGCTTTGTTTCTTATTTCATAGTGTTTATCTTCGGAATTAAATAAAAATTTACTTACAGATCTAAAAAGACAGTTTCCATCTCCTAAAATTGTATTTCTTTTGAATTTCATAGTTTTTTGTTTGATAACATAATTTTCTTAATACTTTTGTAAACTACAAATTTATATATTCACCTAATAAGGGACTTCGATTCTTTGTATTAATATAGTTTTGTAAAAATATCTGGCCTGGGTTTATTGTAAAAAATGGTAAAATAGTGTATAAATTTTTTAAACTTGTTTTGACAATAACAGTTGGCATGTGGTATTCTGTATGTTCGAAGGGAAGTCCATAGGGACTTACATTGCTGTCATGAACACATACTTCCAAATACTTGGCTGTCCTGTTTCTGAAGAGGCAAAATTAGCTATCGTCTTCAGAAATATAGCAGACATCTATAAGAATGGGTTAATTGCTACTGAGGTCAATAGCCTATCACATTTGAAGGATCTGTGTCGTAGAATAGACCAGATATATGGTTTAGAGGAAGAAAATTTTACACCTAGAAGAAACCAATCAATCGAACCTGACTTAGCCTACGTTGACGTAGAGAGCGACAGTGACGATTTTCCAACAGAAGTCAGTGCAATTCAAATATCAGGTGCCGGGACATCGAACCAACAGAATTTAAATCATCCTGCTAATAGATTCGACAGAAATAGGCAGCAGCCAGCAAGCAGTTTCTCTGCTAGGGCTGATAGAGAGAGACAACAACCACCTAGTGGTCAGTCTAGCGTAAGTGACAGGGATGTACAACCACCACAGGGTGTTGGATCTGGTAGGGCGAATAGGGCGTGGTGTGTTATAGATGCAATCAAACAGGGCACATGGCGATCGGTTGCGCCTTACCTAGAGGTAAGCAGTGTTATTCGTGTGGGCAGGCAGGGATAACAGTCAGAGAATGTCGTAATTGTAATCGTCAGGGAAACGGACCCAGGCGCTCGTAGGCGGTCGACCTTCGAGTCAGCCTGAACAAGCATCGACCGATAGGCTAACGAACGTCCTAGATTATGTGATAAGTCATGCTCGTAAAGATGAGAGGCCTTATTTAGAAGTGGATGTGCTCGGAAATAAGTTATTAGGTTTGTTGGATTCCGGGGCTTCACGTACCTTTTTAGGGAATCATGGTTGGTCAATCATCGAAAGGTTTGGTTTTTCACTTGATACGACAAAGAAGACGAGTTGTATTGTGGCAAATGGTCAGAGCACGAGTAGTATTGGGATAGTGCAGCTTCCTATGCGAGTTCAGGATAAATTTAGGTTAATAGAGGTCGCCGTCGTTCCTGAGTTGCCGCACACTTTGATTTTGGGATTAGATTTTTGGATTTCGATGGGGATAGTACCGAACTTAAGTACTAATGAGTGGCACTTTGCCGATAATAAAGACGTGATTTGTTCTTTAGAAGCATCAGACCAACAAACAACTCTTACACCTTATGAATCAGAACGACTAGAGGAATTGGTCGTTAAATATAAGACTATTATGGGTGACTCACTGGGATGTACAGACAGAGTAGAGCATAAGATTACAACAGATGCAGCACCGATAAGACAACGTTCATATAAGGTCTCACCGGTCATTCAAAAACTTATTGATGACGAGATCGACGAAATGCTGAAAATGGATGTAATAGAACGGAGTAGTAGTTCATGGGCTTCACCAGTGGTAATGGTACAAAAGAAAAACACAAAGAAATATCGTTTCTGTGTAGACTACCGCAAATTGAACTCAGTGACGGCGCGTGATAGTTATCCTTTACCACTCGTATCCGAGACTCTTGACAAGTTGAAAGATGCTAAATACTTGTCAACTTTAGATATCAAAAGCGCTTATTGGCAAGTACCAATGGAAGAATCATCGAAGCCACTAACAGCATTCATCTGTCGACGAGGTCTCTTCCAATTTAAGCGTTTACCATTTGGTCTTCATAATGCACCTGCAACTTGGCAGAGACTCATAGATAGCATCATAGGAAACGATTTAGACCCCTACGTGTACGTATATCTCGATGACCTCGTAATTGTCACACAGAGCTTTTCTGAACATCTTAGAATTCTTGAGGAAGTCCTTCGAAGATTGCAGAATGCAAAGATAACGGTAAGTTGGGAAAAATGCCAACTGTGTAGGCCAGAAATGACTTATTTAGGTTTCGTAGTGGACCGTCGAGGCATCCGAGTTGACCCTAATAAAATTAGAGCCATGTTCGAGCTCCAGAGGCCAAGAACTGTCAGAGAAGTTCGTAGACTTGTAGGTACAATTTCCTGGTATAGACGTTTCATAGAGAATTTTTCAGCGATAATAGCTCCAATTACAGCTCTAACTAGAAAAATCAAAAGTTCGATTGGACTCCAGACTGCGAAAAAGCATTTATACATGTCCAGATTATACCAAAGAATTTGTCATTCAAACAGACGCATCAGGATATGGAATAGGAGCATGTTTAACGCAGCCTTATCCTGAAGGAGACAAAGTCATTTGCTATTTGAGTCGATCTTTGACTAAGCAAGAACGTGTTTACACGACCACCGACCGAGAATGTTTGGCATTGGTTTGGGCGATAGAGAAGCTCCGGCCTTATATTGAGGGGATCTCATTTAAGGTCATAACAGATCATTTTAGCTTAAAATGGCTTCATAGCTTAAAAGAGCCCAGTGGAAGACTTGCTCGTTGGTCTGTAAAACTGCAGCAATATGATTTTGAAGTAATCCATCGGAAAGGGAAAGATTTAGTTGTCCCGGACATGTTGTCTCGCGCAGTACCCATGATTGATACAATTTCGCAGCCCAGAGACGCTTCAACAGCAATTAAAGATCGATGGTACCAAAAGATGGTAAAGAGGGTCGTAGAATCACCATTAAAATTTATGAATTGGAGATACACTGATAATAAGTTGTATAAATATGTCAAACAAGAATACCCGCAACTTTCACCATCTAACGAATATTGGAAAGAGGTAGTTCCCAAAGATCATAGGCGTAGAATTATTGGAGAAGCTCACGATCCTCCTACCGCAGGTCACATGGGTGTGTATAAAACCTTCCACAGACTGGCAGAAAAATATTATTGGCCAAAAATGCGCCAGGACGTGGCAACTTTTCTAAAGAAATGCTTTGTCTGTGCAGCTCATAAAGGTGATACACAAGGTGTATCTGATCAGATGATATCTCATCCAAAACCAACTCGTCCTTGGGAAATTATTTCGACTGATTTATGTGGACCTCTACCTCGTTCGACAAAGGGTAATTGCTGGATTCTCGTCGTTACGGACTATTTGAGTAAGTTTTCCTTAGTTTTTCCAATGCGCACAGCCCCTACTCAAGCTGTTGTCAAGCACCTTGAGGAACAAGTATTTATGGTCTTCGGAGTACCCCGTTTGATACTTTGTGATAATGGCCCTCAGTACAAAAGTAATGAGTTTAAGCGTTTTGCTGAGAGTTATCAGGTTAAAATTCAGTATAATCCGTATTATCACCCCAGAGCAAATCCAACAGAAAGGACGAATCGTACGTTAAAAACCATGTTATGTTGTTATGTGGAAGACAACCACAGGAAGTGGGACGAACAAATACATAAACTTGCCTGCGCGATTCGTACTGCAACCCATGAGACAACCAGGATGTCTCCTTTCTTTGTTAATTTTGGTAGAAATATGTGTCTGTCAGAAAAAGATTACTCCAACCCAGTTTTGTTATCTGAAGAGAATGGTGTACAAACTGCAGCTGAAAATAAGAACGAAGGTTTCCGGAAGCTCTATGCTGATGTTAAGAGAAGGCTAGAGGTGGCTGGAGAGAAAAACGTAGTTCAGTATAATTTGCGTACAAGGGTACCCAACTTTGTTGTGGGTCAGCGTGCTTGGAAGAAAAATTATGTGTTGTCAGACGCTGCGAAGTTTTTCTCGAAGAAGTTAGCACCGAAATTCGTTGGTCCTTATGTGATTAGGAATAAAATTTATCCTTGGATGTTTGAGCTTCAGGAACCATCGGGTAAAGTACTACCAGGGAGCTGGCATGCCAAAGACCTTAAGTCGGCAGCGGAGCTCTCCGATTAAGCTTTTTAGGTTAATCGTCTTGAAGTTGGGGGGGATTATGTAACGTGTCATTTTTACGTTTAAGGCAACGTTACATATTTGTTTATTTAGGTAAATAATCAAGGCTCTTCGACTCGTCTTTCTGTACACAAATTAAGGGTATTTTATAGAGCTAGGTTTGGAGGTTATATAGTGTCTAGGAAGTTACCTTACAAGGATGCATTCCATCGAATTACTGTGGACACTACGCACATCGCATTATCTGGAATTTAAGATCACAGGTTTCGAGAAAATTACATAAAAACTTTTGATTGTTTTGTTTTTATCTGTGGAATTTTGTGATTTTCTTTGACGTTCACGAAAATAAACAGCTGTACTGCTGGGGAATGGCGGCGTTGCCGCATCACAAATGGTTTCGGTAACAGGAGGGAAGCATTTGGATGAGCATTTCATTCGCTTACGTTTGTTTTCGAGGATATTGGGACAATCCGAACCTCATAGCTATTTTTCAACATATTTAGGTCCACGGTTTGACCAGTAACAACCGCCCACTTTGATATCTTTATTAATTTGATAAGGAGAAGATGGGATAAATACGAGTTATGCACTTTCGTAAATGGGAGATAAACGAGGAATAAAAACCAGGACTAAAAGAGTAAACAAAATCGTATTTTTATATTATATAAATGTATATATAATCATAGTTATATAAAGTTAATAACTAGCTCAGTTAGTCGGACTGAAGGGTTTGTAGGGCTAGCTAGTGGTGAGCAAACTTAACATCTGAACACTCTTGTGCCGAGTTTAAGTAGTTCAGTGTGTATTTTTAGGTTCAGGTTCAGAAACAACTTTATTACTGTAGAAATGTTTCACAAAAAGGGCGTTAAACCATATGAATATTAAAGAAAACATTTAAAAAGAGCAAAGGAAACTTTTGACTAAAACTGTAACCAAAATACAACTAAATTCTACACTTAGTATAGCTTTACTCATATGGGAATTGGTTGAATGTTCGAATATTCCTGGGTTTGCTGCATGCTCTGTTCTCCAGTAATTGATTTTACAGTTGATGGTTTCAATGCTGAGCTTCTTATAGTCTAGCGGGTTATTTTCCTCCTACTTGCTATGTTGGCAGGGGTCCGGTAGGCAAATGTTCGGTCTATGTATGGAGGGTGTCTTGACGTCCTTGTTATAAAAATTTCAACCGTGGAAATGGATCCGACAACACCTCAATGCGCGTTTTACATATTTTCAATGTCCCCTTGGTCGATGCTGCCCCCTATATACCGGTACGAAACTATTGATGTATTTCCTCATTGGTTGGTTTGAAAACCGCGGGTTCTTTTCCTCCAGTGTTGCAAACCGCATTTAGTGATTTCTTGATGAGAGCGTTTTTTTATAAATAGGTTTGCATCCTTATTTGAATTTAACCGGGAAAATTAGGTTGGTATTGCGTTTTACTGTCCCCACCACATTTATGAAGCGGTTTCCGGCGGCTTCAGTATTTTTTGTGTTCTCGACAAAGTGCTTTGTCTCTTTTCAAAAGAATTGGCTGGGTCGGCAACAGGTCTCTGGGATCGCCATTGTTTTTGGTTAGTGGCACTGCAGAAACTGCAGGTTCTGTCCCAGAGACTGTGAAGAGTGAGTCCGTCGTGAGGCGTATCTCGTTCACGGCTCATATCCTCTGCATAGAGGGATTTAAGGCGGCCTACGCCGTTTCGACGGAAAGAGCAGTGGTAAGTTCGATTTTATTTTTTTCATTTTTTTTTTGATTATTTGAGGACTCTTCAAGATAATATTTGCCTCCCAGATTGTAATTATTTTTCGTGTAAAATGTACTTTTTCGGGAATTTTTGGAGTTTTTTTTTTTTTTTTTAAACCACGTTTGGATAAAAAACTATATATTGTTTTTCTCCTTTGTCTACAGCCCTGTCAATTCCATCGACGCGACAGTTGTGCTGGATGCTGGTGTGAAGCCGGGTGTAGCTTTGTAACCCTGGGAAAGGTACGTTAGGATTAGTTTAGTTCATCTGTTTAAATCTACTTTATTTTATTGAGTCGACATAAGGTTCTTGGTTAAATTATTCGGTGTAGGGGAACTTCGTGCAAAATAGACGAATTCCAGGAAACTGAAACATTTCATTTTCCACAGGGTTTTACGCTCGGGCAAGTATCCATCAACACTTGAGACCATGTGCTGCCCTAGCGTGATGTGCTAAGCGGCAGTAGGGGAGGCGCGAACCAACCAGGACCGGAGTAGCAGGAGAACAACACCATGTTTTAGAGGAATGTCGGAGTACACCACTTCCAGGTTTACACAATAAAACACATTTTTATTTAACCACAAGATAATCAAAGGACCAAGGTAGGAGCAAGTAGACATTTAGATATAATCTTTTCATATAAATTTTCAATAAAATTTAGACATAATCTTTCCATATAAATTTTCAAAATAATTTAGTCATAATCTCTCCATATAAATTTTCAATATAATTTTAACACTTCTTGTGAACGCAAGATAAAGGTATGACGTCATGACCACCATTTTGCGGCATAACTATTTTTATTGTACAATTGAAAAAGCCCTGCTAGTTTGTTCCAACTTGGATTCATCCTTATTTTGTCTTTACCTATGATAATTACTATTTTACCCCTAGATTTCAATTTGAAATATACAAGATGAACTAAATTTTTGTATTATTTGTACAGCCCGATTGACCAACTTTGCAGAGACAAAAGAGAGATGAGGTTATATATTTTTTTTGTGTTTCCTTACATTGTTTTGCCTCATGGGGTAGATCTCGGGCTGGGTTGCTGTCTGTCTCATTCTACCCAACGTAGAATGATGACAGCAGATATTTGGTTCAGATCTCCCCTATGATGGAATAATTTTGGAAGTATATATATATATTTTTTTTTAACAATCCAATTTCAATTCAATTCAAAAAATACTTTATTGTCAAGAAAAAAAAATTCTGTTGACAAAATCATTCATATAATTGAGTCCTACGCTACTGACTCAAAGGGTACACTGTGACCTGCTGGAAATGTGCATCTACCTATAAAGAACTTTCTATTTGTGTCATTTTGATTCAGTTAAAAATCTTTTAGAATTTTATCTCGTTTATTAGTCAATTATTTTTGGTTTTTTAATTACACAAATACTCTGGAAGCCTCGGAAGTAGGTAGAATTTCATTGTTTGGTTACAACGTTTGGGTTGAACTGTATTTTATTTAAGATCTTCTTTGTAAAACATTGGTATTAAATACTGTGGCGCACTTAATCTTATTTCTAAACCCCCCCCTTCTCCACTGTATAAAAGTTACCGGGCATATCAATGTTTTACCTAGCTGGAAAATACAGTTCTGCTTCCAGATATTTGTTTAATCATTCAGTGGTTTTTCACAAGTTGGCAAATTGTTATTATTCTAATTACAGTGTCACAAAATGGCGGCAACGTCTTAAGCTGCCACAAATGTCACCCAACACATTTTAATAGGCCACACATCGCATTTACAAGAGAACTTTTACTGCAGGAATGCGGCATAACGCTAATGCGCATGACTTATCATTGTCAAATTTTCATATATGACAGAAAGGAAAGAAAACAATAGAAATTTTGGTAATCAAACAGTGGTTAAAGATTTTTATTAAGAAAATTAGTGCAAAAAGAAAAACAATAAGGTTCAGCAGGACGAAAAGTGGTCGGAATATATTAGAGGTAATTGATAAAGAAATGCTATCTTTAGAACGTAAACATTGACTAAATTTCTTGTTTTTGTTTTAGCTATAAAAATGTTATAAACCAAGTAATGCAATTAATTATTGGAACTGCATGAAGCTTAATGATAGTAGATAATAATATCAATGAAAAATCGACGAAATATGTGATAAAATAGAGAAAACAATAAGGCTCAGCAGGACGAAAAGTGGTCGGAATATATTAGAGGTAATTGATAAAGAAATGCTATCTTTAGAACGTAAACATTGACTAAATTTCTTGTTTTTGTTTTAGCTATAAAAATGTTATAAACCAAGTAATGCAATTAATTATTGGAACTGCATGAAGCTTAATGATAGTAGATAATAATATCAATGAAAAATCGACGAAATATTGTGTGAAAATGTTCAGAAAATGTAAATGAAAAATGGTGTGTCATGAACTTTTAAGGCTTGCAAATACTATTGCTAGTGGATATTTAGGAATATTTTTGAGGTAATTAGAGGAGGTTGGCTTTTAGACAATTAACCATAGTACTATTTTTAGAATATCTAACAAAAAAAATTTGAAAATAATTTACTAGAAAAATCCCTTTTCGTTTATTTTTTAGAGGCAACCAGTAATGCACATATTGATATTGAGGGCGGCCTACACAGCAGGCTGTTTACAACAAGGTCATAGAAGAAGAAGAGAGTAGACGTGACGTATTTTAATTAAATAGATTTGTTATTCTAAGGTTTATGTATTTTAATTATTAAAAAATATAACTAAAAAATTAAATTCTTTGTTTTTATAAAATGAACCAAAAGTGAGAGACAGTAATATTATTTAAATATCCTATTTTAATAGTATAAATGATCAAAAATTATTTAACTTGCACTTAAATTTAATTTTTATTTATTATTAATTTATTGACATACTGTTGTAACATTTGACATGTTACAAGATGTTACCGCTTTAAGTGAAAAGTTAAAAACATTTCAAGATAATTTAAAACGTGTAAAATCATTTTTGACCGTAAGCACAGATGAGATAGAGATAAACATTCGCAATTGAAAACTGCTTATAAAGATAGTAATAAACAAACAATCAAAAAACTTTTCGAGTTTGAAATAATTGTCAACAATCAAGATCAAAAAATTACTAAACTACAAGAAAATTTACAAAATAGTGTATCGTCAAAAGAGATCCAACTCACACAAAGTATAAAAAACTTTAAAGATGACATTGCATTTAAAGTTCAAAATATGGAACAAAAAATCTCTAATTTGAAGCAAGAGAATAAAACATTTTATGGATATTTACCGCTAGATTTTGTGGGAAAACATATGGAGCAAGAAAATAAATTTTTTACATTTTCGTTAAAAAGGGTTGCCATTGAGAGAAGCACAAATTGAATTTGCAAAATTTCACCCCAATACCACGATTATGGTCGTTGAAGACGAGCTACAAAATGTAAAATATTATGATTCAACGAATGTGCAAGATATAAAATTAAAACAAAATGATAAAATTTCGTTTGAGAGAGAAGCAGCAACTGATTTTAGTGCTACTATACTACAATACAATCATAATTTCTTCACTTGCCTTCAAGATGTCTTTGAAAGAAATTGTGGTAAATGAACTGCATAAAACATCTCGAAAAAAATATTTTCGTCGAAAAGTTAACATCAAGGGATTGAATTTATGGGAGGCTGATTTGATTTCCATGATTCCATATGAACGAACAAACAGAAGACATAGGGCACGTCCTTTGAAAAGTAAAACCTCTGCGGATGTAATTCGGGCGATGAAATCCATTTTGGAAGAAGCGCCATCAACACCAAAAAATTTACATACGGATAGGGGCAAGAAGTTTTTTAATAAAGATTTTCAAAAACTCATAAAAGTGTGCACGGCACCTACAACTGGATAAATATTTTGGATGAAATTGTAAACAAGTACAACACCACTGTGCATTCGACAACAGGTGTGGCCCCCAGCAAATGTCTAACAAAAATGAGAAATATATTTTAAGAACGTCCTACCCATCAATAAAACTTCCAGATCCAAAATCAATAAAATTTAAAGTTGGAGACTATGTCCGTATCAGCAAAGAGAGACGGGCCTTTACAAAGGCTTATACACCCCAACTGGTTCAATGAGGTTTTTCGAATTAGAAAAGTAGTACAGACGAATAAAGACCAACAGAATTCCGAAATTAGGGGTGGATTTTATACTGAAGAATTACAACTGACCAAATATCCCGATGTTTACCTCGTTGAAAAGGTATTAAGACGAAAAGGTGACAAGGTTTATGTTAAATGGCTCGGAATGGACAGTCACACAACTCATAGATTTTGAAAAGAGATATAATTTAAGTTTGTTTGGGCCCTATATAAGGTGAGAGGTTTGCTCCAAGTCCTCATTCTACATTTCGAAATGGATTTAGCCAGATTAAAAGCTGTAGCTAAATTTGAACTGCGGCAGACAAAACGCATATCAGAGTTGGAAATTGGTAAAGAATACATTATAAATCATCTGAGATCCATCAAAGTTGCGTTCGGCCGCTCCATTATTGCTGTTTTGGAGAACTGTAGCTTTGATGTTTACCTACCGACACGCATATCGCTTGAAGTAGAACCCTACAGAGAAGAATTTAAAACGAACAAATACATCCTGATTTATCAAGGCCATGTGAACACGTCGTTGGGACAAATTCCATATTTAGAAAAATAGATTAAGATTTTTATGCACTTACTTTCAAAAAAATTAAATATTTAAGATTTTGTTTGCTTCATTTTTTTCACCTCCTTTTTTTCAAAGATCAAATTACTTTTTTTATTTTTTTTTAACCTTTTTATAATTTTGACTACGTGGTTAGTCACATTTCTAAATTGATATTTATGCTAATACGCGGTTAGTCGCTTTTTTCACAATTTCATCTAAACTTTGGGATTTTTTACAATTTTTTTATGCTTTTTTATAATTTCAACTATAGTAGCACGCGGTTAGCTCAATTTGATGCTAGGGTAACACGCGGTTCGTTGCTTTTTCTGAATATCGTCTAAAAAACACAAGAGTTTACTTGGGCTAGGACTTCTGGATTTTTTATAATTTTGACTATAGTAACACTTTTTCAATAAATTTTTCCTTCGGTTCATTTTCGTACAATTAACTGATTTTAGAGGTCGTCGAATAGCGCGACAGCTTCGGTTTGCTCGATTTTTTCATTCAATTTTTGCTTTGGTTCGCTCGTTTTTAGTAAATTTGACTGATTTTAGAGGTCGTCGAATAGCGCGACAGCTTTTGCTCGATTTTTTCTTCAATTTTTGCTTACGTTCGCTCGTTTTTAGTAAAATTGACTGATTTTAGGGGTCGATTGCTTTGGTTCACTCGATTTTTGCGTAAAATTTTGCTACGGTTCGCTCGTTTTTAGTGACTGATTTTAGAGGTCGTCGAAAAGGGCCCTGTCCCCCCCCCCCCCAAAGTGGGCCAGAACCCCCATAAACCCACTACTACTAGTCAACGCAAAGGGATGGGTGTTGGCTAATGGAAATGTAGCTCCCAAAATTTACTCTACCAAGAGCTTATAACATACTGCTGACAGTCTTAACATCGATGGACTTATAAAAGGAAGATAAGTTAATATAACAGTAGACACTGGTGCTGCGATATCATTGGTCAAGTTAAAAATTGCAACGAGATATAAAATTCGACTAAAATAGGGTTTTTGTATCCCCTCTGGTTGTCAAGATATTTGCATTGAAAGTTGCATCTTAAAAATTATCTGCTTAGATATTTTAATCTTATGTGTGGGCAATGCTTTAAAACAATATTATTTTTTCCCGCGTAGTAGGCGCTGGAGTAAAACAAGTGCCAGGAATATTTCAAGCATAGACGAATGACAGAGATAGACCAGACACTTACACGGTGGGAGTTGTATTACTAAATTGGCGCAGTATACCGGGGTGTCGTGCACGAATCAGCGCCTCTCCAACTTTGTGCTCCGTACTAAACATTTACAGGGGGATTTGAAACAATATAACGCTTGCGCAGTTTGTCTCTAAGCTACAGGATGGCTTTTCAAATTATTGTATACCAGATGCTCGTAGCCATCAATGAAATCGTTCTCCAATCAAGCTACATCTTTTAATATAGTGTTTTGAACAGTTTTTATCAAATTAAATTTTAACACTAAAAAACTCATTCTACTCGTCAATTACATAGATTTAAATTTAAACGATGCGCGTTGATAAGAATGAGTTATTTTGTGTCAAAGCTCAATTTGCTTAAAAAGACTATAACCAACCAATAAGGAAGCTTAAGCAAAGAATGTTTAAATTAATGACTACTAGCAATAAAAAAAAAGGAAAGTTAAATTTTTATTCAATCTATAAGGTTTAAAAGTTTGTTTCCCATTTATACTACTTATCAAAAAAATTTGTACACCTACAATATAAAAATCAATATTAGGTGTACAATTTTTTTTGAAAAGCAGTTTAGGTACATAAATTTCCTTGAGAGGCTAATTTTCTAGTTAAAAAAAGGCTTTTTGACGAATATTCTACAGTAATTTCCTTTTTATTAGTGCATAGAATATATTTACGTATTCTACATTAACTTAAATTAATAACGTATACTTTTACAATGCTTTATACATAATAATGTTGCAAATATAGGTTTCTATAAACGGAAACTTTTTTAGTTGTTTTTTCATGAAAAATAAAAAAATGTAACGTAAGCCTTTTAAAGTAAAGTGAATATTGCCGGTTATTCGTTTAATTAAACAGGATCCGACATAATGATCTCCCACATTTTGCACTGCCACTGTGCCTGAATCACTGAAGAGAGGGGAAGCTTAGCGTAGTTGGTTGGTAGCTCGCGGCTTGCCATTACCTTGCCATCGTGCCTTCGTTATCGAGACATTAAGCAAAAGTAGGTAACGAATCTGTAATTACGACACAAAGAACTTTTCGTACTCACTTCGCACTTGGTAGACATGTTTTAGTTCCAGATACTTTGGGAATATCCGAACACTATTCCCGAACCATTGACGAATTGAAAGCAGCAATACACAAATTACAGGAATATTGCTTTAAAGTTACTGCACGAGTGAAACTTTCAGAAATCAGCTTCGACTGTGTACCGAAAAAAATGAAATATAAATAGCATTTACAATGGCGTTTTTATTGTGGGAGATCATTCTGCCGGACCCTGTATATAAGTATAGTGAATGTTTTTCCAAATATTAACATTTAAAACTAAACATTTAAAACTCCGTCCAGGTTCAACGTGTCCATCACACACACACATATATTTGTGAATTTCGTCTTTCGTCATTGTTAGTTTTTTTGCCGAAGTATTTTATTTAGGTTCCGTTTGGGAATGGCGCTTGCTAACATAGTCTACGCACCCACGAACACAAAATTGTTTTCTTTTAAATTTCTTAATTACCGATAGGCCACAATTTAGCAAAAAATACTTTTAAAAATAAGGTAAAAACTCGAAAAATCACGAAAAACTGCAACTACATATGAAAAATGCCATTTACGTCATATTTTTATCTGTTTTGCCAATGTCAGTCATAATCAAAAACATATACCGAGAGTAGCGGTTAATGTTCATTGCGACAGCACAATAATATTATTATACCAGGGGTGACGGTCTGTAATAAGCGCCTCTCGAACTTTGTATTCCGAACTAATGTATACAAGGGGTATGTATAACAGTATTATGACAAGATCGGGGTGCTTTCCTTACTATAAATAATTAGTATACTGTGATTTAAAGTGACTAGGGTTTGAATATCATTGTTGCAGTGTTTTGCTTTCTATGATTTTATAAATTCGCTGGTGTTTTGGTAAGGAAAATTTTATTTTTATATAGTTTTTGTTGGACTAAAACTTTAGTTTGTGAAAATTTGTACATGTTAGTTTTATTATTTTCTAATTAACTGAAATCTCTACTTTATGACGTAGTATTGAGATTTTGTCGAATTTTGTCGTAAACTTATACTTAATTATTTTGTTAACCTGCAACTCTAAAAATAGAAAACGTCTTGTTTGCATTTAAGGACATTTCTTTTTGATACCTTCACAAATGTGCCCTTTGGGGATTTTCCAACTTAAATTAGTTAATCTTTGTGCATTTTTCTGTATAACGATGGGTCGGTGTATCTGTTTTTCTACAGGGTGTCCAGATAAAAGTAACTACATAGGGCTTTGTGCGAATTTCAGAAACGGCAACACATACGATATCGGTTAAAAAGCAAGAAAGTGGCCCTATTGCGAGCCCAATCGGATGCTGTGTCGAAATTAAAAATATCTACAGGGAGTTTCAAAATAATGACCAAAAAATTAAAATTTTGTTATTTGAAAATTTAAAATATCGTCGCCATTGTTAGCTCCCGCTAAATTTCGCGGTTGTTTTTAATTTTAAAACCACACAATTGGATAACGGACAGAGAGAGAGATAATTTTCATCAATTGCGATAAATTAGTGCATATTTTCGACAATTCGTCATTTTTCTATTTCAGAAGCATTAATTTAGCGTTAATTGTATATTTACCAACATTTCTGTGATTAGATGTGTTCCATATCATTTCGATATTTAAAACAATTTTCATCAATTGCGATAAATTAGTGCATATTTTCGACAATTCGTCATTTTTCTATTTCAGAAGCATTAATTTAGCGTTAATTGTATATTTACCGACAATTTCGTCATTTCAAAGGTAAAAATCATGTCTATCAAAAAAGCCGTGCAAAAACGCAAGGGTTTTTTATCTGCGATCACCGAGTGTTATGTGTTTTCACAAACCGCGACAACGGACGCAAAAGCGAGAAACGAGTTTCAAGTGAGGTATTCCGATTTGGATGAAACCTTCGATAAATGCATGTTGGCACATAATGATGTCATGCGATCCTTTCAGAAGTAAATATTTTTATGCGTGTAAAGGGGTTTACTCTGAAATATTTCCGGTTGAGGCTCCATCCTTTTCGGGATCATATGTTCGACAAAACGAAACTCCAAAACTCAAAGAGTTAGGTATTCCCATATTTCGAGGTGATAAAAAATTATGGCCAAGCTTTTTCGATCTTTTTAATAACATTATAGATCTAAGTAACGTCCGAAAACTTAATTAATAAAACAATATTTATTTTCATATCTCGAGGATGAGCAATAAAATTGATATCAGGGATTAGCTTATCTAATCAAAATTATAAAATTGCTTACGACAAATTAGTCAATAGATACCAAAACAAGCGAGACCTCGCAAATGATGCTTTAAGCACAATTATGAACTCTACATTAAAAAACGAGTCAGCTAAAGAATTGCGTAATTTAATTGACACCTTTTTAGAATCCCTAGATATTTTAAAATCACTTAGCTTTGACGTTGACAGTTGGGACTTTATTATTTTTTTCATTTTGTTAGAAAAATTGGATATTCTGACGCGTTCAAATTTCGAAATGAGTCACGCCAATACTAATACCGAAATTCATACTTTTCAGTGACTTTTTCAATTTCTAGAAAAAAGATGTAAAGTTTTGGAATCACTTCCTCAATCAACAGCACCCAAACAGGTGCCTACCTATCAAAAATCAAATTCTATGCCAAATCAGTTTGGGCAAAACCCTACCTATAAATCATCCAATTCGCCTTTTATAGGACTGGCTGGCACCTCAACTAATTCAAGTACGGGAATAAAATGTTTCCGGTATAATCAGGGTCACGTGCTTTCGAAATGTCAAACATTTCTTGACCTCTCGCCTATCGAGCGCCTATCTTTCGTCAAGCAGAAAAAATTATGTTGTTTTCATCCCTCGCATGGGGTAGACACGTGCAAATCAAAATATTCATGCAGGACTTGCAATAGTAAAAGGCACCACACTTTAACTCATATCTTAGAAACTAAGAGTCTGGAAGCCAAGATACTAGTCCTGTCATTCACACACCATCTGTCAATAATCTTCATGTGTCATTAAATACCTCAGGACCTTCAGGTACCTTTCTTTTATGCACCGCCATAATAGATGTTATGGACGGT
Source organism: Aspidapion aeneum (assembly GCA_963576565.1). Classification (NCBI taxonomy): domain Eukaryota; kingdom Metazoa; phylum Arthropoda; class Insecta; order Coleoptera; family Brentidae; genus Aspidapion; species Aspidapion aeneum. The sequence goes on from OY755046.1 coordinate 28,321,655, forward strand.
TGCGGAAATTTTCAACCTGTAAGGGCACTGCTTGTATAAAAGTGTATTCAGCGTCTTAATCTTCCTAGGCGAAGTTACACCACTGAAATATTCGGATTAAATCAAATGTTTTCTCTTACTTCCAAAGGGCTCGTTCAATGTCACATTAAGCCACAAGGACAGGTCACTCCTTTACTTCATTTCGAAGCAATTGTTGTTATACAACTATGTTCCAATATGCCTACATTCACTTTGAACGATAATCAGTGGAAACACTTGGAAAACCTTAAACTTGCCGACCCATCTTATTTCAAATCTAGACCTGTGGACCTAGTTATTGGTTGCGAGCTATTCGCACAGATATTCAAGGAGGGCAGGGTTCTTGGACAAATAGGGCAACCTTCAGCCCTTGAAACCATCTTTGGCTGGGTCGTCATGGGAAAAGTTATCTCTAAATAAACTTACGATCCTTATCTGTTTTCATTCATTAATATTTATCGGTCGATCATTTTTCTTATATCTATATCTGTCCGGTTGAGATTCTAAAATTGTGTGTTTCGGAGGGCAGTTATGTTAGCTCCCGCTAAATTTCGCGGTTGTTTTTAATTTTAAAACCACACAATTGGATGACGGACAGAGTACATTTTCGCGCATTTCGAGATGCGCACCAACAATCAGTGAGATCCTTTTCTACCGCCTCGAGAAAATGGCGTGTTAATTTCTTTCTCCAACTATTACAAATTTCTACACTTGAAAGTGCTCGCCCTTCAGCTATGTGGTGCCATCATTAGATCCAGAAAGGGGCCCCTGGTACGTGGAGAAATTGGCTGCAAACTGGTGAGTGCTTTGTTTCTGATTTCCGTTGTGTGGTAACAGCAATTAACTATGGACCTTTTGATTATTTCGTGATTTCGTATCAATATATTTATGTTTGTTCGCGCATCATTTAATAAAATATATACAGTCCACTGCAGTTATCGTTTTTCTACCTGCGGGCAATCCATCTTTTAAAGAAATTGAATGAAACTATATAAATATGACTAGGCCAATTAAATGACGTTAGCGATATTTGTCAGAACTATAAATTTTTAAATCACAATTTCTAGTTTTTTTTTTCAATATGTTAAAAACGCATGTTTTCTCTGATACAGCAACTAATTAGACTCGGAATAGCGCCACTTTTTTTTACCAAAATTGGTATGTCTTACCGTCTCCTAAATAATCATAAACTCCCTTGTATTTACTTTTATCTGGGACACCCTGTATCTATGTGTATGGGTCCATTCTTAAAGTATAAAACGCTCAAGGGGGGGTTATTAACCTTGCGTTACACTCTCATAATTATTTCATGTATTTTTTCTTAAAAATGCATTACGGAGGGGGAGGGGAGTGTTAACGTTATTTAAGAATATGCCCTATGCATGTCTGTACGATGGGTTTTTGAAACTCTTGAAAACTCGACCTTCATCGAATTTTTCTAAACAGTTTGACTCTGTAACACGTTTAAACAAGCTTAATAAAAATGCATTTTTCGCAAGGGAAGTTTTTTGAGGTCAACAAAATCCAAAAAGTTAGGTTATAAACGGAGAGTTATTAATATGCGGTTTTACAAATATCAGAATATATTTTTCTTGTCTTTTTTGTGTCAGATTGAGAAATTATTTAAGATAATAATAAAAATATTTTTTATACACTGCAAAAATTCTATCTTCTACCCATAGGTATATATTATGTGTTATTTATTTTTTTTGAGTACTCCGCCGGGAACTTAATTCTGTATGAGGAACTGTGTGGTTTTGTTTCCAGTTATATATTTTTGTTGCAGACATTGTGTGCCTGAAATTTGAAGACAATAATTTTTACAAGTCTGGTTGTATAGCCCTAAAACAAATAAGGAAACACAGCTTTTTAATTTTTTCAGATTAAACACCTTTAAAGATAATGCCACCCGATGAATATTTTCCATTATAATTTTAGGGGTTAGTTTCATCCCGGGTAAGGGGTGAGACCTTTAAAATTTTTAATGCGTTGAAGGCATGTATCTCTTTCATATAGTGACGGATGAGACCTGATTTTTTTTCTTGATCGTACTTTACCGAATAAAACGCCTGTGTATATTGCAGAACTGTTTTATTTAAACTCCTTCTTGCAAAAACTAGAACGAATATATACTGTTACTTTATTGTTATACCATTTGTTAAAAACATACAGTATAGGTACAAATCTTAAAATCGTTAAAATCTGAATCACCCTATATAAGAGGTAGGTAATATTGCAAATACTAAATGTTTTAAAGGATTTTACGATATTTTAAACCAAAAAATCAAGCATTAAAGAGTGTTAATGTAACATCAATCAAGAACCAATTAGGGTGGTGGCAGTATGCACAACAAGACTGGTCGGTAACAGTGAGACCATAATTTTTGGAAGGCTAGAGAGTAAAACACCAAGCTGCGTCGGATTCATAAGCCAACAGAATACACCCAACACCTACCTCGTTGCAAAGTCACTAGTTAATTCCGATTAGAGTCGCCAATATTCTCCCAAATATTGGCAAAATTAATAAGGGGGGGTAGCATTATTTGAACCAGTCCAGAAAGTGGCAAGATGTGAAGAGCCAATTTCCGATAATAAAAGGAAGTTACCAACGGAGGTATTCCAGCAATTTCAGTCAACTTGGCAACATCTCACTCTAGAAGAATTTCGCAAAGTGAAAGAGTTTATAAAAGAATAAAGTAATATCTTCGAAACTAAAAGTACTTCGGGACGCACAAACCTTATTCAACATGTTATTAACACTGGCGATGACCAACCGAAAAGACAGCCCCCAAGAAGACTACCAATGGCAAAACAAGAAGTTAACAATCTCATCAATAAAATGCTCAGTTCATTCAGACGGTGTTATTGATTTTTTGTCGACTACAGGAAACTCAACGATGTGACCAAGAAAGATTACTCACTGCCAAGAATAGACGACACATTAATAACATTGGCAGGATCATATTGGTATTCCACTCTTGACCTAAAAAGTGGATATTGGCAAGTAGGAATCTTTGAAAGAGATAAAGAGAAGACAGCAGCCTCTGCTGGAGGTGGACTTTACCCGTTTAATGTGATGCCATTTGGCTTATGCAATGCCCCAGCTACATTTGAAAGACTAACGGAAGTCGTTCTACGAGGCCTTACTTGGAAAACCTGCCCAGTCTACTTGGATGATGTCATAGTAATGGGGAAATCATCTAGACAATTTACAAAAAGTATTATCAAGAATCAGAAATGCAAATCTAAAATTAAACCCAAAGAAATGTTTTCTATTTCAAGAAAATGTTGAGTTCCTGGGTCACGTCGTTTCCCGATAAGGCATCCAAACTGACACAAAGAAGTTGAAAGCAATAAAAGAATGTCCTCAACCTCGTGACAAACATGAATTGAGAAGCTTTCTGGGTCTATGACATATACAGGGTGTCCCAGAACTAATGGTACATAGTTAAACTGTAGATTCCCTGGGTCAAAATATTACGATTTAGCCTCACTTAGTCCAAAACTTCGTACTAACCGAGATATAGGGTGTTAAACTTTATTTTTTCAATTTGTTTTTCTTTAATAACTTTTTTACTAATTAATATTTTTGCAAAAAATGACCAGCGTGTAATTTTTTTTGAAATTGGCAAGACGATTCCGTTGAAAATTTTGATGTACAGTGTACAGGGTGTTCCCTGGACCACTAGCATTGCATTGAAATCAGTGACTTTTTTTTGTGAATCGATGTATACCAGTTTTTATATAAAATAATGGTTTTCCCATCCCCAAGTTTTTATTGCATGTGAGTGATATGCCTAATTTATATGATATATTGTATGATACTTTCTTCAATTCATTCTACTAATTAATATTTTTGCAAAAACTAACCAGCATGTAGGTTTTTCTGAAATTTGCAAGATGATTCCGTTGTAAAATTTTATGTACAATGTACAGGGTGTTCTTTGGACCATTACCATTGCATTAAAATCATCAGTGTATTTTTTTGTGCCTCGGTGTATACTTAAGCAGGTTTTTAAACGGAATATTATTTTAATTATTAAATAATTATTAACAAAAAAAATAAAAACCAATTATAAAAATTATACATATTTTATTGCAACAACAAATTTTTAGATAGAAAAACAAAAAAAACAAAAAAAATCTACACTAAATGTTCAAAATGGCCACCGTTAACCTGAATACATTTGGTTATTCGCTTATTATACAAACGTCTGATTTTAAAATAAAAATTTGCATTTCTGAACACCTCTCCAGCATTTTGAATTTTTTGAAATAGTTTTTCTCGGGTATTTATCTAGCCTACAATAATAAACAGTTTTAAGTTTGATTTGCTATTTGTCAATTTAAAAATTTTAACTTAGTTGCTGAGAAATTTTATATTTTTTTAAATAAATAATAAAATTTATATTCAAAACAATTAAAAAATACTTGCATTAATGAAGTATACCATTTTTAAAAAAACTAATACGAAGAGGTTTTTGTTCCTCATTAAAAATAAAGCCCTACACAGTTGCAATAACGAACAATGATAACACACTTATGATAATTCAAGAACCACCCTGTATATTTTTTAACTTAATATTTCTTAAGAAAACATTCAATCTTAGAATGCTATAAAAAAGTATTGATTATAGCTAATATGTATGAAGTAGGTAAGAATTTAATCAAAAATCTTCTAATTTAAATATCTTGAAAACCGTTTCTCTAAGCGACATCTAAACGCTATAACTTTTTACTAAATAAAATTAAAAAATTAATGTTTTTAATAGAATCTTGTATACACCGAGGAACAAAAAAGTTAGACCTATTTTAATGTAACGGTACCGACGCAGAGAACACCCTGTATATTTATTTTTTTTTTACCAAAATTAAGTTGTCCATGCCCAAAAACCACCAAACCGAATTTTTTTTGCAAAATTATTAAATAGTAGAAAGAATTGAAGAAAGTATCATACATAAATTAGGCATATCACTCACATGCAATAAAAACTTTAAATGCAAAAATCTCAAAAACCGTTGCTCTGAGCGACTTTAAAACAGTATAACTTTTTGACATAAAAAGGATGGGAAAACCATTATTTTACATAAAAACTGGTATACACCGAGGCACAACAAAAATACACTGATTTTTATGCAATGGTAGTGGTCTAAGGAACACCCTGTACATTGTACATCAAATTTTTCAACGGAATCATCTTGCTAATTTTAAAAAAACTTACACGCTTGCAAAAATAATAATTATTAAAAAAGTTATTAAAGAAAATCGAATTGAAAAAATAAAGTTTAACACCCTGTATCTCGGTTAGCACGAACTTTTGGACTAAGGTAAGTAGGCTAAATCGTAAAATTTTGACCCAGGGAATCTACAGTTTAACTATGTACCATTAGTTCTGGGACACCCTGTATACAGACGATTTGTAGAAGGATTCGCCAAAGTAGCGTCTCCATTACATAGACTTACAGAAGACAAAATTTCTTACCGATGGAATACCGAATGTGACCAAGCATTTAGAAAATTAAAAATAGCATTATGTTCAAGTCCGATTCTCGCATATCCCATTCAAAAAGGAAAATTCATATTAGATACTGATGCGAGCAACGATGGCATCGGAGCAGTATTCTCTGAAGTACAAGCCTAATTTATGTACGAATATTTTACAAAAAAGCTATCCAAACCATATTACGTCACCAGAAAACAGCTTTTAGTCAACGTTAAATGAATTGATGACTTTCACAAATATCTCTATGGACAAGAGTTTATTAGGATAGTGGCTCATGAAAATGAAACAACCTGAGGGGCAGGTTGCGAAATGAATAGAAAAGCTATAACAATACCATTATCAAATTAAGCACCGAGCGGGAAGGGTGCATAATAATGCCGATCCATTGTCCAGAAGACCTTGCCCTGAAAATTGTAAACATTGCAGGAGAATTGACCAGAAAGAAGGAATAACCTATGTGCGCCGGATAAAGATAGAACCAGATGAAGATTAGATGTCGGCTTCAATTAGAACCACGCAACTTGACAAAGATGTCGCAAATCAAGGGATGATATTCAAATCACTGTGGGCACAATGCGGTTCACTGATAATAGAAGAAAACATACTTAAACGTGCCTCGGAAAGTGCCGATGGCCTCACTGTGATTAATCAAGTAGTAGTTCCTAGAAGCATGGTAAATCATATAATGGCCTAATGCTATGGTAGAAAATCAGGAGCATAAATCAAACCATGGACAAAATTAGAAACCGATTTTATTGGGTCAATAACTTTCAAGATGTGAAGAATTGGTGCCGCCACTGTACGACTTGTGCTGCTAGCCAAGGCCACAAAACGAGGTCCAGAGGTTGGATGAAACAGTATAACGTAGGCGTGCCATTTAAACGCATTGCTATTCATGGCGCCGGACCTTTTCCAGAACCTGAGAAGGGAACCAAACATCCTTGTTTTCATGGATTACTTTAGCAAATGGCCAGAAGTTATCGCTTTGCCGGATCGGGAGGCCGCTACCGTTGCAAAAGGACTGGTAAATGATGTTTTTAGCAGATTTGGAATTCCTTTAGAATTACATTCAGATCAAGGCAGAAACTTTGAATCAAAGCTTCTTCAAAATCTCTGTGACCTTTTAGGAAAATATATACACAAGAACTACTGCTTTACATCCGCGGTCAGATGGTACGTTGAAAGATTTAATAAAACAATAGAAGAACATTTTTGCAATGTTGTTGATGAGCACAGATTGCGACCAATATATTCCATTGTTTTTGATGGCCTACAGAACCGCCATTCACAACACGATAGGAGCTACTCCATCTAGTATCTTGATTGGTAGAGAACTGCGTTTACCATATGATATCATGTTTGATTCACCTGCAGAAGAACGCTTAGAAGTTAATAACTATGTCGTTTAAGACAAAAGCTGCACGATTTCCATGAGGTGGTTAGAGAGCGAATAGAAATAGCTAGTGATCGCATGAAGGCGAGATATGACCTAAAAGTCAACTCTTCAGGGTTTAAAGAGAATGATCAAGTTTGGCTATACAATCCTCAACGAAAGAAAAGATTACCTAAGTTGACACCACCATGGGAAGGACCTTATAAAGTTGTTAAAAGAATTAATGATGTAGTCTACCGAATCCAAAGAAGTCCGAAATCCAAGATGAAAGTCGTTCATCTGGACAGACTAAAACCTTACCTGGGATATGTTGATCGAGACGATCAAACCTGAAGAGGAGGATAATTTGACAAATTTAAGTTATTTAAAATTTATAGTTAGAAATTATTTAGGTTTAGTGTAGTATTAGGTTGACTTAGCTTATGGTTGTCTTATTAGTCTAGGTTTAAGTTGCGTTATCTATGACTCACACTCGTACTTGGACGCAAACCTTCTAGTATCGAAAAATGATAGATGGTTCGCGAAAGATCGAAGACTTTATAAAAGGCCGGACATCGCCCAACGAAAGTCAGTCAGAGATAACGTAGCGAAATATTAACACGAAGTTAATAAGCCGATTTCAGTAGTGAGTTTTAGTGGCGTTTTTGTACATTGAGTTTTCGAAATAAATTGACATATGGTTTTTGACATTTGCATTGTTTTATTTGTGATAGTGAACTCGTAAAAATATACAGGGTGTTTTGAAATTCAATAACAAAAATTAAGTGTTAAATTCCTTAAGTAATTTCAAGACAAAACATTCATATAAACATAGGTCCACAAACGCCTTGTTTCTGAGATTAAAATTTAATTTTTTGTTTAGTTTTTTGTCTACAGTTCATTTAATTTTTGAGATATTGGGCACAAATTGGGCACGTATATTTGGTTATTAGACATGCGAAATAATAGTACAAACTTTACTTTACGATACTTTTTTAGGAGTCATGTCGCCTTTCGCACCGGATTTTTTTTGTTGTAAGCCGCTGGTAAATTTTAAAACGAGAAATAAAATCCTTGTTTTATTTGCAAACTTTTTTGTGTTTTGCAATTTTTTTGCAACTATAACCGTGCCGCAAAAGATCGCTGGTATACCAAATGCTGCTATCATAAAATAAAAAAATACTCCAGCGTGGTATGGCGAGTATATCAAAATAAACAAATTAATTAAAACTTCTTTGGCATGCCTAATATATACATGCCAAATTTGAGCTAAATATCTCAAAAACTGCAGGAGCTATAAAAAAACAAAATTTTAACACCCTGTATCTCGAAAACTAAGTGTTTGCGGACCTATGTTTATATGAACTTTTTATCTTGAAATAACTCAAGGAATTTAACATAAAAATAATGTTATTGAATTTTGAAACAGCCTATATATCAAAAACAGAAACAAAATTTAAATATTGATTGTGATTAGAAATTGAATAAGAAAAATACCAACTTTCTGTAATGCCTTAAAAATTAAAATTCAATTTGACAGTTGGATTCTCCATAAAAATCCTTATAAAAACCAAAAACAAACACATAAAACAATATGCAATTATCATAAATAAAAAAGTTATAGGCCCTCTCCCAAAATGCAGGCTTTTCAAAAACCAGCTTAGTATATTAAGATAGTAGAGTAAATTTGTAAAATAAAGCTGCAAAAAGGGTATATTTTTTAGCTAAATTTTCATTCGAGGATCCCCGATTTTCCGGCTTCACAATCCAAGATAGCGGCTGCCAAAGTTAAGAAAAAAAATGATTTCCTTGTTTTAGGAGAAATTAAATTAATTTTGATAAATTTACTTTAAGTGGGACATACTCAATATAAAAATGTTAAAAAAATTTACACCTGTCACTTTAAAACAAAATGGCGGCTATATTTTAAAAAAATCGTTTCTCTTCCATATTTTCTTTAATTTTTGCGCGATGTTTATTTTTAATATCTCATATTAAAGCCACTGATCAGCTCTTTAGGCCTAATGAAAAAAATTCATAAGTTTCCCAGCCGACACAAAGATGGCGCTTAATATGTCAAAAATAAAAGAGAGGTAATTTTTTTTACATTTTTGAAAGTAGATCCCACTTAAAGTAAATTTATCAAAATTAATTTAATTTGTCTTAAAACAGGGAATTCATTTTTTCTCCTAACTTTGGCAGCCGCCATCTTGGATTCCGATGCCGGAAATCAAGGGATCCTCGATTGAAAATTTAGCTTCTGATATTAGCTACTACTATGCCAAATATAAAAAAATATACCCTTTTTGCAGCTTTTTATCGAAATACCCTACAAATTTACTCTTCTAAGATGTGGTTTTCATCTTTAATCATCTTTTCAAATCGGGCCTCGCAAATCATAGTCAAATTTTTTATATCTTCCCTAGAAATGCCTGTCCAGAGAACCTTAATAAGCTTATAACACTTTACAAAAAATAATACAAATTTAAAAAATTTTATCCCGTGCTTCTATTGGGGAGCCACGGCTGATGTATTTATTATATTATTCAATCATTAGTTTCTTAAATAATAATTCCTACTATTCCTAAAATTTACTGTTGCCTATAAATATTATTACGTAACACCGCCTTGTCTAATATGTCAGTAAAAGTTCTTTTCGTTAACTCACATAGCTCGGCACTTTCCTGAGCGCTTGTTTCAAGTCCTGTTCCTCTTTGTGAATCAAAGTGTGAAGCAAGCGAAGCCTGTGATTCACAAACCTTGGCCAACTGCATTAGTAGGTTGACAATGTCTTCAACCAATGGTGGAAAGGCTTCGCTTATTTTCACCATAGCTGGCAACACTGGTTTGAACAGCTTTACTCGCTGGGAGCTTGAGATTCCTGAAAACAGGTAGTGGTAAATATTTAAAATAAATGGATCCATGACAGATCTGACACCTTCCTTCACTTCAAGTGAAGCCATGATAATATATTAGCCTCAAAAACAGTTTTTTGTAAATATCTCAGAAACTAAAGCTCCTACGAAGTTTTTGGTAATAACATATTCTGTATTGTAAAATGCTCCGTTAAAAAGTTAGCATTTTTTTAAGTTTTTAATTGTCAAAAAACTTCATTAGCATTAATAGATCTTGACTAAAATCTTATCAGCTCGTAAGAGTGTCTAGTGTTTAACCTGAAAATCGGTTCAGCGGTTTAGGAGCTATCGTGTTGCGAACAGAAATAATACACACACACAGACAGACAACACGACGATATTGCTAGGATAGGTCAAAATACATCCAAATAACACATTTTTGCTCTAGCCATTGCTACGCGGACTAAGAAGGTAAAAATCTACTGATTTGACTGCTGCTATGCACCGAATTTGCGACAAAAACACCCTATGCACTTTTTGTGGTGCCTATGCAAAAATGTGTGTGTGTGTGTGCTACTTCAAAGTTCGAACTATAATTATTGCGATCAATGTATTGTCAACGGGTACTTTTTGAGATTATCCATTTGTCAAACTGACCAGCTGACAGGAGCCACAATTTCTTTAATTTAAGTGCTATACAGGGCAAGTTTGTTAAAAGAGAACACGATGAAATCAAATGAAATCAAGTTCTTAAACTCAGTTTATTCGATTTTCCATGTAACCTTCAACCTTCAATCTTGCCAAGCCGCTGTCTGACGAATGCCAAAATTAACTCCAAATCCTCGTCATCTGTATCTTCCAAAATGTTCATAATAATACACCGTGAAGAATATTTTACTCATATAATATAATTTGAGTACTCCGGTACCTTATTAACAAGTGATAATTCAACATTTGGTGAGGTAATTCCACGCTGCTATCTAGTTTTTTTTATTACAATGTGCTCCATATTGCTACGAGCAATACAAGACATTGTTATGACGCAGTAAAACGAGCATCTGGAGGCAGTTTACGTCTTTTTGTGCCGAAACAAATAACGTACTTAATCAAGAGAGGCCTATTAAATTTTTATTCGAGAAATATTCATCATAAAATAATATACCTCGTGCTTAAAAATTAACCCGGAAATGTGTTTAAGTTTGTTGCCTAATTATTAGCAACCAGCACTTATTACAAATTTATCAGTAATTTTTAAATCATTCGTGACTCGTGATGCAGATTAATTTAAGAATTCGTTATATTGTCATCGATGAGATAAAGATCTATCTATCTATTATAAGGGAATTTACAAACTCGCCTATATTGTCGGAATGGTCAAAACAGAACTCTCTCTCTGTTTCTGAGCAGAATTTTTATGGATATGCAGTTACGTCAATTTCTGCAATCTTTGTTTATCATATTCACTGACATTAGTTATATGTATACTTGTCTGTTATTGTTTATTATATTCATGAAATTTTTACGCTACTGCATATACAAATTCTGTGTAAATTGTATGGCTAGTCCGAACCCGTCGTAATCCAAAGTACTATGTAATCCGAAAGCCCTTATTGCGCAAAATTATATCCATAATTTAAACACCTTGAATTCTGAAATCCGAACTGTATCCGCTCGGAAATTTAGAACATTTTTTTTAATAAAAAAGATTTGTTTATGTAGGTATGTAGTTGTTTTTTAAGTTTTATGCTGTGTGTATGTGCATAAATATGTACTAAACCATGGCTTCTAAACGTAAGCATTGATTACGTATGTTTTTTGTGCAAAAAATTTATTTGTACGGTTAACGCATGTACCTATACACCGAACGGGTTTGGCTTATACATATCATTTATTCTAAATTCTATATTCCGAAAGTTTTGATAAATTGAACGGGTTCTGCCAACTTTCTTTTCGGATTATCCATACATTACTGTATACAGTGTCTGCATTTGAAAATGCGACTTTTCGAGCGAAGCACGGCCTATGACGCTTTGGGGCTGAAGCTTTGCAATGCAGCATTTGTTTGTTTGCATGGGGTTTACCCTAAGACCCGAGCCTCAGCGTCGGTGCCCTGATAGCGGCTACAACGTTGGCAAGTTTGGCTCAAAGTTTAGGTTGTTAGTAAAAGCACAGGCAATCTATTCGCATTTTCAAATAAAGACACTGTACAAAATTAAAGACACAGAGATCTTAACCCATTAACGGTAGGTGGTAAATATATGTACAGTCGGGGACTTTTTAAATTGCCGCTGTATTTTTTTTGTGTCAAAATTAATCATTTAAAGACGTAAAAAATAATTAATTTTTAAATATTTAAGTATATAGACAGAGGTAAGGTTTACAATTTTTTTGTTTTGGTTCGAAATAATTGTCCTAATTTCAAATAGGAATATTTTTTATTTTCGAGGGCGGCAATTTAAAAAGTCCCCGACTGTACCAACCAACAAATGCAAATTTCTAGATATTATCTCAAATTAAAAATGTAAATTTTTATACGCACTCAGGATCTTAATATTAATTAATATTTTGTTAGTACACACAAACACACAGTTTCAATCAACGTAATAAGTATGTAAAAAAGTTTCTAAACGAAAGGTTCCAAGGTTCGGCTCCTAGGAGTTAATTGATGGAATCAAAAATCGGAGAAGCCACTGTCAGAGCATGATAATTTTAGTAATTATTTTTAGTGCGGTCTACTTGTTTTGCCAAGTTTTTTGTTTTTTTTATTTAGAGAAATGATAATTGGATTTTTAAAAACGAAATTTGCAGCAAAAGACTTTTTATTCAGACCGTCGTAGCACCATGCTTCCTAAGCCACCACCAAAACTTACAAATAAATTAATAAAAGAAAATATTTTGGTTTAAAAATGACAGCCGTATAAACCTCCATATGTAACTAGGTGATTTGATTTGGTTCGGTTAAAGAATAAAATCGAAGTAAGTCACTGTGGTTTAATGTTAAAAATTTGGCGTTGAGAGAACTGTTGTTCAATTTTATTAGGGATTATTACAGAGATATTAATAGGTTGAGTTTTTTATATTATTTAAATCTTGATTCGTATTCAATAACAGTAATTTTAAGTTAAATTAAATTAAATAGATTTTATTTCCCAACACTTATACCAATTACAGGACAAAATGTAAGAATAATATTATCATTGTAATAAAGTATACAAAAAGTAGTAATATTAAAAGGAAAAAATTTTACTTAAACTAAAATCAAAAAAATCTAAAAGTACCTATCGCAAATTGTTTTTATCTGAGATATTGAATATATCACAATGTTCACTAATTTTATTGTAGTGTGTACTTAGTGATATTTTATAAAGATTACTATTTGGTATTTTAACGTAAAAAGTAATATTGGGATTTGTAAACCTTGGAACTCTAATCAAGTTACTGCACTAAATTAATTGAATCAATCTTGTTATTGAGAATTTTATGTAATACAATAATACTTGATGCAAATCTACGTTTTTCCAATGATTCCACCATTAAAACTAGTTTGTAATGCCACGTTCTCTATTCCACGTTGTTGATAATTACCAACAACTCTAAAATGTAAACATTTCAGAAATCTGCGCTGTACTCCTTCTATTATGTCAATGTGAGCATTATATATTGGATACCATATTATGGACGCATATTTCAATTTTGATCTTATCATAGAATTGTATAATATTTTAAGAGAATTTTCACCCGAGAATGTGGTAACAGGTCCTAGTTACAAACCCCAACATTTTTAGACTAGAATTTACCATATTACCAATATGTTCCACAAAAGAGAGCTTGCTATCAAAGATAACACCAAGATGGATATCATTTAGTTTGTAAAAGTACAACTTCGTATGCAAGCCATTAACTTGCATACGAAGCAAGTTTGTTCGCAGTGCACCAAACCTGAAAGGCATCAAGCTGTTTTTGGAGATTGATTGAATCATTAATACTACTGATGGAAGATATTGTCTTGAATTGAAATCATCAGCAAACCGCAAAATTAAGCAAGTAAATAGTTCTACAACTTCATCAAAAAAGATAGAAAAAAGTAATGGGCCAAAGTCTGACCCCTGAGGTACCCCAGAAGTAGCAAAAAACACTTCAGAGGAGTACCCATTGTATGAGATATATTGTTTTCTTTTCCAGAGCAGCGATCCCAGCAAAAAGACCAGGGTCTATTGAAACCTTTATTAAATAGTTTTAAAAGCAATATCGTGTGATCAACTCCAAAGGCCCTTGAAATATCTGTATAAATAACATCAACTTGAGTCTTTTTATCGAGTGATTCAGATATGTATTGAGTAATTTCCATTAAACTGTAGATCGTCGGTCAATAAATCTATGCTGGAACGTTGAAATTAAAGGTCTAACTTGAGGGAAAATTTGAGAGACAACAGTTTTTTCAAAAGCCCTGACAAAATTACACATGATTGGTCTATAGTTAAGTACAACACTGGGATCACAACTCTTAAAAACAGGACACGCTTGTGCTATTTTCCAACACTGAATAAATTCTGAATTATCAACAATCACAAATTTTCTTGACCGGAAAAGCAAGAACATAAGCACTCTCTAACAACGAAACTTGGAATGTTATCATGTCCTGCAGTAAATTTATTTAGAAGTTTCTTTAAATTATTTATGACTTCAGCTTCAGTTATATTTTTCATAGAAATCAAAGAGTTTCCAATTTGCTCTGTGTCAAGTTGAATGTCACTAATATCGGCAGGACTATAAACACTACCAAAAATGCACCTAGAGAGATAAATTAATGTCTTTACTGCGATAAATTAAGTTATTTAATTTTTGTATATACATTATTTTATAGAACATTGATTATTTCTATAGTTTTACAAATTTTAAACCACCCCTCAGGGTTGTGCTACTAAAATTTGTGATTATTTTATAAGGAATTCTATGACTGCACGGACTAAATTTATAAAAAATGAAATATTACAAAATGTTTAGTTGGTTCTTCTTTATTTTTATTTTTTGTAAGATAAAACTAACTATGAGAAATGCTTATTATACTATTGCGCGTTAGCGTGGACCCAATCTTTGCATTTATTTGTCTTGTATTAAAAAAAATACACTTAAACCGGTCGGGATCGAGTTCGGTTCGGTTCGGTTCGGTTCGGTTCGGTTCGGTTCGGTTCGGTTCGGTTCGGTTCGGTTCGGTTCGGTTCGGTTCGGTTCGGTTCGGTTCGGTTCGGTTCGGTTCGGTTCGGTTCGGTTCGGTTCGGTTAGTAAGTTTCAAGATAGTAGTAAGTTTCAAGATAGTAGTAAGTAGTAGTAGTAGTAAATACTGTTTTGAAGGTTAATAATTCTTACCTCCTAAAAGCGCATATAACAGATTTAGAGCGGTCACGCACAAGTTTAGACTCTTCGGCAGGGCGTACTGTACTGACAGATGCGACAGAAGTTGTACCGCGAAGATCTGTTTCTTTAAGCTTGGTTGTTGCATCAGTTCTTGGAGGAAGTCAAGACATATGTGCATGGACGGTACGCCTTTCACTACCACTTCAAGAAGTTCACTGGGATATCCCTGTCAGAAATTTTCAGGATTAGAGCATAGCAATAAGCTGAATTGTAGCTAGGGCAGCTACAATACCAAATGTTCCACTTATGATGCAATGATGATTAGATGGGAATACTTCGTAGTTTCTACAATACGACGACTTTCCCGAAATTTACTATATTCGGGAGCTGCCACGATCGGGCAGCATAAATTACTTACTTATACTACAACCAACCGATAATACCACTGCTCGAAGAAATTAACGTATTACTTCTAAATTTCTAATAAATTTATTTACAAAATAAAGTTAACAATAATTATTTTTATTAAATATTATTAAAATACCTCCAGATAAATATGGTTTAATCATGCAATGTCCACTAAAGCAAGCAGCAATAAATAAAAAAACCCAAATAGTAAAAAAAAAAAATTTGAAAAAAACTTTTTTTTTGCAAAAATTATCTCCATATAATAATTTGCTCAGGTAGTTAGAAGAAATAATATACAACTGTCCTTCAAAATATGAGAAGACATTTTACTCTTCCTAGGATAATAACGATCTATCATTAGATACTGATTCACGAAAAAAATTTACGAAATCTGAGTGGTCAGGGTGCTTATTTTGAAGAATCTGAATTACGCACGTAATTCTGACATAAAGGAATAATTATGGACTATCATCGCTATTCCTCATAACTGTTATTTATATTCATCTCGCCCCCAAATTTTACTCAAAAAGGTTTTAAAAAAAGTAAGGAAAATCTAAATTAAAAATATCTCTCCGAAACCTTGTATCTCGGTATACGGAGTGGCATTTTGAGTAATCAGAGTAAGATTTTGATAAATCCTCGGACACGTCGATTTTGCTTGCAAGACTTTTTTGTGATCTCGTAACTGGGGTAGCTTTGATCCCGTGATTTCAGATAGGGCAAGTGTGTCAAGTAAGACCTCGTTCCAAAACTATTTAATTGTTATTACAGGTTTGATGTAAAATCTTGAAAATAAATCGATACATTTTCTAAAAAAGTACGGAATTAAAAATTACATTAAAAGCTTTTTATAGCAAGCTGAAACTTAATCATGCTTCCCAGTTTCAATTTCACTGGTAACTTAGCCCAATTGGGAACAATTCTTAAGTGTCACCTCGTTGGAAAGGTCAGTTATTGTTCTTTCAACTACTGTACATTTTTTAAATTTTAACTGACTTCTTTTCCATTATTATACTGCGAATATCTCGGAAACTAATCGATACCTTTTTAAAATAACCTTTTTAAATAACTCAAAATCACAAAAAAGTGTCTTCCTTTCAAACAAAATCACCGGTCCACCATGTATATCAATCTTTGAACTAAAGGAATTTAAATAAATCTCAAAAATTTTACTCAAAGAATCTACAGTTTATCCTTGGACCATTACACTTATGTATCTCAACTATCTTTGACAATTTTTTTCTGTACATATAAAGATATACAACAAATAAGCTAAAACAAACACTACAAACAATTAATTGTTCTTAGTAGTTGAGCGGCCTATGGTATCCCGTGGGAAGTTGTTAAAGATTTTTTGTGTGTGCCTCAAATTTGAGTAGGATGGCATTTTCCACTTTTTTTACAAACTTTGGCTTATAGCTTTCGCTATTAGCTTTACAGAAAAACTGAATACGTTTTTAATTGCAAAAGAACAATTACGATAGTAAAGAAATATATATCTTAAAAATCACCAACGATATATCTTTTTTAACACTAAAAAATAATAATTTCTTTTTATACAAAAAAAAAATTGGAGAAGAAAGGTTTAAACCACATCAAATCTTATGTGATGTAATAAATCAAAGTTGCGGTTTTTTCCATGTTTTTTTACAAACTATTACTTTAAACTTTTAGCGTATCAACATTACAGAAAAATTGTATGGGTTATGATTTATTTGCAATAAAATAATAATTTAATTGTCGTTTCCATGAGCTTTGTATCTCAAGAACTAAAAAAGATTTTTGTTAAATATTAAAAAAAATTATAAAAATTCAAGAATGATCAAGAACGTTTAAGACTACCCTCGGTCGATTGATGATGGATCACTCAATTTAACGTCGCCCGCTGTTTGCCTCAAATTTGAGTAGGATGGCCTATATGACGTTATAAATCCAAAACAATGGCATTTTATATATTTTTTACAATCTGTTGCTTATAACTTTCGCTAAATTAGCTTTACAGAAAAACTGTGAATATGTTTATTGTTTGCAAGAGAACAGCAATTAATAAAGTGAAAAAATTAGCTTTATATCTTAAAAACTAATAAAGATATAATATTTTTTCAAAATACAAAAAAAAGTTAGTTAATTTACCCAAAAAAAAATTAATATCTTTGTTGGTTTTTAAGATATAGGTAAATCCAATTTTACCATAATAATTGGCGTTCCTTTGCAAACAAAAAGCATCTATACAGACTTTCCGTGAAACTAATTTAGCGCAAGTTATAAGCCCAAGTTTTAAAAAAACATGACAAAAGCCGTTTACTTGGATTTATGACGTCACACAGGCCATCCAACTCAAATTCGAGTCAAACACTCGGCGACTTCATCACCAATCGATCGAGGGTAGATTGTAGAATACGTTCAAGTTTCCCTTTTACCAAAGCGTAAGACCGCAACGAAAAGTTCTTTGTTCATGGTCTATGCGTAAAGTAAACCTTGCACCTATACCTATAAGACACCTTGTGCCCACACTAACTGCAAAATTATTAAGAATGGTAATTGAAACACATACCATCTTATAGTTTGAAAAAACTCTGCAGATCGTTAATTTAGGCTTCCAGTATGTCGCATGGCGCGTCATTGGTTAGCCAACCAAGAAACATTGGCACCAGTATTTACTAAAGGGTCTACAGTGCTAAGTGCTACAAGTCTAGATTTTTTTGAAGATTTAACTTATTTTTGCCGTAAATGCAATAGTTTTTAATATTTATATAAATTGTTCATAAATACCTTGCGATATGGGACATCTTTTTTTGTTGTAACAAACATTATTTCCTCACAATGGTTAGAAATAAATTAAAATAATATAGTATTTTGGTTTAAAAATGGTAGGTAGCCATATTTAAACCTCCGAACGTCAATAGAAAATGTAGAATAAAAACGGTGTAAGTCAGTGTCAGCTGTCCGCTATATTTAACATGTTCATTTTTTAGACAAGCTACCGATGATTAAACCGATGTTCGATTGTTTTGGTGGATGAGTAATTGAAAACGGATTCTAATATATCTTGAGCTTTTTACAGTATTTAAATATTGATACGTATTTAATACGGTAATGCATTTACATATATAGTTTTAAGTGATTTTGTAATATTTAGATTTGAAAATTTTTGTATATAAGTTTTTTTATCAGTCATGGATTATTTCTACTGTTTTTTAAACTTTAAACCACCCCTCAGGGGTGGTACTACAATTTGAGAGTATTTTTAACGCGAATTCTACGACTGCACGGACTAAATTTCCAAAAAATGACATTTCGTTACAATTTTTTTATGTGGTTTTTCTTTATTTCTAAAGTTAATTTAAATTTATATGAGATGGAACTCACGGAGAAATGCTTACTAACATATTGAACCAAATCTTTGCAGCTATTTGACCTGTAAGTATTAAAAAAATCACTTAAACCGGTCGGTATCAAGTCTATAGACTTGATACTGAAACCCGGTCTAAAATGCTAAGTTTTAAGGTCTTAGTAAATAATGGTGTGGGGGTTTCGTCAGCGGCTTCTTAGCCCTTTCTAGAGGTCTGTACAAGAAGCCACCGCAAAACCTCCAATGGTTCTTGATAAGGCGCCTTTAGTCATGGTCAAACCCCAGATGGCTATATCAAATCAACCAAACTATGATACGCCCATGTTTAGATGTGCCACGTGGAGGCAGACACCGCGGTCGTTGATTTCCCATCTCCTATGGGCTATAAAGCAGTCATAGAACATGGCAATATGCGCTAATGACAATGAAATTCGACAACATAATAACTCTCAATCGAACATTAATTAAATGTCTTTGTATTAAACTTTCTTGCCTAATCTTGAATTTGTATAATTTTTTTATTATTTAAAAAAATAACAATATCTTTTTTAGCTCTTGAGATATAAAGCTTATTCGAACGAAAATTAAATTGTTGTTCTATTCCGAACAAATCATAACCTATACAATTTTTCTGTAACGTTGATGTGGAAAAAGTTAAAAGCAAAAATTTGTGAAAAAAACATGGAAAAAATCGTAATTTTGGATTTACGAAGTCACACAGGCGCTCTTACTTAAATTTGAGGTAAACACCCGGCGACTTAAAATTAAGTAATTTAAAACCAATCGATTTGGAACAGTCCATAACTTGCTTCTTCAATTTTTTTTGGGTAAAAAAAAGTTACTATTTTTTTGTGTTTTTTAAAAACATAATATCTTTATTAGTTCTTGAGATTTAAAGCTAATTTCTCTACTGTGCTAATTAATGTTCTATTGCAAACAAAAAACGTATTAATAAATTTTCTCTAAAACTAATTTAGCGAAAGTTATAAGCCAAAGCTTGTGAAAAAACATAAAAAAGCCGCCATCTTGGATTTATGACGTCAAACAGGCCCTTTTACTCAAATTGGAGGCAAGCACCCAAGAGACACGATTTTTAACTATAAGCCACCCAAAATAATAGGCTAGGGCAAGGTTGCGATTTTTTGTTGCAGAAATTGAAACCTTGCGTCTAAATAATTAGCAGAAGCATGGATTCGATCGAAATAATTTCTTTTATTAGAAAACGCCAAATAAAAAAATATTGGGTGCACCCAATTATCATTCAAAGGGTGCTTAAAGAGCAATTTCATAAATTTGATGTTGATGATTTGAGTCATTTTCCCTTATTTTATTTTTAAATTCAGGTCGAATTACTCCTTCTCTTCTCCACCACTAATATGAAGCTTTTTCAGACAAATTTAAACTACAAAATACACTTCCAGCAAGTACCAAGAAAACAATTAATTGTTGCAAGTTTGCACAGGACTATGCCTTTCCGGTTATTTCAGGACCATACCAAGAAAAAAATTCGAGGGGATTAGAAAATGTCAATTACAAGATGCGTATTTTGTTATTATTTAGTCTAATTAGTGTTGCTGACAAAACTCTTTTCAGTATTTCGAGAGGGGATTGATCCCCCAAGATCCCCCCAGGTACGGCCATGGTTTATTTATTTCAATCTGTGACAATGACGCTCCAAAAATAGGGAATGTTGCAGCTTTTCAGTTGCAACCTAAAACCGGTGGGTCAAATTCGATGTTTTTTGGAAGTTTTAGGTATTTCTAGACGAGATACATAATAACAAGTAGATACGTCCAGGCTCGATTTCCGAAATCGCCTCTTAATAGGCATCGTAGTTTTTGAGCTACGAGGTGATTTCGAAAAGTCTGCATGTTGGTGTAAATTGCTTTTTTATAGCATTTTATATTTATCTGTCACTTTTAGTTTTTGAGAAATTACATAAGGCTATAGAATTTAAATTTTTCTATGCGATTTCTAAAATGGAAGTTTCTAGAAGCATCTGAATATTTTGTTTTTTTAACTTTTAGTCTTTTATGTATATATATTTATTGTTTAAATATATACGAGGGTGGATCAAATATAAACAAGCCTTTTAAACTTACTAACGGAAAAGTCATTCAAGATGAACCTGGCCGTTATAATTTTGAAGTAGGGATATTCAGCAGCATGTAGGCGGCTCGTAGTGCCGCAATGCTCATTTGGCCAGGAGCAATCGCAATGAACGAGAAGAAGGTACACAGCAGTGTTGCGCAAAGAATAATCATTAAATTTCTTACACGCGAAAACCTTAAACCTGCTGAAATTCGATGCAGATTGCGAGCACAGTTCGGAAATAAGACGCTTTCGTGGGTACCTGTAAAAACTTGGTGCAAAGAAATTAACGACGGCTATGAGCGTGTCGACAACGTGAGTCAACCACGTCGTCCTTACCATCATTTATGCAGTCAAAGTTTTAGCGACCGTTTTCTGGGACTGGAAAGGAGTTTTGTTGGTCGATTTTTTGCATGAGCGAGTAACAATAAACGCGGCTTACTACTGCAACTTATTCGACCAGGTAAAGCTTGATTATCGCCAAAAGAGGAGAGCACACCCCATCCAAGACGTGTTGTTCCTGCATGACAACGCTAGACCTAATACGGCAGTTTTACCACAGGCCAAAATCAATGAAATGCACTGGACTCTGCTGGAATACCCTCCATTCAGTCCAGATTGCGATTTTCATATGTTTGGCCCACTCAAAGATTCATTGGGAGGCGAGCAATTTCAGACCAATGAAGAGGTGGAGGCATTCGTGCGCAACTGGTTAGATACCCGCCCAGCCTTTTATGAAAACGGGATTAAGAAACTGTCAAACCGCTGGGAAACGTGTATTAACAGAGAAGGGGGATGTGTAGAAAAGTAGGAAAAATTCTGTTTTGTGTCATGTTTCTAAATAACTAGTTTATAAACAAAGGCTTGTTTATATTTGATCCACCCTCGTATATTTTTAATTATTATAAAATATTTTAAACCCAGTCATTAAAATAAAAATAAAAAAATACAAAAAATTTTAAGTAATAATATCCCAAAACTAAAAGTGACAGTTGAATTATCTATTAAAAAAACATATCAAAAAGCATTTTACACCAAAATATCAAGTATCAAGAAGAGGTTTTTATATTTGACGACATGTCTACTAGTTTTTATCTATCTCCGCTAGAAATACCTAAAACTCCCAAAAAACATCCAATTTGGCCCACCCTGGACGTGCAGTCCCGTTGTAAGTTGAGCACTTTATTTTTGCAATTAAACAATCGTGCAACAAATAAAAGCAAGTGCGCGCCTAGCCTCTCTCTCACCTGAAAATGCACCAGTTTCGCCAGCATAGTATCCGCAATGAAAACCTGATGCAAGTAGCTGCATACCAGTGATCTGACTTCTTGCAGCGCCCATCTCCTACCCGGTTCGGTGCGGTCTTCTTCAGTCTCTATGCAAGTTTCTAGAAGCATCTGAACTGCCGCACTTTCCTATTTAAAAAAGTCAATATAATTTTATAGGAATCAACCAGCCTTCTAGATTTCTCCTGCCTCTAGTGCAGCACTCCAACAGCAATAAGAAAACCTATCTATTGAAGTGTCACTTCATTTTGAAAAGGAGTGAAAAAATCATAAACTTCACATAATTTTTCAATAGATTATTTATTTCTATCTATACCCCGACGTGTAGTATAAGATAACACTAACTAACTATTTTAGAAGAAAAATAGTACTTAAAATATTAAAAATTGGCGATAATACATATTAAAATATAAAATCATTCTACTTACAAGTTACGGTGCGGTCCCTTTAAAATAAGTTCAAAAGGAGCGTACCAGCAGGAGAATTGATGCTATACTGGTATTCCAAATGTTAAATATTGATTTTTGTTTATTTCCAGTACGACTTTTAATTTTTTTAAAAATCCTAATCATTCAGGTCACAGATGACACTTGTCCCCTTAGATATATAATAAATTTTTAAATTTTAACATTTTGTTTACTGTCAGTCCTTTATTAGAACGAAGCTATAGAGGAGCAAACATCGACTCCGAACACTATCCTGTTGGAGCCAAAATTCGCATGTGATTTATCAAACATCAAAAAAACAAAAGCTGTTAAAATAACAAGATATAATACAGAAATCCTAAATGATGAAAATACATCAAAACAATTTAGCAGAAATGTGCGATTAGACTGGAAAGTACAGACGACATCACAAACGTAAACCTAAACGATCAATGGAACTCGTGCAAAGAGACTCTAATATCAGCGGCTACTAAAACTCTAGGTGTCATCCAAAACAGACGCAATATGCAAGACAGCCGGTTCAACGAGGAGGGTGCAGAAGTCACATCGCAGAACAAGAAACACAGTAGAACAATATAAAGAACTACGCCGATGTGAAAAACGAATTCACAAAGCAAAAAAGCGGGAATATGAAAACAAAAAGGAAGAACTCGAGCAGCTTAAAGACCAAAATGAAACTCGCAAGTTCTACAAATTAGTAAACCAACAACGTAAGACCTTTAAACCGAGGACCAATCTCTGTAAAGACAAAGAAGGAAATATTCTTAGTGATCCAACAAAAATAACGAATCGCTGGGCACAACACTTTGAAGAACTACTTAAAGGAAATAAAAAGCTCGGGGCAAAACATCAAGAAAACCCTCCAAAAAGCACTACCCCACAAAATCCACCATCTCTTGATGAAGTAAAGCAGGCCATTCACAAACTGAAGAACAACAAATCTCCAGGAAGCGATGGCCTGACTTCAGAACTCTTTAAACATGCAGGAGCTAACTTCACCACTAAAATATACCAAATTATGAACTACGTTTGGGACAACGAAGAGCTGCCAGACGAGTGGAATTTAGGGATAGACCCACTTCACAAAAAAAGAGACCCACTGGAATGTAAAAACTACCGAGGCATAACTCTTTTAAACACTGCATAAAAGGTCCTGTCAAACATCATCTATGCAAGACTAAAGCCTCATGTTGAAAGAGAAGTCGGAAATTATCAGTGTGGATTCCGAACAGGACGATCAACAGTCGATCAGATCTTTGTTCTTCGACAAATTTTGGAAAAGACCCTTGAATTTAATATTAACACATATCACATGTTCGTCGACTTCAAGGCCGCATGTGACAGCATAATTATGATTAGACTCTACGATGCAATGAATGATCTTAACATCCCGGAAAAGATAATTAAACTCGTTAAAACAACAATGACGAAAGCAGTAAGCACAGTAAGACACAACAAGCAGAAACTATGAAAGCAAAAATGGTTTAAGACAAGGCGATGCACTTGCTTGCTAACTGTTTAACATAGCCCTCGAGAAAGCGAGTCTAACATTCTAAGATTGATACGAAGGGCACCATATTCTACAAATCGGTACTTGCAAATGCTCACGATATCGACGTTACTGCCCGATCTCTTTCCACTCTTAGAGTCATTTGTGTCACTTACAATGCTGCTGAAAATATGGGCCTTAAAGTCAACGAAGCCAAAACGAAACTCATGGTGGCATCAACAGAAGAACGCCACAGAAATATTGGTCTACCTTACCATCGGTGATGAAAACTTTGAAGTCTCGAATGAGTTCGGGTATCTGGGGTCGCTAGTCAACTCCTCCAATACTCAAACAGCTGAGATCAAAAGGCGCATCTTGTTTGCCAGTCGCTGTTACTATAGCTTACAAAAACAACTGCGAAGCACAAGCCTAACCAGAAAAACAAAGGCCCAACTTTACAAAACACTAATCCTACCAGTTCTCACGTACATGGACTATGTCAAAGCAGGATGCCAATCTTTTACTTACCCTTGAAAGAAGGATTTTGAGAACCATCTTTAAAGGCGTGTACGAAAATGGGGCCTGGAGGAGGAGATTTAACTTCGAGTTGTACGAGCTCTATAATAACCTCGGTGGCTTAGACGTGATGAGTCTTATAAAAACTGGGAGGCTACGATGGGCAGGACACATAATACGGTCGGCAGATTCCAACGTGCCAAAGCGGGTACTAAAATCTAACCCAACTGGCTAAAGAAAACCAGGACGGCCAAAATTGAGATGGGAAGACAGTGTCAAGGCGGACGCCAAAAAGCACTGGCGCACCCAGGAATATGTCTTGGGGGGGGGGCCCGAGGCCTCTTGGGGGGGCCCGAGGCCTCTTGAAGGGGGGGGGGCGAAGATTCATGTTGTCAAATTTTAAGCTATTTTTTGTGGTTTATCATTAAATATGTAGAAAATATGTAAAAAAAATCTAAGGCTTGGGGGGGAACGCCCCCCCCCTGGGTGCGCCCATACAAAAAGATCGGTGCGCCAAACGGGAAAGTCGCTGCTTTACAAAGAGACCGCTGGAAAGAGAAGCTTGCGAAGGCCAGGACCCAACCAGGGTTGTTGCGCCAATGATGATGATGAACCTCTATTAGAATTGTTTTATTATGGTGACTTTATAATTCACTTAGGTAACAAAAATTTTAGTTTTATCTGTAAATCTTTAATTGTTGTTTAGTGTCATGTAACTGTTAATCATATTGTTCACATTTTTGTTGACTTCCTGGATAATTAACTTGTAAGTAGAATAATTTTATATTTTAAGTACTATTTTTTCTCCTAAAAAAGTCACTAGTTATCTAGTGACTTTTTTCTCCTAAAAAAGTCACTAGTTATCTAGTGCTATATTATATTAGAGATTTCCCCTTAAAGAATTGTGTGGAGTTTAGGATATTTTCACTCCTTTTCCAAAATTACAAAGATGCTTCAAGACGAAAAATTCACATAATATATGAAGTATTACTTTGCCTATGATCAAAATCGACCTCGGGGCTGATTTGGGTCCAAATCGAATAATTGAATAAAAAAAATGTTTTTTTTTTCTAGGAAGGGGTAGCATTTTATAAAAGTTTTTTTCATAGATTTCTGGATTTCACTGAACAAATAATGAGAATAAATCTTTGGATTTATGATACCACAATTGTCCATGTTGGATTTATAATTCAGAGGGGGGGGTCATTACACCCATCAAAATCTACGCTTGAATCCACTCCGGCTACGGATAGATACAGATTTAAGGTTGCAAAAAATGCCCCTCTTTATGACTAATTTCAATTATCTCGCGGATTTTGTTGGTCAGATCAGGTCTTCATTTCAATGTTAAAAAATGTAATACCCTGGACATAAGTGACTTACGGTCTATGAGACCGATGACCAAGACACACCTAGTTTAAAAGGCCGACTCAGGGGAAAGCGATCTGCGCGTCTTAGTACGTGGGTTAAATACACCCCCATTTATTGCCATGCTACGACTCAGCCTTGTTTAAAGAGTCGTGAGCGGCTACATGTGTATGTAGAAATAAGGGATAAACTAAACAAATATATTTTGCGCGGGCTCCCATAGTTTATCATAAAGGACAAATATTAAAAACGGAATTATTAATAACCGGACATTATCAAAAACGTCATTTTCCAAAACAAGACAAGAGCAAAATCGAAGTTTTTTTATTAAAACCGGACAAAATCAAAAAGGACAAAACCATAAAAAGGGGTCGAGCCTAGCTTGTAACGTTAACCTAAAGAGCCGTTCTGATATTGCTATGCAATTGAAGCGTCCTTCACTGCAATTTCTTTTGCCTTGCCTAAAGAAAACGCCGTATCTACATAGGAATTGATATAGCACATACATTTTTATTAAGCAAGGCCCATCCTTAAAAAAAATCAGGTGTTGGACCCTTGGTTAGGATTCATCTGCAATTAATTGACCAAGAGGTTCGGTTCGGTTCGGTCAACACCGATTTCTACATCTCAAAAGAAGGACAGAGAAGTTAATTAAAGGAAAAAACAGATTTTTATTTTCTATGTATTTTTGGGTCCAACAACAAAAATAATATTTGTTCCCGATTAAAATTTGCCGCCAAACTTCCATGACACCGATTTGTATTTGTAGAGGAAGAGAGGCGGAACCAGTAAAGGAGAGAGTGCTAGGCCCGGTCCCTTTTTATGATTTTGTCCGGTTTGATAAAAGACTTTATACTAAATTTCGATTTTGCTCTTGTCTTGTTTTGATACATGACGTTTTTGTATAATCTCCAGTTATTAAAGTAGTAGATATATATATGTTCCAGGCCAAAATGTGGTGGAGTTCCAAGAAATCCTATTGTTCTATTGTTCTTTTGTATGCAGGTGTCTTTTTAACAATAGGCGAAGGGTCATTGTCTTTTTAACAAGTGCGAGAGTTTTTTAGAGCATAAACGAAGAGTACATGTCTTTTTAACTTTGATATTACAATTTCTATGGTTATGGGAGCTTTTGTTTTTTTGACAATAGTCGTATGACGCGACTAGTTTTTTGGGCAAAGGTCAATAGTATGAAGGTAATTTTGTATGAGGAGGAGTTTGATATGATATCGCATAGTTGCGAAGGCCAATATCTTTTGTGTACAGAGGCGAGCACTGTGGGTGGTCTTTTAACCTTGATATGACAATGTAAATATATGTGTGTCTTTGTCTTTTGTGTGCATGTGTGAGTGTGTCTTTCTCTTTCGTATGTGGCGGCAAACAACAAAGGGTGTTTTATTGACATTGACAATGAATGGCCATGAGCTTAAATTTATTACCCAACAAGTCAAGACAAGACGCGAGCACTGTGGGTAGGTAGTCTTTTAACCTTGATATGACAATGTCAATGTATGTGTGTCTTTGTCTTTTGTGTGCAGGTGTGAGTGGATCTTTCTCTTTTGTATGTGGCGACAAACAACAAAGGGTGTTTTATTGACATCGGCAATGAATGGCCTTGAGCCCAAATTTATTACCCAACAAGTCAAATCAGGTCTAAGTAAAGATTGCATTCTCTTGTTACTAATTACACCAGGCGTTCATTCATTATGCTTTGTATGCAGCTGCAAAAGGTGTGTGTCTTTGTCTTTTGTACGCAGGTGTGCAGGTGTGAGTGGGTCTTTGTCTTTTGTATGTGGAGGCGAACAACGCGGGTGGTCTTTTTTTTTTACCCTGAGAATTGCCTTGAGCTAAAATCAATACTTCAAAGCAGGCCATTCATTACACATTAATGAGTCAAAGTTGATATATTTCACAACAAAGGGTGATATTTTTGTATGCAGAGGCACCCAACAAATCGAGACAAGTTTAAGTAAAGATCGTATTCTCTTGGTACTAATTACACTAGGTGTTCATTCATTATGCTTTTTCAAAATTTGGAATGCTGTAAAGTGACATTATATTATTAAAATTTACATAAATGAACTGCTACAGCTTGTGATTTGTGATCCAATTAATGTAAAGTATATGGGCACCTAAGCTCACACTTACTATAGTTATAGTATGAGCTAATATAACTAAAAACTAAAATATGTTTTATTCAACTCCAGACTCAATTACATTTCGTTTGATACCACACAAGTCATGTTTTAACTTAAACTCGACACAAAACCCAGCCCAGGTACCAAATTTCACTCAAATCAAGCAAGCTGTTTTTGGGTTATGAGACAGACAGACATACAAACACACACACACACACACAATAGAATACGTGTGAGCTAATATAACTAAAAACTGAAATATATTTTATTCAACTCCGGACTCAATTACATTTCGTTTGATACCACACAAGCCAGGTTTTAACTTAAACTCGACACAAAACCCAGCCCAGGTACCAAATTTCACTCAAATCAAGCAAGCTGTTTTTGGGTTATGCACGTTGGTCGTTACAGACAGACAGACAGACAGACAGACAGACAGACATACAAACACACACACACACACACAGACGGCGCGACAAAAAAAAGTTTCAAAATAATCTGAAACACAAAGATATATAGTATAGTAGTAGTGTGAGACAATATCAACAACAATTTCAGTCTTGGCAATCTAAGAATTAAATTTTTCGGAGAATCAAAGCCATTCAACAAAATATTGCTCCTTATTATTATTTATGCTCTTCTTCATACCAAGAACATTAAAAAATAACAATACTTTAAAGGTCTGCTTAAAAATATATGCACTAAAAACATCGCAGTGCGTTATTAGGGACTTTTTGACATAAAGTCATGCAATAAGGCCGTATTTTGGCAGTTTTGCATTGGAATATGAGAGTTAATCTTTCAACATAAGGTTTTACTATACGAACCGAAATAAATACTGTCGACTTTAATTATAGATAAATAAACGTCTTGGTTTTAAATTCGACTTTGGTATATCAATTTTGAAAGAACAACTGTCAACCTGCAATATAAATCTGTCAAAATACTGCAACAATAATGTCATTGCATGGCCTCATTCCAATAAGTGCCTATTATTAAGATCTTTAAACAGAATCAACCTTTGTTTTGCACTTTTACCGAAACCAACTAAGATATTTTGAAAAAGTTGATAAAACCAACACTTGAGTCCAAATGTATTACCAAACAAGTCAAGACAAGTTTAAGTAAAGATTGCATTCTCTTGGTACTAATTACACCAGGTGTTCATTCATTATGCTTTGTATGCATCTGCTAAAGGTATTATTGACTTCGACAATGATCAACTTAGACACATTTTAAAATAACTTAGTTGGTTTCGGTAAAAGTGCAAAGAAAGGTTGATTCTGTTTAAAGATCTTAATAATAGGTACTTACTGGAATGAGGCCATGCAATGACATTATTGTTGCAGTATTTTGACAGATTTATATTGCAGGTTGACAGTTGTTCTTTCAAAATTGATATACCAAAGTCGAATTTGAAACCAAGACGTTTATTTATCTATAATTAAAGTCAACAGTATTTATTTCGGTTCGTATAATAAAACCTTATGTTGAAAGATATTCTCATATTCCAATGCAAAACTGCCAAAATTCGGCCTGACACTATTATTGCATGACTTTATGCCAATAAGTCCCTAATAACGCACTGCAATCTTTTTAGTGCATATATTTTTAAGCAGACCTTTAAATTATTGTTATTTTTTAATGTCCTTGGTATGAAGAAGAGCATAAATAATAATAAGGAGCAATATTTTGTTAAATGGCTTTGATTCTCCGAAAAATTTAATTCTTAGATTGCCAAGACTGAAATTGTTGTTGATATTGTCTCACACTACTACTATACTATATATCTTTGTGTTTCAGATTATTTTGAAACTTTTTTTTTGTCGCGCCGTCTGTCTGTGTGTGTTTGTATGTTTGTCTGTCTGTCTGTAACGACCAACGTGCATAACCCAAAAACAGCTTGCTTGATTTGAGTGAAATTTGGTACCTGGGCGGGGTTTTGTGTCGAGTTTAAGTTAAAACTTGGCTTGTGTGGTATACGAACTTTACTTAAACTTGTCTTGATTTGTTGGGCAGTAAATATATTATACTATATATCTTTGTGTTTCAGATGTCGCCTGGGCTGGGTTTTGTGTCGAGTTTAAGTTAAAACATGGCTTGTGTGGTATCAAACGAAATGTAATTGAGTCTGGAGTTGAATAAAATATATTTCAGGTTTTAGTTATATGAGCTCACACGTATACTATTGTGTGTGTGTGTTTGTATGTCTGTCTGTCTCATAACCCAAAAACAGCTTGCTGATTTGAGTGAAATTTGGTACCTGGGCTGGGTTTTGTGTCGAGTTTAAGTTAAAACATGACTTGTGTGGTATCAAACGAAATGTAATTGAGTCTGGAGTTGAATGAAATATATTTCAGTTTTTAGTTATATTAGCTCACACGTATACTATAACTATAGTAAGTGTGAGCTTAGGTGCACATATACTTTACATTAATTGGATCACAAGTCAAAAGCTGTAGCAGTTCTTTTATGTAAATTTTAATAATATAATGTCACTTTACAGCATTCCAAATTTTAAAAAAGCATAATGAATGAACACCTAGTGTAATTAGTACCAAGAGAATACGATCTTTACTTAAACTTGTCTCGATTTGTTGGGTGGTAAATATTGTTACGGGTTCTCCACAACAACTAAAACTCGCAAATGTCAACAAAACGATTTATCAATTTATTTCGACAAATTATGTACAAAAAACACGCACTTAAACTTACTAATAACTTGCTAATAATTCACTACTTTAATCCGCCTATTAACTTCGCGTTAACATCTAGCGATCACTACCGCTGGTTATCTTTGACTCCCCGATGCACGACGTCCGGCCTTATATATGAGGGGCTGCCTACTATTCGAGAACCCTTCCATCCTTGTTCGATTCGGAATCATTCCAGCCTTCTCTAGACGGACCGTTCGCATACCAGTTTGTCACAGATAACGCAACTAAAACCTAGATTAAGAATACAACCATAAAATACGTCAATCTAATACTACACTAAACCTAAATAAATTCTAACTATAAAATTTAAATACTTAAATTTGTAACACTATCCTCCTCTTCAGGTTTGATCGCCTCGATCAACATTTCCCAGGTAAGGTTTTAGTCTGTCTAGATGAACAACTTTCATCTTGGACTTCGGGCTTTTCTGGATTCGGTAGACTACATCATTAATTCTCTTAACAAATTTATAAGGCCCTTCCCATGGTGGTGTCAACTTAGGTGATCTTCCTTTCTTGCGTTGAGGATTGTATAGCCAAACTTGATCATTCTCTTTGAACCCTGAAGAGTTTGCTATCAGGTCATATCTCGCTTTCATGCGGTCACTGGCTATTTCTATTCGCTCTCTAACCACTTCATGGATATCGTGCAGCTTTTGCCTTAAACGTTCGACATAGTCGTAAACCTCTAAGTGTTCTTCTTCAGGTGAACCAAACATGATATCACATGGTAAACGCAGTTCTCTACCAAACAGGATACTGGATGGAGTAGCTCCTGTCGTATTGTGAATGGCGGTTCTATAGGCCATCAAAAACAATGGAATATATTGGTCCCAATCTGTTTGGTGCTCATCAACAACTTTGCACAGATGTTCTTCTATTGTTTTATTAAATCTTTCAACCATGCCATCTGACTGCGGATGTAAAGCCGTAGTCCGTGTTTTATGTATTCCTAAAACGTCACAGAGATTCTGGAAGAGCTTTGATTCAAAGTATCTTCCTTGATCTGAATGAAGTTCCAAAGGAATGCCAAATCGGCTGAAAACATCATTTACCAGAACTTCCGCAACTGTAGTGGCCTCTTGGTTAGGCAAAGCAAAAACTTCTGGCCATTTGCTAAAGTAATCCATGACAACAAGGATGTATTTGTTGCCTTTTTTAGTTTCTGGAAATGGTCCGGCCACATCCATAGCAATGCGTTCGAATGGTAGACCTACGTTATATTGTTTCATTTGACCTCTGGACCTTGTTTTGGGACCTTGGCTGGCTGCACAAGTCGAACATCGGCGGCACCAGTTTTTCACATCTTGAAAGTAATTGACCCAATAAAATCGGTTTCGAATTTTGTCCATGGTTTTATTTATGCCTAGGTGCGCGCCTGATTTTCCACCATGGCATTCGGCCATTATATTGTCTACCATGCTCCTAGGAACCACTACTTGATTAACCACAGTAAGGCTATCGGCACTTTCCCAGGCACGTTTAAGGATGTTTTCCTCTACTATCAGTGAATCCCATTGTGCCCACAGTGATTTGAATATCACCCCTTGGTTTGCGATATCTTGCCATGATGGTCGTGGCTTGTTCTCTTCTTTCAATCGCAAGATAGGTCCTACATCTTTGTCGTTAAGTTGTGTGGTTCTAATCGAAGCCGTCATCCATTCTTCATCTGGTTCTAACTTTATCTGGCGCACGTAGTTAATTCCTTCTTTCTGGTCAATTTTCCTGCAATCCTCAGGGCAAGGTCTTCTGGATAATGCATCCGCATTATTATGCACCCTTCCCGCTCGGTGCTTAATTTGATAATGGTATTGTTGTAGCTTTTCTATCCATCTCGCGACTTGCCCCTCAGGTTGTTTCATTTTCATGAGCCACTGTAACGCAGCATGATCCGTTCTAATGAGAAACTCTTGTCCATAGAGATATTTGTGAAAGTGATCTACAGATTTAATGATGGCTAGGAGCTCCTTTCTGGTAACACAATAATTTCTCTCTGGTTTGGATAACTTTTTGCTGAAAAATTCGATGACCCGTTCTTCTCCATCTTGTACTTGCGAGAGTACTGCTCCTATGCCATCGTTGCTCGCATCAGTATCTAATATGAATTTACCTTTGGGAATGGGATATGCAAGAATCGGACTAGCTGCTTTTAGTCTTCTAAATGCTTGCTCACATTCGGTATTCCATTTGTAAGAAGCTTTATCTTCTGTAAGTCTATGTAATGGAGACGCTATTTTGGCGAATCCTTCTACAAATCGTCTGTAGTATGTACACAGACCCAAAAAGCTTCTCAATTCATGTTTGTCACGAGGTTGAGGCCATTCTTTTATTGCTTGTAACTTTTTTTCGTCGGTATGGATGCCTTCTCGGGAAACGACGTGACCCAAGAACTCAACTTTTTCTTGGAATAGAAAACACTTCTTTGAGTTTAGTTTAAGGTTTGCGTTCCTGATTCTTGAAAATACTTCTCGTAAATTGTCTAGATGATCTTCAAATGATTTTCCCATTACTATGACATCATCCAAATAGACTAAGCAGGTTTTTCAAGTAAGGCCTCGTAGAACGACTTCCATTAGTCTTTCAAATGTAGCTGGGGCATTACACAGGCCAAATGGCATCACATTAAACTGATAAAGTCCACTTCCAGCAGAGAATGCAGTCTTCTCTTTATCTCTTTTAAAGATTCCTACTTGCCAATACCCACTTTTCAGGTCAAGAGTAGAAAACCAATATGATCCTGCCAACGTTGTTAATGTGTCATCTATTCTTGGCAGTGGGTAACTATCTTTCTTGGTCACATCGTTAAGTTTCCTGTAGTCGGCACAAAATCTAGTACTTCCATCCTTTTTAGTGACCAACACCACAGGAGATGATTAAGGACTTGATGACTCTTCAATAACACCGTCGCTGAGCATTTTATTAATGAGATTGTGAACTTCTTCTTGCTTGGCCATTGGTAGTCTTCTTGGGGGCTGTCTTATCGGTGGGGCATCGCCAGATAGCATGTTGAATGAGGTTTGTGCGTCCCGAACTACTCCTAGTTTCGAAGATATTACTTTGTTCATCTATAAGCTCTCTCGCTTTACTAAATTCTTCTGGAGTGAGATGTTGCCAAGTTGACTCAAATTGCTGAAGTACCTCCATTGGTAACTTGCTTGTATCCTCGGAAGTTGGCTCTTCACATTTTGTTACTTTCTGTACTGGTTCAAATAATGCTACCACCTCCCCCGTATGAATTTTGACACTATTTGGGAAAATATTGGCGACTCTAATCGGGATGTCTTTATCGGTTTTAACTAGTGATTTTGCAACGAGGTAGGTGTTGGGTGTGTTTTGTTGGCTTATGAGTCCGACGCAGCTTGATGTTTTACTAGCCTCCCAAAAATTATGGTCTCACTGTTACCGACCAGTCTTGTTGTACATACTGCCACGACCTTTATTGGTTCTTTATTGAAGTGACTATTTGACAAAATGAACTCTTCATTCCCAAATCTTAGGGTATTAAGTTTATTATCAAACGCAAATCCATGTTTACTTATCAAGTCCATTCCCAAAATAAATTCGTCTTCTATTTCGGCAACCAATACAGTGTGGCGAATCTTCAATCTTCCCAGCTGTAGGTCTATATCTGTCTGCCCCAACACGTCGGCGGATTCTCCAGTCACAGTCTTAAGTGTTATTTTCTTTTCTATTGGTCGAATTTTATATCTCGTTGCAATTTTGAACTTAAGCAATGATATGGCAGCACCAGTGTCTACTGTTATATTAACTTTTCTCCCATTAATGAGTCCGTCGATGTTAAGACTGTCAGCAGTATGTTTTAGGGTCTTAATAGAGTAAATTTTGGGGGTTCTATTCCCATTAGCCAACACCCGCCCCTCTGCGTTGACTAGTTTTAGTTTTTCCTGATCTCTTCTTTGGTACTCTGTCCCGCTAGATGGCGAGCGAGACCTTATTTGGACGCGACAATCGCGTTGAATATGCCCTGTACGTCCGCATCTGAAACACTTTACATTTGGAGGGGATCGTCTGCTTTCTTTCAAAGAGTCAATCTTCTCTATCAGTGATTGAAACATTTGGTTTAGCGTTTTTAAGTTGACCTCATGTCCATTGCTCATTTCTTCTCCCTCCTGAATTGAAACAGCTCTTACTTTTGGCCTGAACATATTATTTGATGATTCGATTTCAAGGGCTCGAATCAACACTTCACTGCTATTATGGAAGCGTTCTCGACGAAGTAACTTTGCTAAGTCCGAGTCTCGTAATCCGTTAATAAAGCGATCTACCGTGAAGGGATCTCTGTAATTTTCTGACATTTCTGGGTAAGCTAAATACATCAGCCTCCTAATATCTGCTTCATACTCTTGCAATGATTCTCCTGGTCTTTGTTGACGAATATTTAATTCTAACCAATGTAAATTTCGCAAGTGTTCGTCTCCATACCTTCTTTCTAACGCTGCCACTAAAGCGTTATAATTCTGTTTTTGTTCGACTGGAATGGACCGTAAAAGTCCCAGAGCAGGTTCTCGTAGAGCCGGCAGCTTCAAACTGTTGTTTGCAAGTAGACCAGGAAGACGTACCATCGAAATTTGGAGGCTTAATGTTTTGGTTGGGATTCACAACACATCCCTGAGCTTTCATTTTGTTGTGTTCTTTTTGGAGCTGTATAAGCTGTTTTGACACGTCCTGGAATTTTTCTTCCATGGTTTGAAAAACTTCTTCCCTAACATTCTGTAGTTTGGTCTCCACTTTTTCTTCAACATTCTGCAATTTGTTTTGCACGTTTTCTTCTACATTCTGCATCCTTTGAGTTATTTCTTCCTTAAGATCTTCTGTTGCTACCTTAAATTCTCCTCTCAGCTGTTCGGAGTTGCTCCTTATTTGGTCGAAGTTTTCTTGCATACCATCTATTTCTTCAAATGTCCCTCTCATATCGTTTTGGTTTTGTGCAATGGTCTGTCTCATATCGTTCTGGTTTTGAGCCATTTGAGATGATAGAGCTTGAATCATTTTAGTTAGTTCTTCCATTTTTGCCGATGTTTGTCTAGTAAGCATCAATTTTCTGACAAATCTCTCTAAACGTCTATCATTGGGCTATAAAGTTAATGACGCAGTCCGTTTCTCAATATCTCTTCCGATTCTTAAATAGAACCTAATGGAATGTTCTGGAATATACTGGTAAATGTCACTCTTTCTGCTAGTAGGCAAATGTAGAAGTCGCTTTTTGATTATCTCTTTTGGTTCTCGAATAGATCGTCGTAAAATGTTATGGAATATTCTAGAAATTCTTTCTAATTCTTACTTTTGAAATGACTAATCTAATGTCGAAGTCGCCTTTTGGATATCTCTTCTGGTTCTCGAATAAAACGTCGTAGAATGTTATGGAATATTCTAGAAATTTTTTTTCGATTCTTACTTTTGAAATAACTAAGCTAATGTCGAAGTCGGTTTTTTGTATATCTCTTCTGGTTCTCGAATAGAACGTCGTAGAATGTTATGGAATCTTTTAGTAATTCCTTCTAATTCTTACTTTTGAAATTACTAATCTAATGTCGATATCGCTTTTTGGATATCTCTTTTAGTTCTCGAATAGAACGTCGTAGAAAGAGATGGAATATTCTAGAAAATCTCTCTAATTATCAATTTTTGGACTGTAAAGTTAATGTCGCAGTCGGTTCTCAAATTTCTGTTTTGATTTTTAAATAAAACAAAATCGAACTTCTTCGAATATTCTGGAAAAATCACTTACTGTTCTTCTGTCCAATTGTCCTAGCCGGTGGTACTATGTAAGGATAGTCTTTGCACTATTTAGTTGCTATTTAGTTCTCACTTCTGACACCAATTGTTACGGGTTCTCCACAACAACTAAAACTCGCAAATGTCAAAAAACGATTTATCAATTTATTTCGACAAATTATGTACAAAAAACACGCACTAAAACTTACTAATAACTTGCTAATAATTCACTACTTTAATCCGCCTATTAACTTCGCGTTAACATCTAGCGATCACTACCGCTGGTTATCTTTGACTCCCCGATGTACGACCTCCGGCCTTATATATGAGGGGCTGCCTACTATTCGAGAACCCATTCCAGCCTTTTCTAGACGGACCGTTCGCATACCAGTTTGTCACAGATAACGCAACTAAAACCTAGATTAAGAATACGTCAACCTAATACTACACTAAACCTAAATAAATTCTAACTATAAAATTTAAATACTTAAATTTGTAACAATATAATACCTCTCAGACTATAAGCCTCTGCATACAAAAATATAACACCCTTTGTTGTGAAATATATCAACTTTGACTCATTAATGTGTAATGAATGGCCTGCTTTGAAGTATTAATTTTAGCTCAAGGCAATTCTCAGGGTAAAAAAAAGACCACCCGCGTTGTTCGCCTCCACATACAAAAGACAAAGATCCACACCTTTTGCGGCTTCATACAAAGCATAATGAATGAACGCCTGGTGTAATTAGTAACAAGAGAATGCAATCTTTACTTAGACTTGTCTTGACTTGTTGGGTAATAAATTTGGGCTCAAGGCCATTCATTGTCGATGTCAATAAAACACCCTTTGTTGTTTGCCGCCACATACAAAAGAGAAAGATCCACTCACACCTGCACACAAAAGACAAAGATACACATAAATTTACATTGTCATATCAAGGTTAAAAGACCTCAGTAGTGCTCGTAAGATAATGGCCTTCGCAACTATGCGATATCATATCAAAGCCAAAAAGACCACCTACGCTATTCGGCTGTTGTCAAAAAGACAAAGACCCATTCGCGCCTGCGCACAAAAGACAAAAGCTTACATAACTGCAAATTGTAATATCAAAGTCAAAAAAGCACTTACACTATTGGCCTATGCTCTAAAAACCCCGTCCAAACTCCTCCTCATACAAAATTACCTTCATACTATTGACCTTTGCCCAAAAAACTAGTCGCGCTATTCAACTATTGTCAAAAAAACAAAAGCTCCCACAACCATAGAAATTGTAATATGAAAGTCAAAAAGAGACATGTACTCTTCGTCTATGCTCTAAAAAACTCTCGCACTATAAAGCTATTGTTAAAAAGACAATGACCCTTCGCCTATTGTTAAAAAGACACCTGCATACAAAAGAACAATAGAAAAATAGGATTTCTTGGAACTCCACCACATTTTGGCCTGGAACATATATATATATATATATATATATATATATATATATATATATATATATATATATATATCTACTACTTATTAAGAATTCCGTTTTTGCCATTGGACTATTATACCATTTTCATTTATGATCTTAGACGATTTTGTTTTTGTCATTTACGACGATGGATAGGGATTTATTTTGCGGCCTTACTCTCCCAAGGGCCACACATGTATTTGTAGAAATAAGGTATAATCTAAATCATTAACCATTCTTCTTTTGACAGACTCTCATAAATGACATTTTCGGTGACGTTAAATCCCCGTTTAAACATTCTTAAATATAACAAAATCTCTGTTAAATGGATTAATTTTAGTACATTCCTGCAAAATTTTCGCCAGAAAACGTATACAAATCTCTCAAATCGGCAGGTAAGTGCCTTTTTACATTAAAAGACGCTACCAAAGTCAATAAGTTAATCAAACCTTTGGCAAAATAAAACATTTATTTTAGTTTCTTTTGCAGTCTATCCCTATATTTTTTCGTAGCTCGATTGTAGTGGCAAATGTTTATGAACCGAACCAAAGTAAGGAGAGTCAATATATATAAATACGTAGGGCAGAATGTGTAGTGATCGTTTTCCCAAATAAAAAAAATGTTTGTATGCAAAGCATCTTCAAAATGTTTGCTAGGTAAAGTTCTGCTAGGCGTTTAAGAAGAAAATTAAAAAAATATATATTATTTAAAAACTATTTTATTTACAACTTTTTTTGTGCTTTAATATATCAACAGGGGTCAAAATCATATCTTGGCCACATTTATCACAATGCCAAGATTTTGAATTTGCCTTGACAACTACTGGGTCGCTTTTTTCAGATATCTTTGGTTTTTTGGCGCTAGCGTTTTGACAAAATTCTTCATGTTGTATTATTTTAAACATGGATGTCCCAAAAAGTGACTTTTGACAGTGTTTGCAATTATATTCGGTGCTAAAAATCTCTGTTTGTAAAGTCATGGACCATTCTTCTTCCTGCAGACTCTCAAAGATAACATTTTCGGTGACGTTAAATCCACCTTTTTGAACATTCTTGACTAATACAAAATCTCTGTTAAATGGATTACGTTTAGTATCGATTCCTTTGAAATTTTCGGTAGAATACGTATACAAATCTCTCAAATCCGCAGGCAAAAGCCTTTTTACATTATAAGACACTTCCAAAGTCAAAAAGTTAACCAAATCTTCGGCAAAATAAAACATTTCTTGTTTATCCATTTTAAGCATTGGGGCATTTAATTTGTTCTCCAGTCTGTCCTTCCATTTTTTCCTTAACTCGATAGCTTTTAGTAACAATTGCTTAGCTTGGCCAAAATAAGGAGCTTCTATGGATAAAAAATCGTCAACAACAAATTTTGTAAGTGTAGAATTCGTGGCTATAGTTTTTCCAAATAAAAACAAAGTTTGTACGCAAGGCATTCGCATAGTGTTTACTAAGTAGACTTTTTTAATTTCTAGAATTGACTGATATACTAAAATTTGGTGCTTCTTGCTGATGGGACGTTTGCTGAAATATCCTAAAATACATCAAAAGAAAAATAAATTATTCCTAAAAAGTACAACAAACTATTTTTCGCGGTCTTTAGCATTAATCCTTATTGGGAATTTTTACATAAAACATAATGTCCTAAAGGGGATCCAAGGAAAAATAGTTGAGGGATAGATTCGTGATGGATCACTTAATTTAAAGTCGAAGGATGTTTGCCTCAAATTTGAGTAACAGCTAAAAAAAGCTACTACAGTGAACATCGCTTATAACGACATCGGATATTACGAAATATCGGTCATAGCGACGACATATTAAGGTCCCAACCGAGTTCTACATATAACCCCTTTTGTTAACTTTTTCTCTATAACGACGCCCGGTTATAACGCCCGAAATTAAGCGGTCCGTTCAATGTCGTTAATCCGATGCCTAAAGCTAATTTCTTAACTTTTTTAATTGCTGTTCTATTCCAAACAGAAAACGTATTTAAAGTTTTTCTGCATTTAGTGAAAGTTATAGGCAAAGTTTGTAAAAAAAACATGAAAAAAGCCGCCATCTTGAATTTATGACGTCACACAGCCTTCTACTCATATAGGACGCAAACACCCAGGGACTTAAAATTGTGTAATTTATTACCAATCGATATGGGTGGTTTAAAAAAATCTTCCACAACTATCCCACGGAACACGTTTTTTGACCATAAGCCACTAAATACCAATATTTTACAAGAATATAAAAAATATCTAAAAATAGGTAAACTTGGTATTTTAAGGCATAACATTGGATTGTTATTAAGTATTATGATTAGTAGCACGTATTTAGAATAATTAGGGTATATTTTATTTAAAATTTTAGATCATAACAGTTCATGGCGACCCTGCCACTCGTTTCAGAAAGTTATAGTGAAGTGGCTAGTGCTGTTTTGATTAAATAAGGGAAAAAGCAACTCTAAGCACGCTGAGACGACGAATACTGGCACAGTAAACTTGAATTTTAGTTTTTATTCAAGTGCCTCATGATGTCCAAATCAAATCAAATCAAATCAAATCAAGCTTTATTGTCTTATATAAAGTATAAAACTTTGTAGACAAAGCAAATACATAACTAATAATAATAATAGAAAAAATCATTTCAAAAATATAAAATATATAAATCCATCCAATAAGTGGTTTAATTATGTTGTTTGATTATATATATATATATATATATATATATATATATATATATATATTTTTTTTTTTTTTAATTTACTTGTTTTTTTTATAATAATTGAGAATTTTAAGTTTAAAATTATTCCTTAATTGTAACTCTGATCAAGAAATTCGTTAATTGAATAAAGCTTTAGTGATAAGAAAATCCTTGCACTTATTTCTAAATATGTTATAGTTATTATTAAGTTTTATATTGTTTGGCAAATTATTATACAATTTTATACCGTTATAAATTATGGATTTTTTAAATAAAAATGAATGTGGTATAGGTAATGTAAGATTATTAACTTGTCTCGTTGAATAAGTATTTTGGTTTATTTCAAAGTAATTTAGATGTTTATTTATCAGACAAATTGTTTCAAGAATATATAAACAAGGAAGAGTCAAATATTATTTTTGATAAACAAGTCTTTGCAGTGATATCTAGAATTTACATTGCATAAATACCTAATTGCTCTTTTTTGAAGAATAAACACTGATCTAAATAAATACATTGAACATGTACCCCAGAAAGGAATGCCATATCGTAAGTTTGATTCAATTAAAGAAAAGTATACATTTCTGCCTATTGATTTACCTAATTCATTTGTAATAATTTTTACACAATAACAACCCGAACTTAATTTTTTATTTAAATTATGAATATGGCTTTGAAATTTTAAATTTTCGTCTATGTTAAGTCCTAAAAATTTTATATTATCTGTAGTATTAATTTTATTATTATTTATATTTATAATTTGTTGAGATATTTCTTTAAAACCAATTACATATGTTTTTGAAAAATTAAGGGATAGTTGGTTTGATTCAAACCAAGTTTTTATACAAATAATATCATTTTTTATATTATTCCAGAGAACATCTATATTTTTATTTTTCCAAAGAATAGTAGTATCATCTGCAAATATTGTAAAATAACCAGAAATTTTAATATTTAGTAAATCATTAATGTAAATTAAAAAAAGTATTGGTCCTAGTACTGAACCTTGAGGAACACCACATTGAATATTATTTTTATTTGAATTTAAATTTTTTATTGACACAAATTGAAGGCGATTAGATAAGTATGATTTAAACCAACTTAAAGCGTTGTTTCTTATTCCATAAATAAATAATTTTTTAAGAAGAATTTCATGATTAACACAATCAAAAGCTTTAGAAATATCACAAAAAATTGCAGCCGCATGTTCGTTATCATTAATACTGTTTAATAATTGTTTCATAAAAAAGAATATTGCATCATTTGTATTTTTATTTCTCTGAAAACCAAATTGATTAATATTAATCATATTATTTTCACAATAATATAATTCTAAACGCGATTTAATAAGTTTTTCTATTAATTTTGAAAGAGTTGATAAAAGAAATATTGGCCTAAAATTAGATGGTGTATTTTTATCACCTTTATATATTGGAATTATTTTAGCAAGTTTAAGGCAAGAAGGAAAATATCCCAATAAAAATTAATGATTTATAGCTTCAGATAATGTTTTAATTGCAATAAAAGGTAATTCTTATAGTATATTTAAGGAAATACCATCTATGCCAGTAGAAGATTTATTTTTTATTAAATTTAAAGTATATTTAATTTCATCAGGATTTGTTTCATATAATATAAACGCATTAGTTATGTTGATATCGTTAAGGTATGAAATGGGATCAACATTACAACTAATTTTTTTAGTAATATTTTCTGCAACAGAGCAATAAAAATCATTCAAATCATTTGGTAATAAATCAGTATTTATGTCAGTTGAAAGTTTATTTCGATTAGTAAATTCATTGACAACAGACCAACATTCTTTTTGGAAATTTGTTGAGTTATTGATACGATTTTCATAAAACTTCCTTTTTGCATGATGTATTACTTTACGGTATGTTTTCTTATATATTTTAAAATAGTTTATTACGAAGTCAGTATTAGGATAAAATTTTGTTAAGGTATGAAGAAAACGTAAATTTTTTGAAGATAAACGAATACCAGACGTAATCCAGTTTTTTCTTTTTGGTTTATTTTTAACATGTTGAAGAGGAAAGCTTTTATCCACAATTTTACAAAGATTATCATGAAAATCATTAAGTGGGTCATTCGAATTATTAATGAAATTCCATTGAACATTTTGACAGTGGTTATTAAAATTTCTTTTGCTAAATATTCTTTTTTTAATGTTATTTTCTTTTTTGACAAGGTCAATTTTGATAGGGCATATTGCAAATATATAGCTATGGTCAGAGAAACCTGGGTCCGAGATCTCATAACTAAGATCATCAAGAAAATTTGTACAAATATAGTCTATTGTTGTTGATGAATTAGAGGTTGTTCTAGTTGGAGAGCTAATATGCATTTTAATATTAAATGAAGATAATAAATATTGAAGTATTAATGTAAAATTATTATTTTTATCTAAATAATCTATATTTAAATCTCCAGTTAAAAGAATTTTACTTTTTGAAGGAAATTTATATAATAAACTTTCCAAATTTTTGATAAAATTATTAATTATGTTAGTATTGTTTTCTGGAGTACGGTATAAGCAGATAATGTATAAATTAATTTTTTTTGAAAAAATAATTGTAAATTCAAATTCTTTTTCAATTAAAATGTTGTTATATTTGTCAAATGTTACAAATTCCAGAGTTTCAAAAATATATCTATTAATCAATGCAATAGTAATGTACGTTATTGCAGTAGCTCTACTAACATTGGCAATTATTACAATTAAAAAGCAATATAGAAGAAATTTAAAGAAAATTTTGACAAGAAGTATAATGCAAGATGGTTTGTACAAAGATTGAAAATTTATAATTATGGCATATATAGTTATTATGGTTATGGATTTATATTATAGGGATAATAGAAATATGGAATAATGGTATATTAGTAATAATTATGAATATTGTATGAAAAATTGATGTATAAACATATAATATGGTACAATATAATATGGTTGATGGTGGTCGGTCGAGACGTCTTTCGCATAAAAAAGTCAACAAACCAACCGAACTGTAGCAATAGGGATCTCCAGTCCAATAGTTCCCACTCTTAGGTTACACTTTTGTATAGTTAGGAATAGTAGCATAGGGAATAAGTAAAAAATGTAAAGAAACGCAGCTCAAAAACACTTTGACTTACCCTTGGATGAAAGGAACTTGGTACATGGACAACTGCACAGTCGAATCCAAATAATTCCAATCAAAGTAGTAGCAGTAGTACATCAAAGCAATCCATAAAATGTTTATACATGACCGCGGTCTTAAAAGCACGCATGTGATTTCACTTGGCGATCAATATATATCACTGGTATGGAGAGTACCCCAAATATTCGCATGAGCTCCTTATAGCAAGACGGACGTTGGAGCACTGCTATATGCAGCAATACAGCAGTAAAGGTATGTGTAAAATTAGGGAAAAAACTTAAATTAAAAAAGGATGAAAAATGGATATACTCAAGGTAGAAAGAAAGCAAAAATAATAAAGTAAAGTCAATGCATTCTTGAGCATATAATTCACCGCGCAAATTCAAATCTTTACCCATTTTATAGACAAGGCATATCTTAGTAACTAAATTAGTTTAAGCCAAGAAATAAAAGTAACTTTAAGTATAAAGTTTTAGAATAACTCTAGCAAAAAAATAAAATAAAAAGCATTCTAATTTAGATAAATGTCTCTAAATTTTATATCTTAAAACTAAACGCCGGGACGAAGCAGATGGAATGTCAAATATGGGCTATACAGTATATACGATATGTCAAGCCAAAAAAAAGTTATATGTATTAGAAGAATTGAAGGTATTTTATAGAAATTTAAATAAGGATCCTAGTGAGCGTAGGAATTCGACTTTAAGTAATACGCGTAAATTAAATAAGTTAAATAGGATTAAGCCAGAGCTAAGTAGCAGTAAGGATAAATTTTTATAAGGAACAGCATAGCCTAGAGACTATTAATTATTTTAAAGAGCAGTTAGGGCATATAGAAAAATATGTAGGAGCTATCCAGGGTATTTTAAAATGAAGGTTAGAAAAGTTAGGAGTACAGATGAGACGTTAGAACAGGGATCAGTTGCCTCGGAATCAGAGTAGAATTTTCAGATTTTTCTGGGGCAAATAAGACTCAAAATATCAAAATGGGGGGAAAATTTGACCATAAAACCGCTT
The DNA here is from genome assembly GCA_963576565.1 of Aspidapion aeneum. Taxonomy (NCBI): domain Eukaryota; kingdom Metazoa; phylum Arthropoda; class Insecta; order Coleoptera; family Brentidae; genus Aspidapion; species Aspidapion aeneum. The sequence continues at coordinate 28,366,626 of OY755046.1, forward strand.
CCACTTTAATTCCGCTAATGAATGGATCAGAAACAACAACAAAAATTTTAATCGATGCTATTACGTGGTATAAATCTCTCTTAGATACTGATGGGAAAAAACTATTAATTACGTATATCTTGAAAACTAGATTAAGTGAGAGTGCAAAAATAAGATTAAAATCTTCTTATAATTATTAAACACTCTTATCGAGGATCTCAAAACTCATTTTATAAGCAAAAAATCGGCATGTTCATTATTAAACAACAGATATTGCAAGACAGGGTAATAGGTCGATTGAGGATCTTGGAAAATCTATTAAGGAGTTAAAATGGTTGACTTAACTATTGCTATTAGCTCATTTGCCAACGGTTTGCATAGCAACCACTTGCGCACTATCATTAAAGCGAGAAATTATAAGCTAGTAGTTCACACTTGATAACGGTTAGAGATACTCACTAACCGAAACGTCGTGTTTTTAAAATAAATAAAGACAATGGAAGTTCGAAATTTTATTTCTACACAATCATTGTCTACGAGTTTCAAACAAAGAGTGAGATTCTTTATTTAGGGCACGTTATTTCGAAAGAGGGTGTTTTTCCAGATCCAGATAAAATAAAGGTCGTACAGAATTATCCAGTACCGAAGAACGCCAATGAAACAAAGAGATTTGTTGCATTTGCGAAGTTTTACCAAAAACATTTTCTAAATTTTGCACACATAGCTTCAGCATTAAATCATTTATTCAAAAAAGGTGTTCCATTTCGGTGGAATTTACAGTGTCAAACAGCTTTTGAAACGCTTAAAAAGGCAATGCTTGCGTTCAAAAGCGGCTATATCCATTTTGAAAAAATGTTCAGGAATCGAGAAAAACTACTCGTCGGTTCGCCTGTATACATAGAGAGAGCCGACTTTAAAATACAAATAGCCCGTTTTGAACGCAGACGAACGTGCCGGTTGATAGATCTTGTGAAACTTAACCGAAAATCGCAAAAAAAGCACATCGGCAAAAAAACGGATATAGCCGCTTTTGAACGCAATTGTGAATTCACCTGTCTTGCAATATCCCGATTTTTCACCTGAAAATAATTTTATCATAAAAACGGATGAATCGAATATGGCCATAGGGGTAGTTCTTTGCAATATGGATCATGGTAGCATACGCGAGTCAAAGTTTAAATAACGCAGAAAAAAACTATCCAATAAAACAAAAAGAACTTTTAGCTATCGTTTTCTCTATTAAAACCTTTAGAAGCTATCTTTATAAAAGAAAATTCACCATTTTCACGGACCACAGACCTTTGCTTTATCTATTTGGTATGAAAGACCCATCAAGTAGGTTGACAACATTTAGATTGTTCTTAGAAGAATATCATTTCATAGTAAAATATTTGAGAGGAAAGAGTAACGTTACAGTAGACGCTTTATCTCGAATTTTTCATCTGAGCTTAAAAATATGTCTAAACAAGTAGAGGGTACATTTTTAGCTATTACAAGACAGCAAACTAAAAGCGACACTAAAAAAGGGGTTGACTACAGTAAGATGTACGAAAGGATTGATCACCCAGGAGTCATCGAGCTGTTAAAACCACCTAAAAATTCTTTTGAAGTACACTGTATATCGGAAAAGCTATTTCAGGATGGTTTAATGACTAGTCATGATAATAAATATTAAACCGAAAATATTATTTATTGCGAAATAGAGAAGTGTATAAAAATTAAGGAACCTCAATCGGCGTTAGCATTTAGTGCATTGTTGAAAGACCTTAAAAATATTTGTAGTAAATTTAAGATTCAGGATATCTTTATTTTAAAACATATGGAAAATGCGCATTTAATAAAGTTAATATCACGTGATATATTGGCCATTAAAAAGGCAAATATTAAAATAACAATTATAAAAGACGTGGAGAAAATTGAAAATTTAGAAATGAGACAATAATACTGAATGATAAAAACTATTATTTTTGGACATGCTTGCGAAAAGATGTTGAAAATTTTGTAAAACGGTGTGATGAGTGTCAGAGATATAAGTACTCCAGGCCTAATACTGAACCTATGACAGTCACCACTACGGCATCTTCAGCCATGCAAAAAATATTTTTGGATGTTGTTGGACCACTTTCATGCGATATAGACGAAATAAATATATTTTAACAATTCAGTGTAGAATTTGAAGAATGCTATCCATTGAAATATAAAGAATCATATACTATTGCAAAACCTTTTGTAGATAATTTTATTTTACGATTTGGCACAACAGAGACGGTTGTATCAGATCAAGGGACAGAGTTATGTCATCTATTTTCAAAGATGTATGTAGAATTTTACAGGTAAAACAACTAAATTCAACTTTATACCATCATTGAAGTATAGGAGCTTTAGAAAACACACACAAACATCTAGGTGCATATTTGAGAATTCAAACTGCAAATCACCCAAACTCTTGGAGCCAGTGGGTACCATTTTGGGCTTTTTCATTTAATAACACAGAACACACAGAAACCAAGTACACTCCTTTTGAATTAGTTTTTGGGAAGAGATGCATTTTACCTTCGAACATTACTTCTAAGATAGATCCTTTATACTTTTTTGATAATTACCCATTAGAACTAAAATTTCGTTTACACCAAGCATGGAATGATGCAAAAAATAATTTTATATCTTCAAAACTAAATAAAAAAAATAAATATGATTCTAAAAGTAATTCTTTGTCATATGAAAAGGGACAAAAAAATTTGCTAAAAAATTAATCGGGAAATAAAATAGAAGAAATATATAAAGGTCCATATGAGGTTATTGAGGACAAATCTCCAAATATTCTCACAACAATAGAGTTAAACTATATCATGATAGGTATACCAATCATTTTTTTTTCCTTTTTTTTTCGTAGGAGGTGTAGTGTAAGGATATTTTACAGGAATTTTAGAAATATCTAAAAATAGGTAAACTTGGTATTTTAAGGCATAACATTGTTATTAAGTATAGGTATTATGACTAGTAGCACGTATTTAGAATAATTAGGGTATATTTTGTTTATGTTAAGTAACTATTGTTTTAAACTAGTTTTTGAATGCTTATGTATAATTTTACTGTTTGTCAATAGAGAACCAATTTAGAACTCAAACGATTAACATGTAGATTTTTTTCTATTCAACGTAAGATCATAACAGTTCACCAAATACAAACGAACTTACCAAGTGGAGGAACCTCAATATCGTCATTATGCAACTCCAAAACTTCATGATTGGTAGCGAAAAAGCTCATGGGCCTCAAAAATACATAATTTTTATTTTTGGTATGATACAGCCTTTCGGATACAGTTTTTGATGAGTTATATTCGTCCTCAACCGCTATCTGAGGGTAGAACCCACTTGTCAAAATTAGCTTTAATAGCATTAAGTCTTTGAAACTGTCCGCTGAAGCTTCGTTTAAAAGTTTTTGAAGTCTCTAAAAAGTTCATATAATATAAAGAGTTTCTCCGTATGAAGAATTAGAATAGATTTATTATTTATTTTATGGTACAAAGTATTAATAAAAAAATGGATCCATAACGGATCTGATACCTTCCTAGCTAGCCTATTAGCACACAGTGAATTGAAACAGTTTTTTATAATTATCTCGGAAACTGGTTGTAACACAAATTATTGAGCAAAATGCAGTCTACTATATTCCGAAAACCGCATATTGATGCAATGCTCCGTTAAAATGTAAGCCTTTTAAAAAAAAAATTAATTGTCATTAATGGAGTTTGACCAAAATCTAATCAGCTCGTTAAAGCGTCGAACACTATTTTACCTAAAAATTTGAGCTGAATTGGTTAAGCGGCTTAGAAGCTATCGGACAGAAAAAAAAATACATACACACACAGGCATACATCACGACGATTGCCAGGATAGGTCAAAATACACTTATTATTTGAAAAAAAAAATTCGTCGAAAATCATACCTTCTCAAGCCATTGCTGCGCGGGCTAGGAAGGTAAAAATTTGTATGGTTTATCCTAAACCACCAGAAAATGTTATCTAACAACACAAATGAATGTCGCAAAGTTATAACAAATCAACAACAAATAATTTAAACACCCTATATATTAAAACAAAAATGAATTGATCATTTTTTTCTGAATTCAAAAATATATAATACATTTGGCCTAACCACTTTTGAAATAAAAGGGGTTAAACGCCACGATACGTATCTCGACGTATTTGACAGACGTACGTTGCGCATTACGCGCGATCTAAAGTTGCCCCGCTTAACGTGCGTACGTACGTAACATAAGATATTTAGACAGGCGTGTGTTTTGATTAACGTAACCCCACTTTTTGTTTGTTTTTCTCAATGACATTGTTAATTTTTATTTTCTCTTTTTTTTGAGTTTGGTGTTCGTTTTTGGTTTTCAGAATCATGAAGGGCTTAGCTGGAGTAAAGGTAAAGACAAAGTGCATTTTGCCGCAACAATACTTTTTTTTAAACTAAGCCTTAAATCGTGTATATCTTATCTTGGTAATGTGTAATTTCACAATGATATACCAGAGGTTACGTTAGCATTTGCTTGAAGCCTGTTTTCACCTCGTTGTTTCTACGCAACGTATGTTATCGGCGTGACGTAAGTTACGTCTACGCAGTGCCGTATCTCTATTTGCATTTTAAAAACCTAAATAAACAATAGACCTATTAGGATTGACGTCACACTGAGGGGCACACAAACCCAATGATCTCTATATATATATAATTCACAAACCAAAACAGGCTATACACAATGGCGACACTTTACAAATTTATATAGAGAAAATTGTCAAAGTCACGGCTAGAAGATGACAGCTTTGGAGAAAGATTCTATAATTACTTGCATTGGGTCGAATTTAACCTAGATCTCTTTCGCTTTTATGGCTATAGAGAAAGACTGGTACTTACATATGATTCTATGAGAATCCAACCTGCTGTGTGCCGCCCGAGGCGTTACATGACCTTAATAGGTCTACAAGCACGTTTACATCAGTTGTTTAAATTTGACAGGGTGCAACTTTTTTAATAAAGATTTTTAAAACGCCAATATTTCAACGATTGGCGTAAATGTCATCATATGATACATTTTTGATTTCATTCATTCGGTGTTCCGTAAGAGATTTACCATGTTTGTTTTTTTTTTTAAATAATACTTTCTGACGGTTCAGGATAAACCCTACAACATTTACATTTAACGCTTTTTCTATTTCCTATAATAAGCGCAGTAGACCTTGGTTAAAATCTATGGAAACACCCTGTATAGGGCGTTCCGGCCTTCTCTGTGCTGAGTTTGCTATAGGATGTCAAACATTTTAATATATTTTTTTCTTTAGTGTCTCACTCTGTTTATACATTTCCCCTAATATTGCCAAAACAGTTAGATAATGATAATATGTGTATATATCTACAGGCTATAAATATATATATTTTTTAAATTATTAATTATTGCAAAATTTATATAATAGTCCACAGTACACCGGTCTATTTTGTAAGTGATGAGTAACAGGCTGAAATTTTGTCGAGACGCCCAACTTTCTTCTCTGGGAAAATTCTTAAAAGTGATTCCTAATAGAGTGCGCAAGCGCAGAAATCTTTCGAGCTTCGGACTGACTGTACCCAGCATGCGATTTTAAGAAAATGTTGCTATTTACTGTTTTTCAACCACAGAAAAAAAATCCGGTTACTAACTCTTTATTTTTACTTTTTTTTATCTCGTAATTTACGAAAAAAGTTACGAATTAGTGACGGGTAATTTTTTTCCGTCTCATAAAATATTTTCTTTTTCGAAGCTCTAAAGGTTTCGGCGCCCGCGCACTTTGTTAGGAATCACTTTTAAGAATTTTCGCAAAAGACAAAATTGGGTGTCTTGGAAAAATAAAGCTATGTACGCAAACCTCAGCCCTTTAAAAGAATACACTGGTGTACGTAGAGTGGACTATAAATAGAGATATATAATCTAGTCGCTAGAAGCCTTCATGAACTTTCCGTGTTAATGCAAATTGGACTTTAGAGGTTGAAGGCCCTTACTTTTGAGAACAGAATTCCGGGCTCTAGGACAAAATAGCGCGGACAAAGTATCGCGTAACAAAATAGCGCATGGATAGACTATCACGTGGGCAAGACAACACGTAACCAAAACACACACACAAACCCAACCTGACCTGGTTAAGTTATCATTATGAAAAAAAATACTTACCTGACTAGATCAGGATAGTTTTGTTTTTATAATAACCTAGTCATTAGTTAGCGTACTAATCTAACCACGTCAACTATCAACTGTCCTCGGCCTATGGTCCACCTCGGCTGGGCTAGAGACAGACCCTGTATGGATAACATATTGTAAAGGAATAGAGGCCCGACACCCTATTCTTGTCAAGTCCATTTACGTTTCATTAAAACAATTTGAGTTGTCAGCTGTGAGTGACATTCATCATAATGCAACATATAAACTAACAAGTGTGTCCCTCATCACCGGTATATGTTGTTTTCGACGCTTATAAATTAACAAGGACGGAAGGTGCATCTCTCTCTAAACAACGCTATAAAGGATTATAGATGACTTTGACAAGTTTGTCGCGTTTCTATTTCTTTAAAATATGTCATATATAAAGGGTCTCTAAGCTGGACAGGGCAAGTCGACTTCATTGGGTAATTTAACATTTAAAATGTTGAAGTGACTCTATTGCTAAAGTGACACTATTCTAAATAATTGATGTACTGTATTTTTGTTTTGACATAATAAGTTGTAAGATGTCATAGTTATCAAGTTCATTAAAAACTGTCTACAAAACGTCTCATATATTTTTCTTTAAAGTAGTAATATCCAACACTAAATAATTCTTACACGGGTAGATCTAGTTTACTTTAACATAAAAACATGCGCTATTTGGTTCACGCTCTATTTAGTTCATGCGCTATATTGTTTACGGGCTATTTTGTACGCGGTATTTTGTCACAGAGCCTAATTCCTTTTACCGAACATCTATCACACTCATATCAAATACGATGGCGCCTGACAAAGGAACAGGATAATTCTCGAAAATTCACAACTTTTTTATTTGTTATTCAAGTTTTTCATATTAATTTCATGTTATTTAAATCACAATGCACTTTTATGAAAACAATCCACTTGTGTTTTTAATGTTTCTGTGTCTAAAAACAATTTATCCCTTAACATCATGTTTTCTTTTTTGTGTTTTTTGCGTTTTATGGAGTAACTGCTAATTACTTTTAAAAAATGAAAGGATACAAAAAAGAGGTGCATTGAGGAGTTTTATCGATAGTGGGTACATCTCCTTCATAGTTAAAAGGTTTTCGGATAATGTTAAAAAAAAACTACGAAATTTGCCTTTTTAATGAACTTATAAAAAGCAGAAAAAAGCTTCTAATATTAAAAGGCCTGGCCATTTTAAATATCGTAATTTAGTAAGGAAAGTCAATATTCTGTAAAATAAGTGGGTTTACATAATATGACCAACCCGCGATTTTGCATCAATGCTTTCTCGACTAGACTTCGTTAGAAAGGTATAATCAATTAAATTTCTACATATTCTGGGACCCTCACATGTACCTCTATGTCACTTGCTCACAGAGAGGGAAGAAAAATGTCACTTTTTATTAAAAAAATAATTACTCTTACGTGGTAACGCAATGTCTTTATTATTTACTCGACTTATTTAGAAAAGTTTAGAAAATGCAAAACTTCTTGACTTTTTGTCCAAATTTGCGTTTGTTCCAAAGAGGAAATTTTTAAAAAGTATTAAACCTAAAAACTTAAATTTCTTAAAACAATCAAATAAAAACCCTTTAATATTTTTACTTAAAGTTGTTGTATAATTTTTTTTTAAGTGACCTTAATTTGCCTCATTGTCGCTTAAAAAGTTCAAGTAAACATATTATTGGGATTGTATCTAAATTTTCTTAGGTTTGGTACTTTTTAAATGAGAAAAGAAAAAGAATTTTTCAAGAAATATGACTATGGTTTGATTACAGTGTTGCGGCAAAAAATCCAATTTTTCGAGTCGGAAGTAGGGTCACTGCATCCTGAGAGCCTCGCGTCTCCATCACTACGTCTTCGTGATGCAGTGACCCTAGTCGGGAGATGTGATAACTGCCCTCTAGCGGGGAGCTACAAAAACAAAATTATTTTAGGGAAATTCGAAAGGCTCGATTTAGTTATATAAGTTTTTATTGCGAAGTTTTAGTGGGACACCCTGTATAGAGTTATTCGAAAAAACTACGAAATTGGACTATTTTTCATGTTGAAGCCATCATAAACTGGAATCTTAATTTTAAAGTTGTAGTTTAAACTCTAGGATCAAACTCGCATTAACAAGCAAGAAAGACAGATGCCTCTAAGCGTCTAGAGTTATATATTATCTATATACAGGGTGTCCCATAACTTAGGGGCAATAGAGGAGGTCATGTCTGATAAAAAAGTTCCTATAATGCATGGGTCAAAACTCTTTCTTTGTCGGGATACAGAGCATCAAAGTTGGCAATTTCTTAAACTTTTTTGATAATAAATTTTTTAAAAAACAGTAAATATATGAAATTTGGTAAAGTCACGTATAAGAACAAGAGCACTAAATTAAAATAAAAATTATTTTGAAAAAAATTAGTAGGTAAATATTTTTTAGAAAAAACTATTTTTTTGGTATAAACTTTTATAAATGCCATATTAAACGCAATGTTTTTTTTAATATTTTTTGTTAGTAAAAACAAGTCTCTAGCAAGACATAATAATAAAATATTATTCATATTTTTTAAAAGTAAGCAAAAATTAATTTTTTTGAAAAATTATTATTTTTTATAGTTTTTTGGAGGTTATTTTGACAGCCTGTCTGAACTTGTAATTTAATCAAAAAAAGGAATACCACATTTTTGAATCACAATTAGGCGAGTATTCAGCTGGCTATGACAGATTTTCTGTTTTTTGTAAAACCCTTTTCCCCCCACTCCTCTAACTTTAAAAATCCTATATCTTAAAAACAGATGTGTGTTGACCCCCATGTATAAACTTTTTTATCGGAAATAACCTCCTCTATAACCTGATGCATTATGGCCTCTAAGTTATGGGACACCCTGTATATAATCAATAAAAATGATTTGGTGGCTTTTTTTGAGCAAATTAGCGTTTCTTTAATTGCACGCGCCTTTAAGGCTCCTAGAGGTTGCGCTAAAGTATAAAAAATAGTCAAAAAAACATTGATTCAAAATCACGGCTCGATCGTAAGCCGCCACATTTGTCAGAATATTGACTTTTTTTAAATAAAAATGAGCTTACGTTATATAAAATGATGTGTTTTTCCGCCTCTTAAACTTCTTTTGGTCTCTAGACCTTTCAACAAAATTTTCCACACTTGTCCTGTTCTTTATGTGTTATCTTGAATTTGTTATGAGCTTGACAGATGCCTAATAAGTGAAATTGTGATCCTAAAGGTAAGGGCTTTTAACCTCTGTCTGTGTCCAATTTGCATTTACACAAAAAGTGCGTGAATGCCTCTAAGGGCCTAGGCCTACATAGTTTATCTTATTTTTGTTAAAACATTTATTTGCATAATAGCTTTAGGCTTTAATAGCTTTGTTGGCGTATCCTGTAAAAAAAAATTGCAAAATACGCGGTGATTATTTCCTACACATGAAAAATAAAAATTTTGCTGTATCACAAATATTTATTACACTCAAAAAACTTAAATGAGAATGGGACATCCTATTTAAAGACCAATCGGTGGATTGGAAATAGTTATTTGCTGTAAACGTTAGAGGCGTTTACACTTACTTTTAAGAAAAGAAGTCTATCGTGTATACCCAAGTACTGCTGGGACAATAGCTATGTTAGATAGATGTAAGTTTAACATGTAGCAGGACCACCTCAGAAAGGGTGTAAAAGCGTAAGTCCACTGTGTATACTTGCTACGTAGTATAAAGATCTTTGCCCTCTATAAAGAGGTTCAAATCCTCTTAAAAAAACAAAACTTGCGTCTTAAGTGGCTCGTACATCATCTTGCTATATTGTGTACAGAAAAATCGGGGTGTGCGAAAAAGGCGCGCTCCACTACTACACTTACTTTAAAATCATTTGATATCCTAAACTCGACATCTCGTATATCATTGCTAGGCTCATTTTTGCTAGGGTCTTCACCAAAATTATACATATCGTATTTTAACTGCTTTCTATGGTTAGACTTTGCGGCGTTTTTTAAATCGTTTCGCAAATTTTTTAAATGTTTTAATTCTCCGTGGCGTATGGCACGCTCGCCGCTAGATAATTCATCTAAAATGTGTGTTCGATCATTAACCTTTATTATTAATTGATGACAATACCGTCATTTCTACATGAGTGCGTCCGCGAAAAGTGTCTTAAAAAAACTTGTCCAGCGCAATATTTTTTTACCTTCCTAGCCCGCACAGCAATGGCTAGAGAAGGTATTGTTTTCGACGAAATTTTTTTTTTGAGATAACGCCGAAAATGTTTTATTTGTGTGTATTTTGACCTATCCTAGCAATATGGTCGTGACGTCTGTCTGTCTGTCTGTCTGTCTGTCTGTGTGTGTATTTTTTTTCTGTCCGTAACACGATAGCTCCTAAATCGCTGAACCGATTTTCATAAAATTTTCAGGAAAAATAGTGTTCGACACTCTAAAGAGCTGAGTAGATTTTGCATCGCATCAATATGTGGTTTTCGGAATATAGTAGACTACATTTGGCTCAATAATTTTTGTTATAACCAAAAACTTCGTGGGAGCTTTAGTTTCTGCAATATTAAAAAAAACTGTTTTCAAGGCTGATTATCATAACTTTACTTGAAGTGTGCTAATAGGCTAGGTATCATATCTGTCATAGATCCATTTATTTACTTTTCGTAATGTCCGTGAACGGGGTGAGGATGATAAGGTAATTAAAAATTATTTCTAAAAATATTTTTAGGAACGACACACTAAGAGCTGATTTCTTAGAAACTTTTAAAAATTTAGCATATTTTCAGTTTGGTAAATGTCATCTCATCAGGTCGTTACAGTGACGAAGCCTACTTTACCTAAAAATTTAATGCAAATCGGTTTAGCGGTTTAAAAGCTATCGTGTTACGGAGAGACATACACACACACACACGAACAGACAGACGTCAAGACGATATTGCTAAGATAGGTCCAAGTACACCCAAATAAAACATTTTCCGCGTCATCTCAAAAAAAAATTCGTCGAAAATAATACCTTCTCATCCATTGCTGCGCGGGCTAGGAAGGTAAAAACTTCAGTCTTTTTCACTAGTACTTCACCCTATCTATATGTATTGAAAAAGGAGCAAAAAACTGACTCAGTTTTTTGCTCCTTGTCACTTTTAGTTTTTAAGAAAACAAAAAGTTGATATTGAGACATTATAGATAAATATATATTTTTTTTATATTTTCGTATTTCAAGAGCGTATTCTTATTTCGATGCATACTCTCATTTCGGTGGCACAAAAAGGAATACGTTTTTATGAGTGATTATACAAAACACAAAGAAGTGCACAAAGTACTTTAAGCGCACGAGTAGAAAAAAACGTTCGCCTCAATCACCAAAATTATAAATTTCGTTATTTTTCATCAATTTTCTGTAAATTACTCGAAGCTAAAACGTCTCTTTAGTTACACGAAATGTGGTTCTTTTCACAACTGCAATTTCAGATATGGTAACTATATGAAAAATTTTGAAAGATTTTCAAAAAAATCAACTTTACTAAAATCTGTGATATTGCTGTAGATATTTTTGTGAAATTTATCTATTTAGAGTTATTATCTGATCTACAATGTTTTTTTTTTTAACTTTAATAAGTAGCGTTCGTGCGGGGAAAATTATTATCTTAAATCTGAGGGCACGGCAGTGCCTCGCCAAGTTAGCGCGCCGTAACCATCTTGTCTTGAAACATTTCAGCCGATATTTGACCTACCTAAAACTCTACTTCCGAATGAGCTACGGATCTCAAACTTTGCACAGTCGTAGATCTCCATGGAGTTAACAACCCCTCCAAGTTCCATCAAATAGTAAAGTAGTTACGAAATTTCAAAAAACGTCGAAATTGCCACTCACTCACTGACTCACTCACTCATGTATAGATCATCAATATTCTACTGTACTTCCAGACTTTGCTACAAAGCTGAAATTTGGCAGACTGATAGAAATTATGACCAAACCCCTGGAAAAAATCAAAAAACCCCAAAATTTTTATTTACTCCCCTCCCCTATACATTTAAAGTTATGTAAAAGTAGCATCGCCCACTTCCAGAAATGCTAGAGAGTTGAGCTTTGGCAGACTGATAGGAACTATGATAAAACTATAGGAAAAAATCAAAAAACCCCAAAATTTTAATTTACTCCCCTCCCCTATACATTTAAAATTATGTAAAAGTAGGATTGCCCACTTCCAGAAATGTTAGAGGGTTGAGCTTTCGCAGACTGATAGGAACTATGATAAAACTATAGGAAAAAATTTAAAAACACCAACATTTTAATTTACTTCCCTCTCCTATAAATGTAAATTTATATAAAACTAACATTGCCCACTTGCTAGAGAGCTGAGTATTGGAATGCTGATAGAAATTATGATAGAACCATGGGAAAAAATTTAAAAGTTCAATATTTTCATTTACTCTCCTTCCCTATAAATGTAAAGTTATGTAAAAGTAACATTACCCACATCCAGGAACGCTAGAGAGCTGAGCATTGGAAGACTGATAGGAACTATGATAAAACTATAGGACAAAATTTAAAAACACAACAATTTTAATTTATTTCCCTCCCCTATACATGTAAAGTTATGTAAAAGTAACATTGTGCACTTTCAGAAACGCTCGAGAGCTGAGCTTTGGAAGGCTGATAGGAGCTACGATAAAACCATGGAAAAAAATTAAAAAACCTCAAAAATTTAAGTAAGGCATTGCAAAAGTTTTGAACAATATTCCGCATATTTTACTACTTTCGTGCGGGAATCGTCGGTATTTTTGTATAAAACATAAATTCATTCATTTGCATTTCGCTAAACCCCTAAGCAGAAAAAAAGTATTTAACTTTCAACAATAATAATTTATCATAACAAAAACATTTCATGTAAAAAAAAGCCAAGTACGCGAAAATGGCATTCCGTAAAAAGAATTGAGATAAAAGTAAAGCCAAGTTCTCCAATACAAATTTCAAAATGAAAGGTTCTTACTAGTTTGGAAATATTTTTCTAAACTTGGCTATTACGGCTGTAAATGACTCTTAGGCACAGTGCTAAATTGAACATAAAAAAGTTTGGCTGTAATAGCAAAGTTTAAAAAAATATTTCCAAACTAGTAAGAAACTTTCATTTTGAAATTTGTATTGGAGAACTTTGCTTTACTTTTATCTCAATTCTTTTTACGGAATGCCATTTTCGCGTACTTGGCTTTTTTTTACATGAAATGTTTTTGTTATGATAAATTATTATTGTTGAAAGACTTTTTTTCTGCTTAGGGGTTTAGCGAAATGCAAATGAATGAATTTATGTTTTATACAAAAATACCGACGATTCCCGCACGAAAGTTACTGCTGGAAATAAAAAAGCCATTGCCAAATTTCACAAAAATATCTATTACAGTATCACAGATATTAAGAAAAAAGGAGATTTTTTGAAAATCTTTAACACCGTGTATCTCAAAAGTTGATGTTTAAGACATATATTTATATCAAGTTTTTTTCTTAAAATGAAGCCAAAATACATTCCCAAATATTAGCAATACAAGCCTGAATAGAACAAATGAAAATTTATCGTTATGTTATCGTGTTCAGAGGTTAGATGTCCGAGGCATTAAGTGTGCGTGCAAGTACTGAAAAATAATGGAATTTCCTTCGACAGGTCGCCGGTTTGGCTTTACAAGCACATTTAAAAATAATTGTCGGTATTGACGATTGTAAATGGAAAGTTACGATACATATGGAATTTTATATGAAAAGGCACCTACCTCGGACTCTCTTGCGGCTCCAGTCAACGTTTAAACGTCCAGTTTTTCACCTCAAAAGTAACTTTTTTGGGAACGTGATTTTTCTAGTGTCTTGTTGTGACGGTGGTAGTTTGCGCATTCATCGCGGCGCTGCTTGTCCTCGCACGTGTGCGGTGCCGTGAAAACCCATATGCATATTTAAGAGCGCGAAAATTTAAATTATTTTAAACGCGCAGAAAAGGAAAAGAAAACGAAAAATAGGAAATTCATTGCTTGCACCAACATTAAGCTGCTTCTTATCCTTACCATTGTCAATTTTGGGTAACAAATTAGCTTCGTGCAAGATATCCCTAAACTGTTCTAGTAATTTGGTCGCTTCGTAAAATCTTTGTTCCTCTAAGCAACGTTTTTTCGACCATGTCCTTGAATTTTCTGACTTATGACGGGAACCACTTTGCACAGGCGCAGAAAACTGTTTCACGGTTAACCTAAAATATTAAACTTTTAAGATAAGTTAGCGGAATTGTACGTGTACTACGTACTTTAGAGTGAAGCAATAAAAAATCTGCAGAACAAGAGGATAGAGCCACTAGAGAGTTAGATGGTCTAATATCGTCGACATTATAAGCATTTTTTTTTCGCTATACAGGGTGTCCCATTAAAGATGGCTGCCGGACTCATATCAGAAACTACTATCGCTTCGACTTCGGAAAAAACATTGATATCAAAAAATCGGGCCTTGCGTATTTACCTAAAATATTTTTGTTATGTAATATATATAAACAGGATGTCCCAAAAGTCCGAGTCCACCCAAATATCTTCTTAACTATTTAAGATAACTGAACCATATTTGGCAGTGATCAATAACATTAAGAATTCTATTTTATAAAAGGGCGGGTGTGCCACCACGACATTAGGGGGTGGAATAGGCGCGGTTAACTTAATTTTTTTAAATTGAACACCTATCGAGTCATACCTCGTTTTAAAGGCCTTTAAAAATCTACACATTGACATAACTGTCAATTGTCTACGTCAAATCTGTCAAAAGCTATGGACTACCAAACCTAATTTTTTCAGTTTTTGTCAAAATTAACAAGTTTGTTGTTTTTAAATAAAAAGCCTATTGAGTGATATCTTGTTTGAAAGTTCGTTGAAAAATCAATATTTTGGCGTAACTGCCCCTTATTGCCTATATCCACTGTGTCAAAATCTATCGACTGTCAAAATTATTATTTTACCATTTGTGATAAATTTATAATATATATAATAAGTTTTGTCTAGTCGCCGTCGTGGTGTAGTGGTAGCAATGTTTGTTTACCACACCGGCGGTCCGGGTTCGATTGGTTTAAAAATGCTGTTTAAAAATGCTTGCTAAAAACTTTGCAAAACTGGGCGTTGATCCTGATTGGATGGAAAGTCCCAGTATAAATAAAAAAGAAGTTTTGTCTAACCATAGCCTGTTCGAAAGGTCTTTCAAAAACTAACGTGTTTACGTAACTGTCACTTGTTTACGTCAAACGTGTTTCCTACATTTTTTAAAAAACATTTTATAGTGATTCTTGAAGATGCCACGAGCAAATGAAGATAAAATAAAGATAAAGTTGAAATATTTTTTTATAGGACACAGCTCTGCCGGTAAACATATTATTGAAACTGCGTTTATAGTTTTCCTGCAACATCTTGTTCGCCCCTTAAAAAAATATTTCAGCTTTATCTTCATTTGATCGTGGCATTTTAAACACTTCAACCTAGCCTGTCAAAAATGTAGAAAAAATACTTAATGTAAACAAGTGACAATTACGTCAACGTTAATTTTTGAATAAACTATGGTTAGACAAAACTTGTGAAAAAAGTAAAAAATGGTAAATGAATAAGTTTGAAAGTCAGTAGATTTTGCCACGTTTGACATAGGCAAGGAGCAGTTACGTCAAAATATTGGTTTTTAATAGATCTTTCAAATAAGGTATCACCCAATAGGGTTTTTGTTTAAAACAATAAACTTAAAAATTTTCTCAAAAATTGAAAAAATTAGTTTTGGCAATGTATAGCTTTTTACAGGTTTGACATAGACAATTATGTCAAAATCTAAGTTCTTATGCATACTTTTTAAAAATTTTATTTTTGGAAAAAATATAAACTGGGTCAAAAAGTCTTGAAGAATTTTTTTGGGATTTTTTTAATAAGTCTAATAAATAATAACAACAGGTTTAATTATTACGTAGGAATAATAAGTTTTTTAATAAAACGTGACATTTTACCTATAAGGGTCCCAATTATGTAGAATTTTTCACAGATTATGAGTACGGTAATAATTTATGTATGTTAATTATATAGTTTTTCTAGTCGAGAGTAAGATCACTAGATGACGCAAACTCGGGAGATGTGTTTACTGCCCCCTAGCGGGAAGCTACTAAAACAAAAACAATTTAGGCATTTTCGTAAGACCCGATAATATTATTTCAAAAAATATTCCCGAAGTCGTAGCCGTACTAGTTTTTAGGATTCGACACATATTTAGATTACCAAATACCTTCAACAAAATAATTGTTTAACTATACAAAAAGCTTACCATTCCTTATAAAAACTTAGCAACGTTATGGGATCACCATGATTGCTTTCCAACGGCTTCCTTAAATTCTGCGCCTCAGAATCTCTGTACGCATTTTGCGTCAGAGGACTTTGTATACTCAACAAAGAGGATAGCGCTAATACAGAATTTACATTGCCAAATATCGTTGACATTATGAGCATTTTTCCTATTGATAAATCCACTGGCAGCTGGCTTAAAGCGTCTCCCAAAGGAGTTAGAGATAGTCCTTGATCTTGAAGGGCTAGCGCTCCTTAAAAGAGATTTTTTGTTTTATTAAACGGTTTCATTTAGTTTGACCCCCGTATGTTTGACGGTCCGACGTGAGAAGTAGTATAAGTATAAAATTTATGTTTTGATATACATGTTAACAATATTACTACAATTTCCTACAACTTTCATATACGTATGACAACCTTGTAGTGTAACGCCCGCATTTAGGCTGGTTAAGTCGAGCCGAGAATCTCATATTTTGCCTATCTGCGGTTACATTAAATTTATTTTGAGGCAGGCGTTCTAGAGTGATTAGCTCAGACGAGAAATGATATTAAAAGGCACATTAAATACTGTTACAAATACCTATATTTTCATTTTCAAAATTTAGTACAAAATTCGCAAAAAAAACAAGCAACGTCAATAGAATGTTTTCAATAATAACATCAATTAACCATATAAAACATTTAAACACAATTTTTCCTAGAGTCTAACCACAATATAGTTTTTTTTTTACTTTGGGTCTAGCACATAATTGTTCAATTCAAGTTTAAAAGGCATCTTATTTCCCTTTAAACACCAAACACTGGTATTAGAGTCTAGGTTTTACAAGTTCAATTACCTCACCAAATAATGTCCAGGAGCCACCATAACAATTAATGTTTCTTATATCTAAGGCACCATTTTACCTTTCAGCACCAATTTTCTTGCTCCATAAAAATAATGTCTTTTATGATTTATATGTACATATATTCACTACTAAAAGTTTTTATGCAATTCTACAACTTGCATCTTGTTACGTAAAATACTGATTTTTAACTTTTTACTAAATTACTTCACTACTACGAGTTTTTAATTAAACAGTTTAACTTTGGTTTTTATACTCATTTTTTTAATATTAATATGTTCACTTTTTATAGATTATTTCACCAACTAGGTAATTCTTATGTTAATAGTTTCACTGATTTTTTATGACTGATTTTTTAATAAGCACGAATCGTCTTTTATATTAAAAATTGGTTGTGTTTTAAGACGCATGTTCAAAATTATTTAGGCAAAATTGAACAACAAGGTAATAAATTTTAATCTGGGTGACAGGTTTAACCTATTTCTCCAGAAGTATGCTCATTTAATTTCTTATTTTTTAATATTTTTAATTCCGAGAAAAACAATAATTCGGCCACCTGTTTGTGCTTTGGGCTCCAAGAAAAGAGGTCAATAATTAAAAATTATTTAATATTTGATATTTCGGCGCATTCCAATGCTGGCGCCGTGTTATTTTCTTGGTAACCTACTTTACTAATTTAAAAGGAATTTTGTTGTTTAAAAACATCTTGGATCTATTTAGTTCATGCAGGTGTTTCTAAAATTTGAGCACCGACTTGGTTTAAAAAAATGAATTTCAATTTTAGTTTTAAACGGGATCGCGCTATGATCAGATCGGAGGTCGGGTCGTCTGAAGTGTGCGCCAGATAAATAGTGAGTTGTTCTTTGTTAATATATAATACTTAAAGTGTTTGCTATCTTACAATGATTTCAACATTTATACTTAGTCAAAGGTTAGTTTTATTTTTATTTTAAATAAGTTCGACATTTTACCTTGTTGATAAACAGTTTTTTTTTTTAGAGATTTGATTTCTTATTGCTTTTTTTTTAACAATTTATGATGTTTCGTTTTCGATTAAATAAGGTTTGTGTGCTGCCGGTTAAAACTTTGAAACCCTCTTCATTTTGAGTTCTTTACAGTAGGCTTAAATCGTTACTCTCGAACTTTCTAAGGTACTTGAACACTGCTTTAACTTGAATTGATATTCTCAAACTATACATAACTAACTTTTTACCAATATTAACTTAAGCCACTTTTTATGCCGCAACGCCAATTATTGTTTGTTACTATATTTGTTTCAAATCCTGCGACAGCTTTCATAATTATTTTCCAATGAGCTAGAGATTAGAAATTTGGTAGGTGTATAGTGTTCATTCTAATTTAAAGTGGTGAATTCAAAATAGCAGCGGATGCAGTAGGGCGATCTTTCTTATTTATAATCCGATTTGTCCAAAACTTGAAAGTTTTGGCGTTTAAGGTCAGACAATACACTCTTTGAGTCAAACTTTAAAAAATCCAAAATGGCAGACTTTTCAAATTGTGAAATGGTACATATCAAATTTAGAACTTTGAGGTGTTACAATCAATCAATCTTAAAAAAAGATTAACGACGAAACCAAAATGGCGGACCTATTTATCTCAAACTTGATGTTTGGAGTTGTTTAAGGTTAAGGGATGCCTCGCCGTGCAGCAATTGTGCTACGAGAAAGTTGGAAAGTATGAGGGGTTTAAGGAATAATATGAGGCACTACACTAAACACAACAAAATAAATAAAATTAAAATATTTAATGTTTAACGGTTTTATTTTAAATCAGCAACTCATCTGACATTTAATAGACTAAAATAAACTGTTTAATCAAATAAGAGTGAATTGTGTAGAAAAATGTATTTCCAATCCCAACAAAAAATATTTCAAATGCGCTTCATAATTTTATTTTAGAAGACAAAATATGGTCTTTTAAATTTTAGCTAAACGACGGAGAAGTGGAACTTTTGTGCACTCTGGAATTCTGAAGACTAAGAAGAAACTTTAACACCAATATTTACTAAGATCTTATTTGTTAGGTGATCCGTGTCTTAAGACTTAGCACTTAGAACAGGATATAAGAACTAAGTCAAGGATTAAATACCTGTAAATATTTGGGTTACGCTACCGTGCACTAGCATAACAGGCATTCCCAGTAAGTTTTATCTTACAAAATATCTTTAAAAATAAAGAAAAACTAAATAAAAATTTTGCAACGATGAGTAATTTTCTTGCATTTTACTCTGTGTAGACATAGGATTCCATTAAAATATTCTAGAGGGGTGGTCTAAAGTGTCTAAAACTGCTGAAATATTCTGTATTGGTTAAAAAAAATTATAGACAAAAAAAAATAAATATGAATCAATATTGAAATATTACAAAAGCAACGTTTGGAGGTTTACTTGCATGAAAGACATTAAACCTATTTATTTATTTAAAAAATATACAAAACAATATTTTCTGAAATTAAATAAAATAACATAAAAGTTGGACCGTTAGGTTTAATTTGGCTTCAGTTGTTTATATTATTTTTATTTTTATTATGAATTTGTATTCCATGTAATAGACATTAAGTTTGTTGGGAAATAAATAATTAAATTAATTAATATTTAAACTTTTCAACAAAAAATTAAAGCAGCGGCGCACCCTAAAAAAATTCAAGGGAGGGCAATTTTTGACGTCCTGTAGCTCCGTAACCTATGTTGACTTTTAGTCTTAAAATAAGCCAAGGAATCTCCCCTCTTCATTTTTGCACCTACTTGCCACCTATATTGACTGATGTAAAAGGAATCGGACAGGATAAATTAGTAAGTCTTTAGAAATCACGGAAAAATATTTACTAACAGTTTCGAATGCAAAGAAAACCAAAAAGTGTAGACTTATGAAACACGAAAATCGACAGTGGAACTAAGAAATTAAAAAACCACTCATTGAAGTAAAATAAATAAATAAATAAATAATGCCTTTATTTTGGAAATATAATATACAAAAGATTAAGAACAAGTTGATATAGGTGGCGATATTCGTATAATATACGCTCTTCCATATAACTACCAATAGTGTACGGTTTATCTTGTAGGATAATCCTTTGTATGTAAATTTAGAAAAGTAGTTTTTGGACAATCTAAGCTATGTCTAATTAAAAACAAGATATCTGGGAAAGCTACCCGTAGTATTTAAACAGCTGTAAAAAACGGTGTAGTTAGAGTTACGAGCAAGATCAAGATCCGCTCTAAAACACACTTCTTGGAGTTTTTCAATCATGTTGGGCAGTTTTCGCTTTAAGGTACTATAGCTGAGATCCAGTCAAAGGTTTAGAAAAGAAATATCACTTGTCCAATGTTTTATTTGGGCTACCCAGTTATATTTGGTACCTGCGACCAAATATGTCTATAAGGACCCATCCTACGTAATTTTAGCATAAATTTTAGGCACATTTTAAGAACAATAACCTGAAGATGGGAGCTTCCTGACTCAAGACGTAAAAGTGCGAAAGAAGTAGATTTTGGTAGCAATAAAAAACGTTTAAAATTTGTCTGTATCCTTTCAACAATATCCAAATAGCAAAGCCCCCAAACAGCAATATTTCCAGAAAAACAGTTAACCAGTGTATTGTTAAAAACTTTAAGAAGTGAATTCCAAGAAACAAGCTAGATTTTAAGTACATACTCAAAACGGATCCAGAGCACAAAGAGGAATATAAAAATGTTACTACTAGGTAGGTGTATTTGTTAACAACTTCGATGGGCCTATTTTTTAAATGTGGGTTGGAAGGGTTTGGACGACCCCGACGAAAGCATATTTTTTTGGTTTTTTGAACATTAATAGTTAATTTGTTTTTGTCAATATATTTTTCAAGAATTCTTACCTTTCTATGAATGTCACTTTTAGAGCCGCCAAGGATCACAAGGTCATCAGCATAAAGTAAGATAAGAAGATTGAGATCATCAATTGAAAGACCTTGAACTCCATGCTCTATAAAGAAATCGATCGGCTAGATAGCAAAACAAGACACGAGCTAAGAGACTCTCTTTGTAAAATGCCTGAAGTAAACACAACTCTTTCGGAGAGACCTTTTAGAGCTTTGACTGTGGCGGAAGGTTTTTCATATAAATTTTTAATAACATTTCTGAAGTTAGGACTGACACCGAAACTATGCAATTCATGCCACATTAAGTTCTGACAAACGGAATCAAATGCTCTGCGAACATCTACAAAAACAGCATACATCTTTTGCCTCTTCAGCCGCAAGTGCAGATGGACAATAAAGCATGAAACAACAAACAAAAGTGTTGTCTTGACAGCCCCTGGACTTGACTGGGCCTCAGGTATTTTGCCGATCGCCGACCCCTAAGTTAAAAGTCGACGGTTTTTACCTGTAATTGTTTGGATCGATTGTGTTCCCCTTTTTGTAAATCATGGAAAACATTATGTCACTCCAGCCTGACGGGACCTTTTCAGATGTTAAGAAGTTATTAAAACGAGAGCTAAGTTGTAGGTGCCAGTTTTGGCCAGTTTTGGCCAGTGAACTTACTATTTTACATTTGCGAAGAACAGTCCCGATTTCATTTAAAGTAACAGCAGAGTCAGCACGGGGTCACAGTCACCCAAAAATAAATCACATTTTAGACGAGAAGGGTCTATATAATCTATCTATTTAGCCTTCTTCAATCCATCTTTGGACATAGGCCTCCCCCAATATCTTCCACTCTTCTCTGTCTGTCGCCGTGATCATCCATCTAGTTCCCGCGTGTTTCTTCAAATCGTCCGCCCATCTCATTTGGGGTCTTCCCCTACTTCTTTTATTTTCCCAAGGTCTCCAGTTTACAATACATTTGTTCCATCGATCGCCTTTCTGTCTGGAATTATGACCGACAAATTTCCATTTTAATTTTGCTACTTTTCCACTGACGTCCCTTACTTTTGTTTTATTTCTTATCCGAATCTTCTTCTTATAATCCTTTTTCTATCTGTCAGCTTTACATGTAACATTTAACGAGAAGGGTACGCCTCCGAAAAGAATGTTTCCCAGAGTTCAGCAGTTTGGTCTTTTATTGTGGAAAGAGTTTGAACCTGTGATCTTTCGTAGAGTCGCTTTTTGTTAGCAATAAGACTGTTATATTGCGTTTTGGTTTTAAGATAGTTGAAGAGAAAAAAGCTCGTTTTTCATAGTTTTTAATTCGGAGGTTAACTTAGCTTCTTAAAATCGGTTTATTGATTTTTAGGTTATCGTGTCCCAGACAAACAGACAGACATATCCACAGACACACAAACAAACAGACGCCATCATAAAATTTTGTAGGTAGGCCTTTTTTGAACCAAATAACGTATTTTGAGTGAAAATAAAACGATCCCAATAGCCTAATAAGCAAAAGGGGATTGATTTGGAAACACAAAATTTTACCTGTAAATTTTAATTTTTCCAAACTTTCCTCCATTGCTCGTTGACTGGGCTTTTCCAAAAATGGAAACTTGTCGATATCACTCAGACCCAGCGATACCATATGCAAAATAAGAGAATCCAGAGGCACCAAATGGATCTCGGCAGGTGTAAATGCTTCAAAATTTTTGAAATCTTCTTCGGAATAAAGCCTGTAACAGACACCGGGACCTGTTCGGCCGGCTCTACCGCATCTTTGTTTGGCACTATCCTAAAATAATAAACAACATAAAAGCATTTTAAAATGTTTACTGATATATTAGGGTCCGCCAGGAAAATCAAATTTAATAAAATGTTAAATTTTGACAAATTTGTAGCAGAATGGTAGTCAGAACTAAGCCATTTTATTTCTTAACATATGCCAAATGTCCGCCTTACTTGTAGCATGTAATACTCCGGGTTTCAAAATATTGCTTTCCTTCAATCATGTGAGCATCACTTTCTGTGACTTTTATTTGAGTACAATTTTAAATTTAAGACCTAATATTTTAAATAAAAAACCTTACCTGTGAAATGCCCGTTTCTGTTAATTTATTGACTCCAGCGTTTGTATTGTAGAACATGCGATTGACTTTTCCAGAATCAATAACAAATCTAAAATAGACCAATAGGGTTGAAGCGTTGAATGTAAGGCCGGAATGTTAAACAGTGCCCAATCCCATGTTGGAATGTTGCATTAAAAACAACCAGTGTGAAGTGCCGAATTTAAGGTGAAAATGCGTTGGCAGTCATATCATATAACCAACGGGGCGCGGGGGGGATAATGAGTATAGGATATTTTTGAGGTTACGTTAACACAGTTTCGGCCTCCAAAAGTATAAACGAGCTATATTAAAAAATCGTTTTTCGAATATCAAATTAATGAAGTCAGAGGAAGAAAGAGTGAGAGAAGTGAGAAGATTTGGTTGTTTTTACTGCTTGTTTTTCAAGTAACACTTTATGTTTTATAAGGGTTGGCAGAAGTTTGCGGCTACCCCATAAACAAACCTAACATTTTATAGCGAGTTGGCAAGAATGTTCTTGGAACCCCGATACCACTATTATAACGCAGCCTATTTATAAATCTCTACTAAAACTTAAGTTTACGTTGTGGTGATATTAACTCTTATATAACCCATAAATACCTCTAAGCAACCTTACTGAGACATATAAGCGGAATAAGAACGTGAGCGCAACCCTTATAAAACCAAATTTAGTGTAAGAAAAACTACTACAGCAGTCTATTATAAAAAGAGTACTTTCTATGAGTGATTTAGAAATTATTGACGGTGAGAACAGTGCCCCAAGTGCTCCACCAAAAAAAAAATAAGGCAAGGTAGGCTACGTGCATCCCGGTTTTACAAGAGTTTTTTGTAGGTCTCATTAGAAAGTCAAATATATTTGGATTTACACAAATGTGATCTATTTAGAACAAGCGTATGCAATTTAAGGCAAAAAAAACTTAATATATAAAAAAAATAGGGTAGGTCCCATGTACCCCGGATTTCGACGTAACTGTGACACCCCTATTTCAAAACTATAAAACGTTAAAAACATTTTGATGCGACTTTCTATGGCATTTGTATGCAAAATTAAGAGTTCAGAAAAAACAAATAAATGCAATTTAGGTATACCTTTCAGGTTGAAAATTTTGTAAACATTTTTGCATGTTTTACATTTTTTTACATCTTTGAATTTTTTTTACATTTTTGACGGTTTTTTACATTTTTTGTCATCTTAGATATTTTTTGAATTTTTTGACGTTTTTTTACATTTTTTAACATGTTTAACATTTTTTTTTACATTTTTGGTAATGTCGTCATTTTTTGACATATCTAAAGTACTTCAGGTACTTTTATTCTAAAAACAAAGGAGTTGGGGAAAACCAAGTACTTTTATAATGTACTTGGTACTTGGAGGGCATTTGAAAAAAAATTTACTTAGTACTTCAAGTACTTTTACAAATCCTAATGTACTTGGTACGTGTACTTGAAGTACTTTCATAATGTACTTGTAACAGCTCTGTGTGTATGCCCTGAAAATAACTGTGGCCCCAACTTTACTGTCAAATTTATGGCTTATGGGGGGCAATTCTTTAAAATTTGAAATAATTTGAAACAATCTGAAAAAATTTGACGCCTCAAATTTTAGCCCTAAATCATGGCAACATCGTAAATTTCAGTTTTTTGTACAGCGTCAAAAACCGAAAAATGAGGAAAAATATAATCTAAAACCTACCTTTAAACTCGATTGCTAATAATTCAATATTTTTCCGGGATTGTCGATGATGCACAGGTTCTTAAAAAATTGTATTTTTCCGGAAAAAAAACAATAACAAAACCATGAGACGTTTTTCTTACTTCGTTAAAGTTGGATTCAAATAACATGAACATAACATGCAAAGCGAACCAAACCGAATGGCTAAGTACAGCCGACCACAAAATCAAACGAAATATTATTTTAACGAAATCAAATGAATTTTAGGAAAGAAAACTATTAGGGTTGATAAGATTATGAAAAAAAAAATAATTTTCGGATTTATTGCAACCCGTGGCCCAAAAAATAACCTTTGAATATATAAATATCAAACTTGTTATTATTATTATCATATAATTAAAAATAATGTTTGTCTAATATTTCTTATGATCAGGTATGAGAAGAGATAGAAAAAAAGCCTGCCAAACCCAGGTTATAAGGTCTGCTACAGGGTGACCTTAAAATCTATTATAGATTTGTTTAGAAATTCTAGTTCTCTACTTAACAATAAAAAGTTGAAAATAGCCCAAAAAGTTAAACTATGTATTAACGGATTATTTCAAATTTAGGTTCAGGGGGTGAGTTACAGGGTGATATCAAAAATAGTTGTACAATTTACATTGTTAAAAACAACTTTGTCAGGAGTTTTACTTAGCAAACAAGAGTTAGAAATACCTTAAAAAATCATATCACTAACTTATTGTATTACCTTTAAAGCCAGCAAGTGAGCTACTGGGTGATATCGAAATTACTAGTGTATTATTCTAAAAATCACATTTTTAGAAAACAATATTGTCAAGAGCTTTCGTTATCAAAAAATGCTTAGGAACACGTTAAAAAATCATAACATTAACTGACTGTATTACCATTAGGTCCTTGGAGTAAGGTACAGGGTGATATCAAAATTAGTAAAACACTTTTGTAAAAATCACAATTTTAAAAATCAACTTTATCAGGAGTCTTGGTGAGCAAAAAATAGTTAGGAATATGTAAACAAACCACACCAGTCACTAACTGCGTTACATTTAAGTCCAGTAGGTAAGATACTAGTAGTAAATTTTTTTATAAATCATATTTTTAAAAATAACTTTTGGCCTCACCTTACTGTTTACAAACCAAGAACATATAAGTTAGGGTTTCTTGAGCGATCTATTAAAAGAATATTACATTAATTACTTTTCCGCACAATTTTACTTTTTCGCATCATTTTTACTTTCCTCACGATTTTTTTCCGCACGTCCAAATTGCAAGAACCTTCCCGTCCACAATCGTTTTCAAATGAAAACCCGTCCTCCAAGAAGTGCTGCTGTACCGATGCTACCAGAAGCACCGAATGAAGAATCCTGTAATGTGTTACAGCCTGTACAGACCAATATACCTTCCTCCATTCACTACAGTAGTAATTCTAAGCAGCAAACTGATCAAGGCATTTCTGTAGTGGGCCAAACACCAACCAATCAAATTCCAATAAGAAACGACGTTATTCAAGATGTTGCGGCATCTGATGTATATTGAAGCATGCAACAAACAGAAAGTGCACTTTCAATTTCAATATCTACCATCGTTAACTTTTTCGTTATTGTTAATTAAATGTTCTTTACATAAAGTTTCTTTTTAATATATCATAATAAAAAAATCCTGTTTTATTATTTTTCCGTGCATAAAAAAATCAAGTAAAAATAAAAGTTAAAAAAACGTACGGAAAAGTAACTTTTCCGCACTAGTGCTGAAATAGTTATTTAAACAACAAGGTTTAAAAACGACTCTTTGCACACGATCGAGACAGTTTGGTAGACCGAGCCGAAAGCGAGGTCTACAAGTCGAGGGAGTGTGCAAAGAGGTTTTCAAACGAGTTTTTTACAATATTTTTTATACGACTGCTAATAAAGAAAGAAAACTCAAATTTTAATTTAACTTGTTTTTATTTCCGACATTTTTACAACAAAATTTTAAAAATTCAACAATTTTTTGACGTATCTAATCAACAAAACATACGAGCAGTGACGGTTGCTACGGAACTAAGCCAACTTATATTGATGGGTGACAACAACAAAAATCACAATGACGGGAGACCCGTATTCAGAAATGACATAGGCGTGCGCAAAAATGACATAACCGTGTGCAAAACGTTTTGCACACAGCGTGCGCAAAATGCAATTTTCAGATCGTGTTCTCCGTGCGCAAAACCCCTTTTTACAAGACATTCGTATAAAAAATTTCTTTTTCGCACGATTTTTGTTTTGTTAAAAATGAAGATATTTAGGACTCATTAAATGATTTATGTAACTATTCTATCTTACGTATCATTTTCTAGCATTATTATAAAATCTTTGCGAATTAAAACATGTTTTTTGATAAAGAAGATGGACAAAAACACTCGTAGGAAAAATATTGTACCTAATTCTTGCGGAAACTATCTTTTCCATCCTTGACGGCTTGCCCGAACTTCGCTCCGCGTCGTTTGTGCAAGTGCCGTCGCGTGCGGAAAAGTACCTCTTTCCGCACTTGTTAGGTAAATAACTATTGTACAAACAATTAAAAGCCTAAGCGATACAAAAAAATATTTATGTAAAAGATATTTAAAATTTAAAGATAAAAGACCTTAAGTGGGATGAAACCACTGCTTTTGTTGATTTGTACATGTATTAACAGATTTTTTGAAAGAAATGCAAAATATTGAGTCGCTTCACTTTGGAAGAAGTCTATATACAAGTAATTAAATAAAACTAAGAACGACGTACGGGACAAAAATATTTGTGTGCAGGTTGTTGTTTGTCAATGTAAATAAATGTAATATTTATTATGTGTATTTGTACATTTTTATATTGAGCAAGCTTAATAATTATAAGGATTTGATTTAGCTCGGTTTGGTTATGTTAAATAGATAACTTGGGTGTCCAATTGTTGCCCAAAAAACATGCAAATTTGTGAAATAACAACGAAGACAGTTTTTTCCTGTAAATAAATGTGCAGATTTTTATATTTATCGTGTATGTTTGTAAATGTTTACATTAGGCAAGCCTAGTGAAGGCTTTCGTTTTGTTACATTAAATATATATTTTAGGGCCAAGATTCTAAAATATCTTGTAAATTTGTTAATTAACAAATCAAACAAATGTAAAATATTTGTAAAAAATTTTTGATTTACTATTTGTGTTTGTTAATTTTTATATTGACCAACTGGTTCGGTTTAATTCTATTAATTGTATATTTTGGATGAAAAATTTTTGTCAAATAAGCATGTAAATTTGTGAATTAACAACGAAGGCAGGCAGGTTTTTCTGTAAATAATTATTGTACATTTTTATATTGACCAACCTTATTTATATAGGTTTGGTTCGGTTTGGTTATACTTGATATGTATTATAAAGCCATGATTTTTTTAAACTAACTTGTGAATTTGTAAAAGAACAACGAACCAAGATGTTGTTACGTAAATAAATGTAGGGATTTTTGGATTTCTTATGTGTATTTGTAAACTTTTATTTTGACCAAGGTTAGTTAGGGGCTTAGGTTGATTTGGTTTTATTAACTAATAAGTTTTAATGTCAAAATTTTATCATATTAACTTGTAAATTTGTCAAATAAATAGTAAAAGTTTTTCACGTAAATATATGTGAATATTTTTGGATTTATTTATTCATTTCACCCTGTAGCTGACCTTCCTTGTTTTTTAAAAACGTGATTTTTCAAAATCTTTACTGCTATTTAGATATCACCCTGCAGCTTACCTACGGGAAGTAAATAAAATTTAGTAAGTGGTATGATTGCTTAACGTGTTCCTAACTATTTTTTGCTAACAAACGCTCCTGACAACGTTGTTTTTTAAAAACGTGATTTTTACGAAATTTTATTACTAATTTCAATAGCACCCTGTACCTCACTTCCTGGACCTAACGGTGATACAGTCAGTTAATGGTATGATTGTTTAACGTATTCCTAACTATACTTTGGTAACGAAAGCTCCGGACAACCTTGCTTTTTAAAAATGTGATTTTTAGAAAATTTACACACACTAATAATTTCTATATCACCATGTAGCTCAATTCCTGGACCTGAAGGTGATAAAATCTGATAATGGTATGATTGTGTAACGTGTTTCAAATAATTTTTTGCTAACGAAAGCTCTTGACAACATTGTTTTTTAAAAATGTGTTTTTTAGAAAATTACGCTTCTAATTTCGATATCACCCTGTAGGTCTCTCACGTCCTGGATCTAAAAATAATACAATAAGTTCATGATACATTTTTTAATGTATTTCTTACTCTTATTTACTAACTAAAACTCCTGACAGAGTTGTTTTTTAAAAATGTGATTTTAATTAAGATTTACTACTATTTTCGATATCACCCTGTAACTCACCTCCTGAACCAAAATTTGATCTAATCCGTAAATAGTAGTTTTTTGGGGCTATTTTCAACTTTTTATTGCTAAGTAGAATTTTTTAACAAATCTATAATATTAGGCACACAAGAAATTTTACATAATTATACAAACATTATTTTTAATTATACGAATTTATAGAAAGTTTGAAATTTATGTTTTAAAGGTTTGTTTCTTGGGTCCGGTCAGGGGTGCAATAAAACCAAAAAATATTTTGAAATCTATTTTCAGGTCGGCTGTACGCAGATGTCTGCCTATATGTGCAGCTCCCTTTAGGGAGCGTGTCGCAAACTTAAGTTTTCCTTGCACAATGTGACCCACGTGGTCGTGGCACCCCTGAAAACTTCCGCCTTCGACTTATTTTCCTCATGTGGCGACTGTAGCAAGTATTCTTAGGGTCACTGCATCCTGAAAGCCTGGCGTCTCCCAACGAGCGGATAGTTCACAGCTTGCATTAGATTTTCTATTGGTTGACATAGTCAGGTGGGATTTTTAAAATTAAAACTCTCCTGTCCTCGTTTTGGGAGGTTGAAATCGGTGTTAAACCAAACTGAAACAAAACCTAACCGTGGTCAATTGATGGGAAACGTATCCTGACCGGGGCGTATCTGGACAGGTTAGGATACGTTGTCGAATAATTTATCAGGGTTAGGTTAACACCGATTTCGACAGGAAAACAGGATAGGGAAGCTAATTAAAAAAAAATATAATATGTTTTTAAAAAACAATAAAAAAAAACTCATCGGCATATGCATAGATTTAGTTAAATTCAATAGGTATGTACTGCACAAACCACTACTCTTTTTAGTCACTTACAACTAGTATATATTCGTATTTTACGCCGAAAGCTGTAAACATAAAGTTTGTTAAATGCTTGACTGGTGGCACCATCTCTTAATATAATATAATAATAATCTTAAACGGCAACGTTCAACATCAAAAAGTCAGCTGACTATTTCGACCAATAGCAAACGGAATGCAAGTTGTGAACTAGCCGCTCATGTCTCCCAGGGTTAGCGACACCAAACATAACCTCATTTACGAAAAACGCAAATCTGACACTGTCAGGAGCGTAGCTTTTTTTATGTTTAAAAAAATTAAATGGTTTACAAATGTTACGTAAAGAACTGTCCATTACATCCGGTATATAAATTTTACTGTCCAAATAAACAAACCTAAAAAAACTAAGTTTTTTATAATTTCAAATTATTAGGACCCTGTGTTAGGACCCACACAGCGAAGGAAACCAAAAATATAGTTTGCATGTTTTATATATATTCTAAAATATAGAAAACTATTATGTTGGGTTTTGTATCATTTAATAAATTTATGCTCTCTACGGAATAAAGGTGTAAGTTTAATCCGTTTTTTCATGGGCTAAGCTAGTATTTCTTGTCCCCAGTAATTGAAAGTAATTTCTTTAAAACCATAAAGGCAAAATATAGGTTTTTGGATTATTTTATTTTATCATAATACAAAAAACAAAAAGGAATATATACACGATACCGATTATTTTGTTCCAGCTTGCCGTAAGCTTACTGTACTTTGCCGATGGCTTGGTTCGTTTTGATCGTTATTGTGTCCTTAGGCATAGAATATTGCTTCCATATAAACGAAGCATTTAACTTTCTAGACTTCTCCAGGCTGTAAACCAGGAAACTGTGAAATTTTCGAAATTCTGTTTATCTGTATAAGAATATGCTTTATTTTCCATCTTCGAGAAATGTAATTCGAACTTTTTCTCGACTAAACTTAATTAGTTTGTTATGAAATAAATAATATTTTTTCCACATTGTTTGTTATAAGGTCACTCATCGTCAAGCAAGCTTTACCTTGCTTGACGATGAGTGAGCTTAGTTTGTTAGCATCTGACTGACTTTTGTTTAATGTAATGCCATGACAACTATCACTGCCCACTGCTTTTTTATATACTTGACATGCTAAAACTACAGTACGGTAAGTGGTTTAATACCTATTTATTTAGTTTATGATTATTAATATTTTTAGTATATAAAAATAAACCTTGGCATTAAAGTCCCTTTTAGTCACTTAGCAAATTATAGCCCTTCTTCCGGTCAAGCATGAAAATTCCTGCCGTGGTATTAAAAGTAAACACTGCACGCCCCAGGTTTATAATATACCTACTATTATTTTTATTATTGTTCAAAAAAAAGCGGGCGGCGAAGAAAAGGTCGAAAATACAAAAGTTCGAAAGTACAAAAGGTCGAAAATACAAAAGATTGAAAAACAAAATGTTCAAACAAAGATCGAAAGTAGCTACACTGTAATGATTGCAAAACAAAGTAGAATTATGAGACACACAGGTACACCCACACACACACACACACACTCATAGAAAAGTTTTTAAAAAATCAACATCCAATAAAAACTCAAGGTAGCAACACGACGGGTCGCAGAACTTTGTTCGAAAACATTTTCTTCGAACGGAAATTTCTTTTGTTCGAAGAATATGTTTTAGAACAATTTTTGGTTTGAAGAAAATGATTTTCGAAGTTTATGCTTTCGAACAATAATATTACGATATTTATATGAAATGTACTATAAAATTATAAATAATTAAGCCGAACCTTACGAAAACTCGAACTGTATTTGGGCATTTTTTGTCTTTTGATAAAATGTAAAATTCGGAATAAAAAGGTACTAAAAAAAACCACAATACCGAAAACACCCAAAAAAATGGGAAAAAACCTTGGAAAATAAATTAAACAGTGCGAAAAATAGCGTATAAACATCGTGATAAAAGTTTCATTTAATCCCTTGATATATTATATACTATTAATAAACTTTTAACATAGAAATGTATTTCTGTCCTGTTTGTTTATTTATTACGTATTATTTTTATACAAAAACAGAAATAATATTTAAAAGAAAATGATTTTTAACAATAATACCTACAATAAATATTCATAACCCAAAAACTCAAGGAACACATTTTTTATTTCTTAAGCTGTAAAAAAACGAGTTCTTTTTAAGTTTTATTAAAACATTTTTCTTTTCTCAGACTGTATAAAAATGAGTATTTTTCACGAACGTCTATGGAATTTTGAGTACGGTTTTGACACTCGTGTCGCGACCCCTGGGAGACGCTAGACTTCCAGGATGCAGTGACCCTAGTATTTCTAATTACCCTATCCAAAATCTTATGGGCGCACCTTCGTGTTAGTTTACGACAGAGACAATTTATTATTTTCTCTCTGGTTTACGAAGGCTGTGTCATGGGCCGTCACTGAAGAACAGCAGTTTCTAAATGGGAGGACCCCCCAGAATAAAAAACTATATACGTGCATAATAAAAGATAAAAAAAGTAAAAAAATAATCACCACTTCAATAATTTAACCAGGATCCTCACTTAGTCAGATTTTTCTGGCAGATTTTAAAGCAATAATTTGACATTCCCTTAAAAATCCGTTCAAATATAACGGTGGCAACAGCGTAGAGCTAATTTTGTAGCGACCCTTCCACGACATGCAGTTAGTCCCTCTTTGTTAATTTTACCGTGAAAAACAAAGAAAGAAAGAAAACTTAGCTGACCTCATAAAGAAAACGAATAGGACTCATAAATTTGAAAGAAATGTGACGAAATGTGACGAAATCTGACATTTCAGTTTGTGTGGTCAATGGTCTTCTGTTTGAATTTATTTACAATTTTTAAATTAAAAATTTTCAACAAATTACGGGTTTTTAATTAAAAACAAATATTATATCGTGAAGCTACATCTATCAAAAAGTGGGAAATCGCCTTTTAAGTAAGTTTAAAAATTGCCTTTTAAACGAGAAATCTTAAGCGCCAGATTGGGGGCAATTCTTTAAAATTTGAAATAATTTGAAACAATCTGAAAAAATTTGACGCCTCAAATTTTAGCCCTAGATCATGGCAACATACAGCGTCAAAAACCGAAAAATGAGGAAAAATATAATCTTAAACCTACCTTTAAACTCGATTGCTGATAATTCAATATTTTTCCGGGATTGCTGATGATGCACAGGTTCTTAAAAAATTGTATTTTTCCGGAAAAAAACAATAACAAAACAATGAGACGTTTTTCTTATTTCGTTAAAGTTGGATTCAAATAACATGAATATGACAAGCAAAGCGAACCAAACCAAATGGCTAAGTACAGCCGACCACAAAATCAACGTAATATTATTTTAACGAAATCAAATGAATTTTAGGAAAGAAAACTATTAGGGTTGATAAATTTATGAAAAAAAAAATAATTTTCGGATTTATTGCAACCCGTGGCCCAAAAAATAACCTTTGAATATATAAATATCAAACTTGTTATTATTATTATAATATAATTAAAAATAATGTTTGTCTAATATTTCTTATGATCAGGTATGAGAAGAGATAGAAAAAAAGTCTGCCAAACCCAGGTTATAAAGGGTAGGTTCAGGTCTGCTACAGGGTGACCTTAAAATCTATTATAGATTTGTTTAGAAATTCTAGTTCTCTACTTAACAATAAAAAGTTGAAAATAGCCCAAAAAGTTAAACTATGTATTAACGGATTATTTCTAATTTAGGTTCAGGGGGTGAGTTACAGGGTGATATCAAAAATAGTTGTACAATTTACATTGTTAAAAACAACTCAGGAGTTTTACTTAGCAAACAAGAGTTAGAAATACCTTAAAAAATCATATCACTAACTTATTGTATTACCTTTAAAGCCAGCAAGTGAGCTACTGGGTGATATCGAAATTACTAGTGTATTATTCTAAAAATCACATTTTTAGAAAACAATATTGTCAAGAGCTTTCGTTATCAAAAAATGCTTAGGAACACGTTAAAAAATCATAACATTAACTGACTGTATTACCTTTAGGTCCTTGGAGTAAGGTATAAGGTATATATCAAGGTGATATCAAAATTAGTAAAACACTTTTGTAAAAATCACAATTTTAAAAATCAACTTTATAAAGAGTCTTGGTGAGCAAAAAATAGTTAGGGATATGTAAACAAACTACACCATTCACTAACTGCGTTACATTTAGGTCCAGTAGGTAAGATACTAGTAGTAAAATTTTTTATAAATCATATTTTTAAAAATAACTTTTGGCCTCACCTTACTGTTTACAAACCAAGAACATATAAGTTAGGGTTTCTTGAGCGATCTATTAAAAGAATATTACGTTAATTACTTTTCCGCACAATTTTACTTTTTCTCATCATTTTTACTTTCCTCACGATTTCTTTCCGCACGTCCAAATTGCAAGAACCTTCCCGTCCACAATCGTTTTCAAATGAAAACCCGTCCTCCTACACACAACTTTCATTTTCAAGAAGTGCTGTTGTACCGATGCTACCAGAAGCACCGAATGAAGAATCCTGTAATGTGTTACAGCCTGTACAGACCAATATACCTTCCTCTATTCACTACAGTAGTAATTCTAAGCAGCAAACTGATCAAGGCATTTCTGTAGTGGGCCAAACACCAACCAATCAAATTCCAATAAGAAACGACGTTACTCAAGATGTTGCGGCATCTGATGTATATTGAAGCATGCAACAAACAGAGAGTGCACTTTCAATTTCAATATCTACCATCGTTAACATTTTCGTTATTGTTAATTAAATGTTCTTTACATACAGTTTCTTTTTAATATATCATAATAAAAAAATCCTGTTTTATAATTTTTCCGTGCATAAAAAAAATCAAGTCAAAATAAAAGTTAAAAAAACGTACGGAAAAGTAACTTTTCCGCACTAGTGTTGAAAAATTTCTTTTCCGCACGATTTTTGTTTTGTTAAAAATAAAGATATTTAGGACTCATTAAATGATTTATGTAACTATTCTATCTTACGTATCATTTTCTAGCATTATTATAAAATCTTTGCGAATTAAAACATGTTTTTTGATAAAGAAGATGGACAAAAACACTCGTACACATTGTACCTAATTCTTGCGGAAACTATCTTTTCCTTCCTTGACGGCTTGCCCGAACTCCGCTCCGCGTCGTTTGTGCAACTGCCGTCGCGTGCGGAAAAGTACCTCTTTCCGCACTTGTTAGGTAAATAACTATTGTACAAACAATTAAAAGCCTAAGCGATACAAAAAAATATTTATGTAAAAGATATTTAAAATTTAAAGATAAAAGACCTTAAGTGGGATGAAACTACTGCTTTTGTTGATTTGGAGTTTTTAGCAAAAATAGCTAAAGAAGTAAAGAAATATATCCCTTTATCAGACAACCAAATAGCTATGTAGCGGTACATGTATTTTTTTTATTTTTTTTTATTTGTCAAACACACTGTTTTTTTTATTACAATCTAGTCAGTAAGACTAATTAGCAATTTTGTTTTAACTTAATTTACTAGAAAAGTCAGATTTAAACTTAGGGTTCACTCAACAGTTCTCCCCGCTTTGTTTAGTCTGTAACTCACAATTGTGTTGTGTTTATAGCATTATTTTGTTTTATGTGTAATTCACTTAGTTTACTAGCTCAAACGGCTTCACTCTTTTTAGTCGTCGAACTAGCATAGTATTGTCTAGAAGCTGAATTGCTTCCACATTCACATGCCGATGGAGTCTATCTTCATGGCTTTTTGCGTACTTTTTTATAGTCTCTGCTACAGTTTCGATTTTTAGATCTCGATGAAGGTCACTATTTCGAACGTAGCAAGGTGCATTCACAATGTTTCTTAATATTTTATTTTGAAATCTCTGTACAACTAGAATGTTACTCTCTTTAGCACAACCCCATAGTTGAATACCATATGTCCATACTGGTTTCAGTATTTGTCTATAAAGCAGTAACTTATTATGAATTGTTAAATTGGACTTCCTTCCAATTAGCCAGTTCATTTTTCTATACCTTATCTCAAGTTCTTCTTTTTTTTTCTTAACATGTGCTTTCCAGCGCAATTTGGCATCAAGTGTCATACCTAGATATTTTGCCTGATCCAATATGGTACTGGAATGTTGTTAATTGTTATTTGTATGTGATTTATATTTTTGTTTGTAAAATCAACATGAATTGATTTGGTTTCATTTAATTTTATTCGCCACTTTGTGGTCCAACTGTGAATTTGGGTGACTGCATCCTGAAGTTTTTCTATGCATTTTTCAATAGATTTTTCTACCGTCAATAAACCAGTATCATCGGCAAATGTTGCTAAGTGACAATTTTCTGGCTTTGGGATATCACAAGTGAATAATAAGTATAGATAAGGGCCTAGTACGCCACCCTGGGGCACGCCTGCTTGAAGTTCTCTTAAATTTGAGTATGAGTCTTCCTGTTTTACTCTAAAATGTCTATCAGATATGTATGATTCCAAAATATCCGAATATTGTTTTGGCAGAAACCTTTTTAGTTTAAAATTAAGGCCTTCATGCCACACTTTGTCAAATGCTTGTGCTACATCTAGAAAAACTGCAGAACAAACTTTTCCCTCTTCTAGTGCTTTTTCTATTATATTAGTAATTCTGTGTACTTGATCTATCGTGGAATGCTTGTCTCGAAAACCAAATTGATGAGATGGAATAATTTCTTGTCTTTCTATGATGGGTTTTATTCTTTTAAGCTATAATTTTTCATAGAGCTTGGATATAATTGGCAGCAAAGATATTGGCCTGTAAGATGACACGTCATGGAGTGGTTTGGAATCATGATAACTTCTGCAACTTTCCACAGTTTAGGTACATACCTAAGCCTAAAAGACGCATTAATTAGGTTGCATAGTTTTACGATAGCTTTTCTGGGGAGTTCTTTTCGAATTAATATTTTTGATTTCTGTTAATATTTCTTTTGGTGATGTAAGCTTAATATGGTCCTCGATTTGATGGGGTTCATTTAAATGAAAGTGTTCATCTGGTGCTTCGTGGGGCTGAAATGTTTTTTCTAAATGACTTGCAAAAATATCTGCTTTTTCTTCGTTACTCCTTGCCCACTGGTTGTTAGATTTTCGTATGGGTGGAATTTGGATAATTGGTCTTTTAAAATCTTTGGTTGCTTTCCAAAGGGAATAGTCGGTATTTTTATCATCTGTAAGTTCATTAAGAAAATGGTTAATAGATTCATTTTTTATTACTAGAATTTCTCGCCTAATGCGCTGCGTCATGTTGTTGAGATTTGTTTTGTCCCGAGGATCACGGCTTTGTTGCCACTTTCTTCTTAGTTTCCTTTTTTCCAATATAATTAATAATTCTCTAATTTCCTTTGGATAGTTTTTTCCCTTAAAAATTCTCTTTGGTTTTGGACTGTTTTCCCAAGCTGCTTGTTGAATATTTGTAACAAAATAATCAACTTCTTTATCGATTTGTTCTGGCGTTTGCAATGGTACTGATAGGTTTATTTTTTCTGACAGACTTTGTTTAAAACTAATCCAGTCAGTCAGTTTATTAACTAGTGAGATATTTGCTTCTTTCTTTATTATGTTTTTACTAAGAGTTAGAATAATAGGTGAATGATCTGAGTGTAAATCAAAACTTTCTTCTATATCTACAAAACTTAAAGATATATTTTTTACTATAAAAAAATCAATTAGATCTGGAATTTTTCCTGGATCTGTTGGATAGTATGTGGGCTTACCAGTTGATAACGGCTCACATTGATATTCACTAATAGCTTGCAAAAGTTCTTTTCCTTTAGAATTCGTCAGTCTAGATCCCCAGTAGGTATTTTTTGCATTAAAGTCACCTCCAATTATAAAACGGTTTCCTAATTTTCTGAGAAAATTAAGATATTGATTTTTCTTTAGTAAGTGCCTTGGTGGTATATAGACAGCACTTATGACTAATGTATATGTTTTGGTTTTTACACTTACTAATGTAGCTTGAATCTCTATGGTTTTATATCCCATCTCGTCATAGTGTGATATATTTTCGTTAATTATTACAGCACTTCCCCCATGTGCAGTATTGCTAGGGTGAGTTGTATGATACACTTTATAACCTTTAAATTTAATGTGAGACTGGTTAGTGAAATGCGTTTCTGACACAAGACAGACGTCAATTTTTTCTATGTCTAGAATAACTTGCAAGTCTTGCTGATGTTGCAAGAGACCATTGGCATTCCAAGCTAGGATTCTAAGATTACTGACCATTTTGAGGCATATTGGTAGCTCCGTTATTGCTACTTTCTAGTTTAGTTAATCGCTCATCAAGTTTGTTCAATTTCTCCAAAATTAATTGTAGTGTTTGTTCCATAGTATTTTGACTACTAATATTAATATCAGGTATAGTAGCTGTTGCTGCTACTTGGCTGTATGTCCTTGTCACAGAGTTTTGTGTGACTGTGTTTCTTGTCTGTTGGTTTTGTCTATTTGTACTCACGTTTGGTATGAGATTCGGTCTCTTAGGTTTATTTTTCAATTTTTGTATTTCCTTAGCAACAAGGCATCCTCTGTAGTTAGCAGGATGCTTGCCTCCACAGTGGATGCATTTTGGCTCAGATTCTTTTGGTTTGGGGCATTCTACAGTAAGATGTTTCCCCGTGCATTTTACGCAACGTAGTTCTTTAGCGCAATATTTTTGCGTGTGTGCATAAGATTGGCAT
This sequence comes from Aspidapion aeneum, assembly GCA_963576565.1. NCBI lineage: Eukaryota > Metazoa > Arthropoda > Insecta > Coleoptera > Brentidae > Aspidapion > Aspidapion aeneum. The sequence continues at coordinate 28,405,566 of OY755046.1, forward strand.
CTTTTGCATTGAGGGACTAACTTTGAGGTTTTTAGTGCTTTTATTTCCACTTCAATCCCAAGGATACTGGAAATTTCAAAAATTTTGTTGATATCTTCATCGTGGCTAAATGTGAGCATAAACATGTTAAGAGGTTGTCTTGTTCTCCATTTAAGTTTGTTGCTGGCCTCCCTCCAGTGCCTTAAAACCTTTTTTTTGTAGATCAGCTACAATTTTTTGTGGGTCACATGAGAAGTGTAGCCTATTCGCTATTACTCTAATTGGCCTTATTTGTTTGTTTTCGTATGAGTGCCATTGATGCTTTATTTCATTAAGCATTTTAGTAACCAGCCGATAGCTGTCTGCGTCTTGTACATTTATTTTAATATTTTCGTTATTTAAAACTTTTATTTTAACTCCTTGTATGATATTTAACTTTTCATAAATATCATTAAAATTATTTACGCCATTTACCATAATCGGTGGAGGTAATGGAGCTTTTTTAACCTTAGTTGGGGGTTCTTCATTTTGTGTTTTATTGGAGGGCTCTCCAGTGCCCGAGCTTTGTTGTGGTGGTGAGAGTGAAGTATCCATTCGACGTTTCTTCCAACGTGCTACATTATTACCATTTTCTGAACGTATATACCGGGCCACAACAACTTTGCTGTCATTTTTACTGTTTGTTTACATTATTTATTGTAGCTCCTGCGTTAATAAGAATTTTGCAACGAAACTTGGCACAATTTGTCGGCTTATAACAGGCTACGACACAAAAATTTAAGTTAGTTTAATTTTGTAATATGCTGAAAGATACAAGGTGATATTGTCATGTATGTAATTTGGGCATGCTATCCGGAACTTGGTTGGTTGACCTGATGTAAAAGTATTAGGACGTCAACCTAGGAAGTGTGTGGTGCAAACGATTTATGTTTAAGATTGAAACACGTTTGTAATCACATGCTTCTATAAAACCAATCAAGAACGGATAGTCGGGGTTCAGTTCAGTGAGTACGCTAAGTACCTAAGTTCTTAATAGTCAAGTATAGAAACATAGAGATTCTGATCGAGAGCTGAACCAGACCTACAAGTGAATAATATTTGTATCAGAAAACTGGGCCAGACAGTAGTGATTAGTGTGTAAGTATTTTTGTACTAGTATTAAATAAACCCTTAAACTATCTTACGATCCTCTTTATTTGTGCGCAACACGTACACAAATAGTCACGACAAGCCCCTCGTGACATATGGTGGAGGCGCCGTTATCTTTTTCGAAAGATACTTTATCTCTTTTTGTCATTTTTCTTTTAAGTTATTGGTAAGTCGTTAATTTTGCTGGGCAGTACATTTTGTAGGCCTCTAAGACAAACAAGTTTATCTTATTTTATTTTTTTCTCTTCAGATATTTTTTGTTTTTATTGTTTTAAATATGAAACCAATTTGCAACACACTTAATATGACTCCAATCGTGCCTCAAATTATAGAACCACCTACGTTTGATCCGATTTGCAGTTGCCCCGTTAATTTTATAAATGAATACGACAGAATTTGTGACAAAAATTTTTGGCCGAACACATTTAAAATGAGATGTTTAAAGTCCTATTTGGAAAAGCCCGCAAATTTTTGGTACACAAGCTATATACAGACAAACTCAAACAAAAATAAGACATGGGATGACGTCAAAACAGATTTTATAAACTATTTTGGTGGCAAATTTGCATATAAAAAATTCAGAGAACAGTTTAGGCAAAGAAAACAGTTATCCAATGAAAGCATTAAAAGCTATTATTTTTCACTATTATCTTTGTCAAATTCAATTAGTCCTAAAATAGAATTTCTCGATTTCTTAGAGACATTTGAAGATGGAATATTGAGGGAATTTTATGAAAATTTTAAAATTTTATGTACAAATAACATGACACAAGACAAACTTAAAGACATTGTACTTTTGTTACAGCGAATCGCAGAAACAAAAGTGCAAAATTCATACGTATCGGATCAAAATTTTGAGGAGGATATAAACTTGTCGTGTTTTAGTTCAAATTCAAATATCTTGCAAATCAAAGGTTCCATCAATCACCGAAAAAATTTAAATATTTTATTAGATAGCGGATCTTCACAAAACATAATACATAAAAGTTTAGCTGGAAAAATTTTGGAAATTCAAGGGAATAGTAGATTATCTACAGCAGGTGGTCATTTTGTTAACCCATTAGGGAAAACAAACATAGAAATCCAATTTGGCCATTTAAAACACAGGGTTTCTGCCCCTGTAGTGGAAGAACTACCAGTACCTCTAATTTTGGGTACTTCTTTTCTTATAGTGGGTTTACACATGCATGAATTTAGTGGCGCCAGTGTTCGCGCCAGTTCTATTTGCACGCCAGAAAAGGTTTACACTATTGTGCGAAAATTAAAAAGACTGGGGCACGCCAGTTTCATTTTTAAAGTGTACACGATACGCGATATGTCGGCTGAACTCTCGGAAGCCTGCAAAATAGTCACTAAACTTTTATTGAAAAAAAAAAATAAAAGAGATTCAGGAAAAGGAACAACGAAAAGGCCGTATCTGCATGGGTTAAAGCATGGATTGCTAGTCGATCTACTTTGGGTGCTTCCGAAAAACTTTTAGGAGAACTTGCAGCAGAAGATCCTGCGAGCTATAAAAACCATCTTCAAATGACAAAGCAACATTTTGATATTCTTCTAGAGTTTCTCTTATTTAAACAACATTCTTTAAAATTCGGTCTGCTACTTTAAACCATGGTATTTTTGGGGTGTATACTTCATTTGCACCGGCTCCGGAACGTTGGCTTTTTTTAATTTTTGTCAATTCCAAAGCATATGTGTTTCTTATGGATCATATTTTTGCTTTTACTTCTGCAACTTCAAAGCCTTCAATAGTCATTATTTTACTAATTTTTTGGGAAGCATTATCTCGACTATCTTTGTTTTTATACGAACTACTGTGTACATCCCATAAGCAAGGAAAACATTCATAGCCTTCAAGAAACTGTATGGTCAGTTCTGGTGACCACTTTTTTTAGCCATATTAAGCTATAAAAACAAAAATAAACAAAATTTTTAAGCTCAAACACAATGAAAATAAAAAATAATGTAAAATAATGAACTTAAAACTGGCGAGCCGACGTGCAAGCGCTTGTTTACACATGAAAATTTTCCTTTTCTGCGCGCATGCGTCACCACTGGCGCCAGCAAATTCAGTCAGCTGCAGACTTTTTTGATACATGCATGCAAAAAAATAACTTGTGTGCAAGTCGGTGTTTACACTTGCAAATTTAACTTACTGGCGCGCCAGTTTTTATTGGCGCCAGCAAATCCATGCATGTGTAAACTCTCCTTTAAACAAAGTAAAGTCGTTATTGACTATTGCAATAGTAAGGTGACAATAGGGGAGGACTTTACAGTTATATATATATTTATCGGTTTCACAACGTTCTACGTCTTCCGATACCCAATCTCCACTCGTTTCTGTTTGCCCATAATTCATCATCTAGGCCTCTTATTCTTATTTCACTATCTATTCCTTCTCTCCAGCTTCTCCTTGGTCTTCCTCGTTTTTTTCGGCCAGTTGGTTTCCATTGTAATATTTGTTTAGGTAGTCTTCCATCATCCATTCTTTGTACATGTCCGTACCACACCAGTTGTTTTGTTCTTATATCATCCACTAGAGTACGTTCACCCACTGTCATAATTTCTCTTATTCTTTGATTGGTAACTCTTTCTCTTTTTGATTTCCCTGCTGCTTTTCTTTACAGTTAATTTTTATAATTCGTATTCTGGTCCTTTAGACTCTTGCCTCTCCGTCACAGATAAATTTACTAAACGCAAATATGACCAGATTTTTTTGAAATCGCCAAAAATATTTTATTTAGATCCAAATGAAACACTAAATATAAAAATTCCATGTAAAGTTCAGTCAGATTTTAAATAATTTTCCGAACTTTCAGCTTACTAAAGGCCTTAAAGCTAAGCATCTGGAGTTAGTCTCACAACCAACAATTTTAAAAGATTTTGTCCATTTTCAAATTTTATCCAGGCACCATAAATTAGTAAAAATTTATAGGGGTGCAAATTTAGGCTTTTTTACCAAAAGTAATAATCAAAATCTGTATTTTAAAAATGAAAAATCAAAGTCTAAAATTAATAGAAATGTTTATATCAACAATCATAATTTTCAAATAGGTAAAACATCAGCCAGTGACATTGGCCTCGAAAGAAAAACAAAACATTTACGAAATTTTTATCGCAATAACAAGTATGAAATTTCACATTGTAAACAAAAATGCAGTCAAAATCCGATGTTAAATATAAACAAGCAAAATGACCATTACCTGTCTCAAAATAGTTTAAATAATTTGGAATTTTCAGTTCAAAGGTTGTTCTCGGCTTTTCAGAATAGTTCCTCAGAAAACTTATGTAACATGATTACTCAAGATGGCTATATTTATAATGATAATGATAACGATAGCAATATTGATGACGGCCAATATTCAGTGCGTCTTAACTAATTATTTTTTGCCTGCATCTCTAAAATAATCTCATTAAATAGTATTAAATCTGGCATCTGGAAGACAAGTTTCTATCACATTTTTTTTTTCGCAACGACTGAAGCTAAATTAACTCTTAGTTTAACCCTCCATACATCAATTTTTTTTAGTTTTAATTAGTTCTCTTTTATTGATTCTTCAAACAATTATGTATATTTTTTACACTATGAAGCAATGCTCTTATTAGGCCACCACCTTCTGAAAATTATTTTTTTACATTTTCTTAGAAAACCGAATCAATGAGATAATAATTAGGCAATTGTATTTTATCTCTATAACTTTAGCCTTCACTCTTATCTAACATTTTAAAGAATTTTAAGGATGCATTATTTTAAAGCAGTCACAATTGGATCTATTGTGGACCACTGTATGGCACAAATGTTTTATTACTAAAGTTAGAAATAAAAATTACTACTTTTTCTTTGCTGTGGTTACATATAAATATACATATTTTTAAAATTTTTAAAGAAATGGCTTAGCTCTATACTGAAGCATTCTATGTATTTTATTTTTCTACCATAAGTACCCAATTTTCGAGTACATTAAATAACATTTCTATTTTTTAAACTTATAAATATGATTGGCAATATCTGGTATACATACACTCACTACTTTTTGCTACTTATTTGCCGAATCTACATTTTTATTATTTTTTCATTTGCCCCAAATTATATTGTCGAATTATCTGGATAAATATTTCTACTCTTCTCGAATAAACTTTAAACTCTTATCATTTGGCTATGTTATGGTCATCTATGCAAAATTAAATTAAACTAATTTGCCTATCGAAGTAAGTTTATATATGTCAATTCAGACTAAAACTTAATCTCAGTTTGAGCCTCCAGGTCCTTTAGCCTAAGCTCTAAAGACGTTATTTAGAATAATTTTTTTATAAGTTCGACTAATAAGGACCTGCTTGTATTTTTTAATTCAATGATTCTAGATGTCTTCATTTTAACCTAAAAATGCACCAGAACGCGACTTTCTAATAGTAATATCGGTATCCAGATGCCAGGATAGGATACACATATCGATAGGCAACACACACTATCAGTCTTTCTTTTTTACAATATAATTAGGTACGCATTTTAATTTTCAGTACTGTGGTTTGTTAATCCACACATCCATATCATGTTATATATATATATATTTATCGGTTTCACAACGTTCTACGTCTTCCGATACCCAATCTCCACTCGTTTCTGTTTGCCCATAATTCATCATCTAGGCCTCTTATTCTTCTTTCACTATCTATTCCTTCTCTCCAGCTTCTCCTTGGTCTTCCTCGTTTTCTTCGGCCAGTTGGTTTCCATTGTAATATTTGTTTAGGTAGTCTTCCATCATCCATTCTTTGTACATGTCCGTACCACACCAGTTGTTTTGTTCTTATATCATCCACTAGAGTACGTTCACCCACTGTCATAATTTCTCTTATTCTTTGATTGGTAACTCTTTCTCTTTTTGATTTCCCTGCTGCTCTTCTCCAATAGTCCATCTCCGTAGCGGAAAGCATTTTTTCTGTTCTATCTTTGATTGGCCATACTTCTGAGCCGTATGTAATAATACTTTTTACAATGGTGTTATATATAAGCTTTTTGTTATGTTTTGATATACTTTGGTCCCAAATTATTCCATTTAATAAAGTTATTGCTTTTCTTCCTTGTACGTTTCTATCTTTTATAGCTTTGTCTAGTGTTCCGTCAGCTGTAATTTTTAGACCCAAGTATTTATACTCATCACAGGACTGAATTCGCTGCCCAGTATTTAAGATTAGATCCTGTTTCGTTCCACCAATACACATATACTCTGTCTTATTGATATTAACCTCTAGTCCCCACTTATTGTACTCGTCTATTAGTTTTCGTGTCATATATTCGAGGTCGTCATAATCCTGAGCCACCACTATCTGATCATCGGCGAAACATAAAGTATACAAGGTGGTTTCATTCAACGGAATTCCCATGTTTTGGCATTTTCTCTTCCAGACTTTAAGGACCTGTTCCAAATATATCTTGAAGAGCGTAGGCGAGATACAGCAACCTTGTTTAAGACCTTTATTTACTTGAAAGCCTTTGGTTAGTTTTGCTTTTATTTTAACTTTTGCCTTACTATTGCGGTATAACTCTTTGATGGCCTTAATTAGTTGTACGCTTATGTTTGTCTTTTCCAACGCTTTCCAAAGTAGATTTAGTGGTATACTATCATATGCCTTCTGCAAATCTACGTAAAGCAGATGGAGCTCTTGTCCGTATGCCATTTTCTTTTCAATAACTTGGGTTATACAAAAGAGATGATCTGAAGTCGATCTACCCGCCCTGAAACCAGCTTGTTCTTCTGCCTCCATATCTTTATATTCGCTCTCCACTTTATTTCTTAATATTTTGCAATATATTCTGCTTAGCGTACTAGTTACAGATATACCTCTATAATTGTCACATATATCTTTCCTTCCTTTTTTGTGTATTGTGGATATATATGACGTTTTCCACTCAGTTGGTACTACAGCTCCATTTAAATATCTTTGGAAAAGATTCCGTAATCTACAAAACAATTCTTCAGTGCCATATTTAATAAGTTCAGCTGGGATATTTCCGGGTCCGGCAGATTTACCGCTTTTTAAGGTTTTGCACACATTTTTGACCTCAGATATTGTGAGGGGTACTGGAGATCCCATCGTTCTAATGATATTGTCTCTTTCGTCTTCCTTGAATTCTGCTCTATCTTCAGTTAAAAGTTTTTTAAAATGCTCATATCATTTTTTGTCTGGTATTGGTGAAATAATATCTCTGCATGTTTCTTTTTTGATCGATCTTATAGTTTTCCAGCTTTCGGTACTTCTCCTACCTCCTAAGTAAGAATCTATTTTCTGGCACTTTTGCATCCATGATTGATTCTTCTTATCACTGATCATTCTTCTCACCTTGGATTGCGCGATTTTGTATTCTTCTCTTCTTCTATCTGTCTTTTGGGATAAGTACGTGTGATATAATTTCCTTTTTTCCTCTATTTCACTTTCAATCTCAGCATCCCACCAGTATGGTTTTGTTCTTTTAGGAGTTTCTTCCACTAATCCTAGTGCTTCTTTTGCAGCTTGATGGATGCTTAATGTGATACATTCGTATTCCTCATCTGGGGTTTCACCTGAACTTGAATTAAGTTTTTCGTTCAGTCTCTTTTTGTATAAGTTTTTTACGCTGTCATGTTCTAGGCTTAGTAGATTATATTGAGTGATCAATTTCCTCATTCACTGTATCATCAAGATTTTGTTGATGGAGGCTTCGGCCTTGATAAGGAAAGAGAATTTTGGTCTCCAGAAAATAGTGATCACTTCCGCATGTTGATCCACGCTTTGTTCTGACATCTTGAATTTTTAGTTTTGTCTTTTGTTTAGTGATAAGATAATCAATGACGGATTTCAGGTTTTGTGAGGGTTTGGTCCAGGTATATTTGTGTATTTTCTTATGTTGGAAAAAACCGTTTTGGATTTTTAGGTCTAATTGCTCACATACTGTGATAAGCCGGATTCCATTATCATTAACAACATCTTCTCCATATTGGCCAACTGTCAGATCATTTACTCTGTTACCTGTTCTACTATTTAAATCTCCCAATATTACAATTTCTCTAGATGTACTTACTGCTGATATTTCATTGTGGATTTCTTCAAAAAAATTGTCTTTCACGGCTACATTTGCATCGTCATTATACGCATAGATTCCAAAAATCGTAAGTCTCATTCCTTTTATTGTTATATTCATTCTTATTAGCGTGTAGGTTTCCTATATACAGTGGTTTGAATGTTTCTGTCTAATCGTTTGACAAGAACACCCAAAAAAGGTAAGATGGATTTCAGAAAACATAAGACGAATAGCTAAACACTATAATATAAAAACAGTATTTTCTTCGGGAAATACGATAAGAAGTTTTGTAACTAAAACAAAACCAGACAATCCCTCAAATAATAAGGAATGTATTTACCAAATCCCGTGTGAGTGTGGTAAATCATATGTAGGTGAAACGAAAGCCCTCTTCAGGTTAGAGTAAATGAACATCTAAAAAGTACCCAATTAGGGGATATTGAAAAATCCGGTTTAGCAGATCATGCTTGGTCAAATGATCACAGGATTCAGTGGTCAGAAGCTAAAGTTTTACATAAGGAGTCGCATTGGCGAAAACGAAAGTTTATTAAAGCTGCGTATATAATGCAGAATAAAGAAGTTTTCAGTCAACCAAGCACGGACATACCAAACATATGGAAACCACTCCTTAAGGAAAACAGGCGTCTTAGGATTAAAAAAGGGGGCGGGCCGTCACACCTGACTGCACACCAAGTAGTATAAGTAGTAGCCTAGAGACTAGATTGTTTAGTTCACACTTGATAACGGTTAGAGATACTTACTAACCGAAACGTCGTGTTTTAAAATAAATAAAGACAATGGAAGTCCGAAATTTTATTTCTACACAATCATTGTCTACGAGTTTCAAACAAAGAGTTGAAGAACGGTACGGACCCGGAATCAATAATCTATTCAGAGGCCACGAGAAGACCAAACTTAAAGTGATAAAGGAAGAAGAACACATTTCATTCTTGTGCGAGGCGCGCGACAGTGGTGTCATTCCGGTTGGTTTCCGCCTAAAAGCCAACTTTCCGGGAGTGAGAACGAAGAAGATCTTAGAGAGGACCAGCCAAGCACTAATCCGATCCCAAATCAGTTACCATCGATGGAGAAAAGCCAACTTCAACGCCGACATGGAGGAGCGATTTGACGAAATTAGACGACACACATGGGAGGAAGACTACGAACCGATACTGAGTAAAATTGACAGTACGTGCAACAGAGAACGACAGAAGATACAATCGACTCACCGAGAAAAACTCAAGAAACTACAGACACGTACTCAAGATAGAACAGACTCAACAACACCAAGCACTATAGTGAACATCTCCAAAAGGACTCTGAGCACCAACGAAGAATTGGTACTCAGTAAGGGACTTAAGTTCGCCATTGCACCGGCACAGACACCGACACTGGAAATTATTGCAGCAATAGAGACCGTTAGTCTACCTCAACCCGAAGCTGATGAGTTTCGCCATAAAGTAAGAACAACGTTGGACAGAAAGAAGCAACAAAAGACAAACATCACCAGTCAAGAACAACGGGCAATCAAGAACCTGCAGGCTGACAAATCAATCAAGATTCTACCGGCCGACAAAGGAAACGCAACGGTGATCATGGATGTCGAGACTTACGACAAAAAGATCCAAGAAGTTCTGGAGAAAGGAGACTACAAGCAACTACCCAAAGACCCAACCACCACCATAGAAGGACGCATCTACAGGACTTTGAAGAAGTATGCTGAAAATATCCCGGATGCTGCTAGATCCCGCCTCACTCCACACCACAGTAAGGCACCACATTTTTATGGATTACCAAAGATCCATAAGAAGGATATACCACTGCGACCAATTACCAGCTCCAGGGACTCACCGACCAGCACTTTGTCGAGGTTTTTGTTGGACATAATTCAACCACTACAGGGTAAGTCCGAATCTTTTGTCAAAAACTCGGAACATTTTGTGGAGGTTTTAAAAGGTATCGAATTAGATCCCGGCGATAGATTTGTAAGTTTTGATGTAGAAAGTCTCTACACCAACGTGCCAATAAATGAGTCACTCAGTATCATTAAAAACAAATTACAAACTGATGATACACTTCACGAGAGAACAACGCTATCGGTGGAGGGGGTGATGGATCTTTTGGAGCTCTGTCTCCGTAACTCTTACTTTCAAGTGAAAGATAAGTTTTACGCGCAAAATGATGGACTCCCAATGGGTTCATCTCTTTCGCCAGTGGTAGCAAACATCTACATGGAGTGGTTCGAGGGCCATGCGATCAACACAGCAAGAGTCAAACCAAAACTATGGCTACGATACATGGATGACACATTTATTATATGGCCGGAAAATGATGACGAACTACAAAATTTTCTACACCATTTAAACGGTATTCGACCAACAATCAAGTGCACCATGGAAATTGAAAAAGATTCGGCCTTACCTTTTTTGGATGTTCTTGTCAAACGATTAGACAGAAACATTCAAACCACTGTATATAGGAAACCTACACACACGGGACAGTACCTAAATTTTAAGTCTAATCATTCTGTTGCAACAAAACAAGGAGTTATAAGAAGTTTGTATTTAAGAGCCGTAAATATTTGTAGTAATAATGAAGAATTAACCACAGAAATTAACAACATTAAAAAGGACTTACAACAGAATGGTTATTCCGAGAAATTAATAAACTCAACGATATTTAAAATTAAAAACAAACTAAATGTACCAAATTCTCAAAATAATAATCCGTTAGGTGTTATTAACATTCCATATGTTCAAGGGATTTCAGAAAACATAAGACGAATAGCTAAACACTATAATATAAAAACGGTATTTTCTTTGGGAAATACGATAAGAAGTTTTGTAACTAAAACAAAACCAGACAATCCCTCAAATAATAAGGAATGTATTTACCAAATCCCGTGTGAGTGTGGTAAATCATATGTAGGTGAAACGAAACGCCCTCTTCAGGTTAGAGTAAATGAACATCTAAAAAGTACCCAATTAGGGGATATTGAAAAATCCGGTTTAGCAGATCATGCTTGGTCAAATGATCACAGGATTCAGTGGTCAGAAGCTAAAGTTTTACATAAGGAGTCGCATTGGCGAAAACGAAAGTTTATTGAAGCTGCGTATATAATGCAGAATAAAGAAGTTTTCAGTCAACCAAGCACGGACATACCAAACATATGGAAACCACTCCTTAAGGAAAACAGGCGTCTTAGGATTAAAAAAGGGGGCGGGCCGTCACACCTGACTGCACACCAAGTAGTATAAGTAGTAGCCTAGAGACTAGATTGTTTAGTTCACACTTGATAACGGTTAGAGATACTTACTAACCGAAACGTCGTGTTTTAAAATAAATAAAGACAATGGAAGTCCGAAATTTTATTTCTGGATATAGTTATACTTAGTGTTTTAGCAAGGAGTTTTAGTTGATTTTTTTTTAAGGGTGATCACAAAACTTTAGTTAATCTTTTTGTTTACGCCAATGTCAGGGCCCAAAAAAGGCATAGGATAAATAATAAGGTAAAAGCTTAAGTCGACTTAAAATGTATAAAGGTACCTATAATTATTAAAGCATGGATTCAAAAGTAGTGTTTAATACAGTAATTTTTTAGATGTATGAATAAAGGTAAATAGAAGTAGATATAAGATGAAGTTATAAGATGTCGTATGTTGGTAAGAATTATGGCTTTAATTTGAAGTTTATGTGAATGAGTTAGAAATATTTGTTAAAAAATGTAAAGGTGCTAAATAAGATATTTTAAGTATGCGCATTTTAATTATATTATACCATAGGATTTATTCTTTTGTAATCCGATAAGGTTATTTTTGTACCATATGATATTTTGAAAAATATGTATTTTTTTTAGTTAAATATTTATATCTATTACATTTAGGATATACATACTAAAATTCCAAAATTCTGCTTGATAATAGAAACTGTAATTTCATTATTAAATGGGTCAACCCATAAATAAAACAATCAAACGTTAAGGCAGTAAATAGTAAAGATGTTTAATGCATTTTTGTTAACTTTTTTGTTGCTTTAGCTTTTCTTTATCATTTTGCTAAAAATGTTTTTTTTTACTCTAAATTACACTTGATATTTATACAATTTATGTAAGAAATAAATATCTAAACTAGTACTTTTTTGAATAAGTTTAAATAGATTGAACTTTGAATATATTTTCATAACTTTTATTAAACTGGACTCAATTGTAATTAATATTTTTAATTTATTATATTCACATTAAAAAAAAAATGATTTGTGAACATCTAACTGTTTAAATGAAAATCGTCCTATATACGTATTGTACTTATGATAATTAAAATTTAGATTATTTATGTTATTTTTTTATACCCATATATTTTTTTGTTACTTTTGTCGACCCTTATATAATTTACTTAGGTATACCATTTTTTAATTATTGTGGCAAAAAGCCCAGGTTTTTCTAATATTTTTAAATGAAATTAAATGTGTATTTAAATTAATAATTTTTGTCTAATGAGCTCTCGTAATGTATGTTTTAGATTCGCCAGCCTAACTTGCTCCGAATCCAGAAGAGAAAAATCTAATGAAGACTGTATTTGTATGATGTCTAAGCAATATCTCTAAAGGTCAAGCAAAGCGGCCTATGTTTAACCAAAGTTATGCAATCGAGGGATAAGCGGGTGAGCAAAGCTGACCGGATAGCATCATTCTCAAGCACAGATAGTCAATCGTCAACCTATCGCAAGCTCATAACAAACCTTATACACCAGACCAGCAACGTATCTAGCGGGGGGAGTCAACGTCAACCCTCCAATTTGTCGTGTAGCTAATCAATACGACAACCTAGCAATCCGAAGCAAAATCTTCCCATGAAACTAATTTGAGATAAAGAGTATTTATGGCGATAAGCAAATAGTAAATGGGCAATGGCTACAGAGCGATCTGCAAACGTCGAGGAAGAATAAGGCAGCATGCAACCCGCAATTTCCGTTGACATAGCAAGACTGCGGTAACATTAACCAGTAACTAGTCATGAAGAAGAAAGAAGATCCAAGAGCAAGTAAAGCTGCGCGAATCAGAGTATTATTTGGTTAATTTATTAATTTGTCGATTGGATTGTTAAATTGTTCATTTTTTATTCTTTTCTTTTTGCTTAAATCAGATTTTAAATTATTTTGTTTAAAACTGTGGGTCCAGTTTTCTTCGAAGAGGGGCATATGTCATGTATGTAATTTGGGCATGCTATCCGGAACTTGGTTGGTTGACCTGATGTAAAAGTATTAGGACGTCAACCTAGGAAGTATGTGGTGCAAACGATTTATGTTTAAGATTGAAACACGTTTGTAATCACATGCTTCTATAAAACCAATCAAGAACGGATAGTCGGGGTTCAGTTCAGTGAGTACGCTAAGTACCTATGTTCTTAATAGTATAGAAACAGTAAAGAGATTCTGATCGAGAGCTGAACCCGACCTACAAGTGAATAATATTTGTATCAGAAAACTGGGCCAGACAGTAGTGATTAGTGTGTAAGTATTTTTGTACTAGTATTAAATAAACCCTTAAACTATCTTACGATCCTCTTTATTTGTGCCCAACACGTACACAAATAGTCACGACAACCCCCTCGTGACAATATTATAAAAATTAAGTAAAAAGTAGTAGTCTCAAACTTTTGGTTATACCAGTTATAAACTTCAAGATACCTTCTTTATTTAACTACTTGTTATAACTAGAAGAATGCCTTTTTTACACGGTGTACATTCTTTTAATTACCTTTATAATTGTAAGAAAATACGCTGTTTTTTATGTCAATATAATTTTTGTTTAAATACGTTGAGCGTTATTCGCAGCACTTATAAAATTAGAAAATATACAGTAGAAAGTTAAAATATTAATCACCTATGTAGCTGTGAGTTAGAGACTTTAAAACTTTGTTATTACCAAAACTACAAGGTCGGTTAATTAGACAAAATTTTAATATTTTTCTGCTAACTAAATTGGTGTAAAATAATTTTTAAAAGATACGCATAGTATACAGTACCAGCAATCCATAAAAAAATTAGTATATTAATAAAAACTGTCTTATGAGTTTTTCTTCTTAAGTAAAAAGTTCTTAATAAAATACAGTAAATTTAATTGTATAACAATTTTTTTCTATATAATGTGTTATCATTTTTTCTTAAATATCTATTTAATTATCACTTCTGACAACTAATCTTAAACAAGAATTGGCAGATTTGTTGTTGTTCTTGTTGTTGAATTATGTTAAAAATTAAAAATTCTAGAAATTTAGTTCCACTTTTACTTTTACTACACTACACTAAGTTATCAAATTTTATTCAGTTAAACTTGGTCAGGTATTTTTAATGATCCCTGGCAGATTAAGGTATTAATTTATATTTATTTTGGTTTAGAATACCCCACATGACCACTTTAGACGAAACAAGATTTTAACAATTTATTCTCCCTACTTTTGCTCCCTCCCCCCTTAAAAAATAAACCTTAATTCCAACCTTAAACATTTATAGATTTTTGAGTTTATAGGCTACATAGCTATAAAGTTAAAGAAACAAAAATTGTACGCGAAACTAGTTTTATATTTAACTTATCAATTTTTCCTGTCCCACCTCAAGTACGCCCCTGTATCTTGGCCCTGCACTGGGTTTCATCGAAGCACCACTTGTAAAATGGCATCTCTAGGTGTCTGGTACATCAGTGCCAAATTTCGTCACGGTACGCGAAATGCAGACAAGCCCCTAAATTTTCCGAACCGAACCGAACTATAACCAAATATTGATTGGCAAAGAAATCTACGCCATAACTTTTGTTGTCTCACCTGGTGACGTCATTACAAACGCGTATAATTTAGACTATATAACTTTTGTTTCCCAGGTTTCCCCAATTACCTTTATATAACTTACCGAACTTCCAGGTATTTAATAAAACCAGGAAAGCTTGTTATATAAAATCGAAAAACGCCTAAAAGAACTGAGAACCAAATTTATAAAACCTTGTATGGTAATTGAAAATGTTACTAGGGTTATATTTACATACATTCAGCACTTCAACCCCATTGGTCCAAAATATACCAAACCAACGATTGCTACCTTTAATACACCCTTGCGGTAAAATAAATAAAATAAAATTTACACGGGTGTCGAATCCTATACCATTATGTTTACACACCAACCCGTACCGGAGCCGTAGGCAACTCTCAAACTGCGAACCTGACTAAAGAAATTACGAATACAAACGCTATGCGAAATGCGTATTCGCTATGTTTCTAATAATTTTCCAGTTTGTCATTATTTTTTAAATAAAAAATAAAATTTGTTAGTTACCTTACTCCATCAATTGTAACGGAGGTTTCAGCTATGTTTGTAGAAATTATGCATTTTCTAACACCTTCTGGAGGATAATCAAATACTTTATCTTGTTCTTCTAATGACAAACTACTGTGCAAAGGTAAAACTATCCAATTTTTCTTTTGTTCAGCATACTGGCCTTAAAAAATCAAAACTGTTGTGAAGGAACTGTGTCAAGTATAAAATGATATACAGGATGATGCCACAATAAAGCACTTTCGGGAAGTTTGAGGTCTTGTAGCGCTATTCTTGAATTCCGGGGCAATTTTCTTTCCCTCTATCGAAAAACGCACTTGAGGACACGTCAGGCCATTTTCGAGAAACGAAAATTTTTATTTTGGTTTGTTTGCTTTTTTATACGTTTTTATATGAAGAAAGCAAATGTTCAAAGCAAATTTCAGCTGTCCCTATCAGTTTTTGTGATATTATATTTTGTTGCTATTTTTTTTAAGAACGAAGCTGTGTAAAGCTTTATTAATGTAAGTGATAGAAAAAAGCTTTAAATACAAGTTGCATATTTTTTATACAATCATTTGGACGATGTCAGAATTTGACACTCTTTCTGTTAAATTTTGACAGTAACGAAACCCTGGGCCAGATAGAATATATTATTATTAAAGTATTCAAATGGCAATAAACTAGAAATTAGGAGAAATATATATTTAATGACAAATAACATATTCCATTTAACGTGTCGCTCTAAAAATGCGACATAGTGAATGACATCTGACATCTGAGATCTGTCCAAAAGATAATATGAAAAAAATTATACAACTTTCGTATACATAATACTAATGGACCCTACGGATTACTCCATCTTCGTTACTTCAGGACTAATATATACCGATAGCATCTGCCAGCGTAGAAATCTCAGAATAGCCATTCAAAAAAATTAAAATATCTCCTTTCTGTTGAGGTTTGTATTTTTCGTCAATCATTTGCAATATTTGCAAATACGGCGTGCAGTTGAATTTTGACGTTTTGCGTTCGTACGGGTCCTTGACTATTGGTCGATAGTTCATTTCGATCGGATAAAGTCGACCTGGAACCTAAAAATAATAGGGTAAAAAACCAGCACTACACATTTGCACACTTATCAGTGTCAGTATCCGTAGCAAATGTTAGTATGTAATTAGTTAAAAGTATGTATGTAAGTAAGTCTAAGTATGATTGTAACGAATCAACAAAAAATGAAAATTAAGTTCTTGTCGTATTTGGATATCTAATTGATCAAACTATCTCTTCAACACTAAAAAACCAGATAGGTTTGTTTGAACTCCAAAAAAAACAGTGCTTCATTTTACCGCAACTGCAGAATTCTAATAACACAAAACTTCAAACGCGATTATCTCAGTTAAGGGTATAATGCAGTTACAACCATTCTGTTCTGAACGTTAGAACTTGGCTTGCTAAAACGAAAGAACACAGAAATTGGTTTGGATGCGTTCAGGCTAGCAATACACTAAGAGTGTCGCAGCTATATTATGTTCCACGTCAGGTATTGAAAATAGCGTATCGATACTAATATGGACAAATAAAACTTGATGATTTTTTAGTCTAATAATTCATGTCTGGTAGGGGAAAATGAAGTCACATTGAGAAGTCAAAGCTGTCTACTAAAAGAATAAGCGAG
Organism: Aspidapion aeneum; assembly: GCA_963576565.1. NCBI lineage: Eukaryota > Metazoa > Arthropoda > Insecta > Coleoptera > Brentidae > Aspidapion > Aspidapion aeneum. The sequence goes on from OY755046.1 coordinate 28,422,730, forward strand.
GTATTTTTCAAATGAATAACCAATCCATGCTGAAAATCGGCTTTAGTACTCTAAAAGAATACGAAGGGATTTCTCTCTTTTTCGTAAGGTCGACTCACCTGTATGACTTCAATATTTTCTTCTGCAAAGTAACTACTAAAAAGTTCAATATTAATTGTTGCTGACATAAGGATCAATTTTATATCTTTCCTTTTGTAGAGAAGACATTTCATTATACCTAAAAAGAGAAGAGAACAATGCTTGCGCGTCAGAGGTAGATTTTTTTTGGATATGCAGTGATGTTAAAATTTCAGCAATGTAATAGACAATGATACATAAATATGTAATGTCAGTTAATTTAATAAACAAAGATGCCAAAAAGTGACGTAACAAATTACCTCCATCGAGCCACACTCGGTTAATAATAAATCATATCGACAGCAATGTGTCAGTGTTAGTAAATAATGTTTACCTATTAAAAAATCGCCATGCAAATGTCTTTCATGAACTTCATCCAAAATAATAACGTCATATGAATTCAAAGTATCCTCCTCTGAAGCTTGCCTCAGGAGCAAACCCTCCGTCATAAATATAATTTTTGTATCTTTGCGTTTTGTCTTCTCAAACCTTAAAACCAAATAAACAGAACTTGACGGATCTAATACGTTCTCAACTAAAAGGTTGCTCCAAATTAAGTTTTATTTAAATAAAATTATTTTCTTAACCAATCCCAATTTTGTGGTCTAGGTCTAGGTCTAGAGGTACGTAGGTTTAGGACTAAGCGTATACAAGAGACAATTGAATTTTGCTAACGGTCAAGAATACGGAATAGGTAAGCTAATGCGTCCTTTTATATATTTTGATTTTATTTATTTCAATTTTTTTTTAAATATTTTAGAGCTGTCATTCTCTCTTCTTTGGTGATTTTTTTTAAATCTATTTTTATTTAATTTATGTTTAAAATACATGTATTCGTTTTAATTCCTTGTTCTACCTGTGTAAAAAAAAATAATATGTAGTATTTTTTCCTTTTTTCTAAAACAACAATATTCCTTTTTCTGTTATACACCGTATAATAGGAATGACAATTTGTCATGAAAAGCTTAGTTTTTTTTAAAGAAATTTGGATGTAACATGTAACGAAACCGATTGTTTGAAACAAAATTTCATTATCCACCGTAAAATCAGAATGACAATTTTTTTGTAAGAAATTTAAGAAAATGCACAAAACATGTAACAAAACTGATTTGTTTGCAAATTTTTATAAACTACTTATAATTAAAGACACCTCTGAAGCAGGAATTATATTATAACTTTCACCCATTTATACAGCGTTCAAAAGAAAATTTTATTGGTTAGAGATGGGTTAGAGCTTGGTTTAAAAAAAAAAAAACATATTAAAACCTTTTTTTTAACTGACCCCCATTTACGGACGTCACCGAAGAGTTATATAAAAATTAGATAAAACATGTACAAACATGATTTATTTTGTAATTTTTGACTGTATATAATAATAAGTTTGGTTTAAAAAAAAATGTTTTTTTTTTGTAATTACCTCAATAAACAAACATCGCTAAAGAGTTTTGTTATATATTTTCCCCTAGAAGCAGTTTTTAAAATTAAAAAAAAAATTCAGATTTTGTGGATCTGGGCAGCTAATTTAAAAAAAAACAAATAAATAATTTTTGAGTTATACAATTAAAGATTTTAAAATTAGGAGAAAGATTACCGCGATATTTGTATTCAACAGGGTTGAAATAAGGGAAATTGACTTAATATGTTTCTAGAAAGTTGATTTTTAGAAATCTTGCCTTAAGTTTTATATAATGTCCCAATAACTAACACCGACAGACGAAATATAGTGTAACAATTATACCCCTTAAAAAATCTATAAAAAGCAAGTTTGAAGGAAATTTTTATAAATAAAAAAAAGTTACAAATCCTTTCCCAAAATGCACTTTAACCAATATTTTTTAAAAATGTGAGTTCAGTGTGCCAGTTTTTCTTCTAACTCCCCCAAAGAGTCCAACATGATATACTATGATTTTTTTAAATTCATCTTTATTTTTTGCTTACCTTATCTGATATCCCACAGTATTTTTAAATTCAGACAACGTTTCAAATGCCACTCGTTTGGCTAAACTGACACAAGCTATTCGTCTCGGTTGAGTGCAAACTATTTTCTTATACCCAGCGTCTATTACGTATTGCGGAACTTGCGTTGATTTTCCACAACCTAAAATATATACAGGGTGTCCCAAAAGTCCGAGTTCACCTAAATATCTACTGAACTATTGAAGATACCTGAACCATATGTGGCAGTGATCGATAACATCAAGACGACTATTTTATAAAAGGGCAGGTGTGCCGTCCCTACATTAGCGGGCGGCATAAAGGCGGACCTTACATTTTTTAAATTGAAACCCCTATCAAGTGACCTCATTTAAAAGGTCTTTCAAAAAATAACATTTTGACTGTCATATTTCTATGTTAAATCCGTCAAAAGCTATGGACTGCCAAACCGCATTTTTTTCAGTTTTTGTAATAATTAATAAATTTGTTGTTTTAAACAAAAACCCTAGTGGGTGATATCTTGTCGAAAGATCTTTGAAAAAACAACATTTTGGCGTAACTGTCCCTTGCCTATGCCAAACGTGTCAAAATCTATCGATTGTAAAACTTATTCTGAAGTTTGTCAAAAAATGTAGAAAACGTGTTTGACATAAACACGTGACAGAAACGTCATTATGTTAGCTCTTGGAAGACCTTGTAAACAAGCTATGGTTAGACAAAACTTGTGAGATTGTAATTGGTAGTAAGAATAAGTTTGACAGTCAATTAATTTTGAGACGTTTGGCAAATGTTGAAAAGACTTTTCAAACTAGATATCACACAATAGGGTTTTTGTTTAAAACAACAAACTTTTTAGTTTTTACAATAAAAGCTAAAAAAATTAGGTTTGACAGATTTGACGTAAACAATTGACAGTTATGTCAAAATGTTAGTTTTTAAAATACGTTTAAAACGAAGTATCACTCGATAGAGGTTTCAATTTAAAAAAATTAATGCCCCTTTGCCGCGCCGTCCTCTAATGTATGAGCCGCCCTTAAATAAAATAAAATAGATATATATTGATATTATCGATCACCGCCACATATGGTTCAGTTATCTTTAACAGTTCAGAAGATATTTGGGTGGACTCTGACTTTTAGACGCCCTGTATAGGTGCAGATTTCTTTTAAAACTGTTAAGAGAATTCGCCAGCACCAACAGGCAAAATAAACTAAAGTCGATAGTAAAATCGGTTTCCCGATTTCGTGCGAAAAGGCCTCCTATCAGAAAAAGTGGTAAATAATAAAAAGGTCTACAACTGTCCTATCAAAAAAACTAAAATAATGTAAAGGTTGTTGGTAATAAAAAGGTCTACAATCATTCTTTAATATAACCTATAATTTTCCGAGAAAAAGTGACAAACCGGTTATTTTATTTTTATCTCCCTCAATTGTTTTTCATGAAATGAACCTTTTGATGTTCGAAACACTTTTTTTATCAAAATACTTATTTTTAAATTTTATTTTGATTTTAAACGTAAAAATTTACGCCAGTAGGCACGTACAGCCCATAAGACCTGGTCGTTCTGGGTGTCAATCAGTTTGTGAAAACGTATCCTCTGGCTACTGTCGTTTTTGAAATATATATAATTTTCTTTTTTCAAAAATTTTTACCTTTTGAATCTATAACAAATTTTGTTAAAAATGCAATACTCAATCTAAATTTGAAAATCGCGTTCCGCTAGGTGCTGTGATTCGGAAGACATAATTTTTTTAACATTTTTCTATATCATAAAAACTCTGACGCACTTTGACGTTATAACAAATATTGAATATGAAATAGTACATGAGTGCAGCAGAATGAAGGTAGACCTTGCCGTACTAACAGAAACGAAAAAGAAAGGAAAAGGATCTGAAAACCTAGGACAATATGACCATTTCTATAGCGGAGTGGCAAAAGAAAAACATGCTCAACAAGGAGTATCTATTTTGTTCAATAAAAGATTAAAAAAATTTATCACCAACTGGGAAGCAGTAAATGAAAGGCTAATTAAAATGAATATAACAATAAAAGGAATGAGACTTACGATTTTTGGAATCTATGGGTATAATGACAAATGTAGCCCTGAATGAAAATTTTTTTTGTACAGTAAGTACATCTAGAGAAATTGTCATATTGGATGATTTAAATAGTAGAACCGGTAACAGAGTTAATGATCTGACAGTTGACCAATATGGAGAAGATGTTGTTAATGACAATGGAAACAGGCTAATTACAGCATGTGAGCAATTAGACCTAAAAATCCAAAACGGTTTTTCAACATAAGGAAATACACAAATATACCTGGACGAAACGTTCACAAAACCTGAAATTCGTCATTGATTATCTTATCACTAAACAAAAGACAAAACTAAAAATTCAAGATGTCAGAACAAAGCGTGGATCAACATGCGGAAGTGATCACTATTTTCTGGAGTCCAAAATTGTCTTTCCTTATCAAGGCCGAAGCCTACATCAACAACACCCTGATGATACAGTGAATGAAGAAATTGATCACTGTAAATATAATCTACTAAGCCCAGAACATGACAGCGTAAAAAACTTACACAAAAAGAGAGTGAACGAAAAACTTAATACAAGTTCAGGTGAAACTCCAAATAAGGAATACGAATGAGAAAAAAACTATACTGGTGGGATGCTGAGATTGAAAGAGAAATAGAGGAAAAAAGGAAATTATATCACACCTACTTATCCCAAAAGACAGATAGAAGCAGAGAAGAATACAAAATCGCGCAATCAAAGGTGAGAAGAAGGATCAGTGATAAGAAAAATCATTCGTGGCCGCAAAAGTGCCAGAAAATATATTCTTACTTAGGAGGTAGAAGTACCGAAAGCTGGAAAACTATAAGATCGATTAAAAAAGAAACATGCAGAGATATCATTTCACCAATACCAGGCAAAGAATGGGATGAGCATTTTAAAAAACTTTTAACTGAAGTAGAGCAGAATTCAAGGAAGAAGAAAGAGACAATATAATTAGAACGATGGGATCTCCAGTCCCCCTCACAATCTTTGAGGTCAAAAACGTGTGCACAACCTTAAAAAGCGGTAAATCTGCCGGACCCGCAAATATATCAGCTGAACTTATTAAATATGGCACTGAAAAACTGTTTTGGATTTACGGAATCTTTTCCAAAAATATTTAAATGGAACTGTAGTACCAACAGAGTGGATAACGTCATATATATCCACAATACACAAAAAAGGAAAGAAAGATATATGTGACAATTATAGAGGTATATCTGTGACTAGTACGGTAAACAGAATATACGGTAAAATATTAAGAAATAAAGTGGAGAGTGAATATAAAGATATGGAGGCAGAAGAACAAGCCGGTTTCAGGGCGGGTAGATCAACTTCAGATCATCTCTTTACAATATAACACATGTTATTGAAAAGAAAATGGCATACGGACATTACGTCGATTTGCAGAAGGCGTATGATAGTATACCACTAAATCAACTTTGGAAAGCGTTGGAAAACACAAACATAAGCGTACAACTAATTAAGGCCATCAAAGAGTTATACCGCAATAGTTAAAATAAAAGCAAAACTAACCAAAGGCTTTCAAGTAAATAAAGGTCTTAAACAAGGTTGCTGTATCTCGCCTACGCTCTTTAAGATATACTTGGAACAAGTCCTTAAAGTATGAAAGAGAAAATGCCAAAACATGGGAATTCAGTTGGACGAAACCACCTTGTATACTTTATTTTTCGCCGATGATCAGATAGTAGTGGCTCAGGATTATGACGACTTCGAATATATGACATGAAAACTAATAAAAGAGCACAATAAATGGGGACTAGAGGTTAATCTCAATAAGACAGAGTATATGTGTATCGGTGGAACGAAACAAGATCTAATCTTAAATACCGGGCAGCGAATTCAGTCCTGTGATGAGTATAAATACTTAGGTCTAAAAATTACAGCTGACGGAACACTAGACAAAGCTATAAAAGATCGAAACGTACAAGGAAGAAAAGCAATAACTTTATTAAATGGAATAATTTGAGACCAAAGTATATCAAAACATAACAAAAAGCTTATATATAACACCATTGTAAAAAGTATTACTACATACGGCCACATCAGTATGGCCAATCAAGGATAGAACAGAAAAAATGCTTTCCGCTACGGAGATGGACTATTGGAGAAGAGCAGCAGGGAAATCAAAAAGAAAAAGAGTTACAAATCAAAGAATAAGAGAAATTATGACAGTGGGTAAACGTACTTTAGTGGATGATATAAGAACAAAACAACTGGTGTGGTACGGACATGTACAAAGAACGAATGGTGAAAGACGTCCTAAACAAATACTACAATGGAAACCAACTGGCCGAAGAAAACGAGGACGGCCAAGGAGAAGCTGGAGAGAAGGAATAGACAGTGAAATAAGAATAAGAGGCCTAGATGATGAATTATGGGCAAACAGAAACGAGTGGAGATTGGGTATCGGAAGACGTAGAACGTTGTGTAACCGATAAATATATATATATATATATATATATATATATATATATATATACAAATATTGTTGAAAATAGAATTCTTTATTTAACTTTAAAAACCTCGTTATGCTAGCTGCTAAAAATATTTGCAGCTCCCACATCCACCAAAATTAAATAGCCTTATTCATGGATCACGCAAAATTGTTGTGCCAAATTTAGTTAAATTTGGTTTATCAGTGTTTAGATTTATTGTGTCCTAGATATGGAGACAGACAGATAGACACCATCACAAAATTTGGCAGTTAGGCCTTATTCGACCCAAATACCTAACTTGTTATGGGTGAATATAAAAAAAGCTTTTTTTACTATCTATCCCTGGGGTATGGATGATTAAAAAATGTGTATTTTCGGGTGACAATTATGTTTAGGTTTTCGAATTTTAAAAATTTCTTTTGTTTATTTGCCTTTAAATTAAAAATTTTAATTTTTGAGAAAATGTGCCCGAGAAGCAAGAAGCGAAAAGACCGATCAAAAATGTATAAAATCAGATATTTTTAAATGCCTCTGTAGCACCTTTGCTAAGATAAGCATCCGCAACAGTTAGCTATACATCGATTTCCTATTTTTATTTACATTACATTTAAATTACCCAAAAAAAGACAAAATTTCCAAATTTAAATAATTTTCTTAAACACGTTTTAGAAAAAATCTTTCTACCCATGAACTTGACTCGATTAAGTTACACATATATTAATAAATAAATTTAATTCCCTACAACAAAATACTAACCTGTGTTGCCAGCTATCAACATAACTCGAGAACTACTTAGCTTTTTAATAATTTCATCTCTGTACTGCGCTATTGGCAATTCGTGTTGAGCTGTTCTAATTTTTTTCAATTTGGCGAATTTTATTTTGTGTTGAAAATCCTGGTATATTTTAATAACTATTAAAAATTCATCCAAACTATCTTTACAAATATTGATTTTTTTGCCGTTTCGATCTAAAGTTGGAATTTTTTCCAATAAAACGTCTTTCTTTTCATCAAAATCGAGGTTAACTAAACTATTCCGATCATATATTGCTTCTCTCGTTTTCGCTTGTTGAGCTCTTTGGTACTTTTCGTAAAATTTCCAAAAATCCGATGGATTTTTAATATTTGCTCTCCCTTCTAAGAATCTGCTCAGTTCGTGTCTAAAAAACAGAAGAGTATAAAACAAATTTTTTTTAGAAAAACGTGCTCTACTATATTCCGGATATACAGGGTATCCCATAACTTAGGGGCCATAGGCCAACAGGTAATAGAGGAGGTCATGTCTGTCAAAACTCTTTCGTTATCTAGATACAGAGCATCAAAGTTGACGATTTTTAAAACTTTTTTGTTAATAAGTTTAAAAAAAACGCAGTAAAAATATAAAATTAAGTCGTGTATTAAAACAAGAGGAGTAAATTGGAATAAAAATAATTTAAAAAAAATTAGTCGGTCAATTTTTTTTTTAGATAAAACAATTTTTTTGGGAGAAATTTTTATGAATGCTATATTAAACACAATGTTTTTTTTTAAATATTTTTTGTTAATAAAACCAAGTCTCTAGCGAGACTTAGTAATAAAATATTATTGATATTTTTTAAAAGAACAATTACCTGAATAGCTGGCTCTGACAGATTTTTGTTTTTTTCTAAAACCCTTTTTCCCCCACTCCTCAAACTTAAAAAATCCTATAACTTAAAAACAGATGTGTGTTTCTCGAAAATAACCTCCTCTATCACCTGCTGCACTATGGCCTCTAAGTTATAGGACACCCTGTATATGTATATAATCGCATATTGATGCGACACTCCATTAAAAAGTAAGCTTTTTAAAAAAAAATTGCTGTTAGAAAACTGTCCTTAGCATTGATGAATTTTGACCAAAATCTAAGCAGCTCATTACAGTATGAACACTATTTACCTGTAAATTTTATAAAAATCGGTTTAGCGGAGGAGGAGCTATCGTTTTACGGAGCTATCGTTTTACGGACAGACACACACAAAGACAGACATCAAGACGATATTGCTAGGATAAGTCAAAATACACCCAAATAACACATTTTCGACGTAATCCCGAAAAAAAAAATTTCCTTAAAAACTAAAATAGACATAATTTAATTAAATAAAAAACAGGACTTTTTAGTTTTTTCCAAAACAAAAATCCGCTCTAAAAGATTGAAACGTCTTTAAACCCCTAAAAATAACCTAGTAAAAATCAAAAACGTATTTTTGGTAAGGTTACTTATTTTTGGCTAGAACGTTAGCAACCAAAAACATGGCTAAAAAATATGTTTTATCATATATGGATTTGATTTATTAAACTAGCAACATATCCCCACTTTTTATTTTCGTAAATTTATAAAATATTCAAAAGTTGATAGGTTCGCAAAAAAAAATATTTGGGTGATATTGGACTGTGCGTAACCTTGAAGCTACTCCTTATAGTTGCATAACCAATTTTTGCTTGTTTTTTTTTTTAATTGTTAGGTCATTTAATTTTTTTATCTCCAACCTAGGCCGTAAGAAAATCATACCAACCTAAACAAAAGGTTTGGGTAAAATCGATAAAAAATTTCAAATTTTTTGTCAGTGCCAGATTTTATTAAAATGACATCTTCATAAATTATGTATTTATATTACTAGTACAGTCCGGTATGGGTTTTATTACAGTAACGACTGGGAAATAACGCGTCATGGTAAGCACACGATTGCTGTAATAATCCAAACCTTTTATAATATAATTAAAATGGTTTTCATTTTTGCATTGACCTTACCTAAAAAACTACACTGAGTTTATGGTTTAGTTAGTAATTGACAATACTTTTAATATTTATAATAAATAAGCATTCTTTCTTCAATAAGTAAAAAAATTGTTTGCTGTTAATGAAAATTAGTAATAAGTTTATTACATTAAGTAATAAGTTTATTACGACTAGTACGATAATAATGGGTACGGGTAGGCCTCGTCAGATGTCTATCAGGGGAAGGGGGGGGACCCCTGCCCTCCGTAGATTCCAGGTACTCTCCGACCCGGAGAGTTAGCACCTGTATAGGGTCCCTTTCCCAGGGTTACGGGAGAAGACCACATCGATATGAAAGGCGGAGAGAATGGACCTCGGTACGGTGATCATAGCGTAGGTGGCAACCCTTTCTTTTAGGGATAGTATAAAAGACTACAGCTGTTGCCTTACAGTATGGCGTTGGCTCGTCAAAGGCTAGAGGAGTAAAACCTTGATTAAAAATCCTGGCCCTCCAAGTAGGGGGTTGAGGCATTAGACTGGTTCTCTAATACTTGTAAAACAAAGCAGTTACCAAAAAGCCTAAACAAAGCCTCGGAGCAATGGATGGAAACTCTCGAAGACGAAAAAAGCAAAGACAAAGGACTATGAATATAGCTACATGGAACGTACAGGGTGTCCCAAATTGGGCACTTTTGGGGGGTTTAAGGTACTTCTAGGGAAGACAGAGAAAAACTGACCACGCATTGCGAGGCTCAAATTTCAAGAGAAGACTTATAGTGAAAACCGCATTTTGAAATATCGTCTCGTCTTTGAGCTACGGGGGCTTTTTGAAAAGTCTGCATTTTGGAGGGGGGTCTATAACTTCGTTATTATTGGAAATACTGATTTAGAGTAAATTGCAATTTTATAGACTTTGTCACGGGGAATTCAACCGCTAAATTAAATTTTAACTGTCACTTTTAGTTTTTGAGATATGACATAAAGTTGCATTTTTTCTTATGGAATGGCCTATATTTTAATTAATTTTCGAATTCGTGATTGAATTCTTTTCAAAATGATGTATCATATGTCATAGTTTGATTGAGCGGTTCGGAGATAATTAAAGTTTTTTATTTTTGTCTAGTGTGCGTTGAATGACGTCATGCGCCATTGACGTGAAAGCCTTGCGGTCAAATCCTACTTCAATCCTCCTATAGTTTTGTTGTCTTATACTATGCAAATCAAGTTGGCCTTGCGCCTTGGCATTTTGTCATTGTTTTCAATTGTTTAAACAATTTGACATTACGCTTTGATATGAAATTATTTTGCACAAAAGCGTTTTAATTTTATTTTGAAATATGTATCATTTTTTTTACTTTTTATAACTAGGCTTTGAGGGCCGTCAGCTGAATTATAATTTTTCCAAACCAGCCTTACTATATTTGTGACTGGGTAAAATAATAAAAATACTGGAGTGCCTTTACCTGCCTCAGCAGGAAATCATAGCGCACTAGAAATAAGTGAAAAAGCTGAATATCTCCTAAACCGCTCAATCAAACTATGACATATGATACATCATTTTGAAAAGAATTCAATGACGAATTCGAAAATGAATTAAAATATAGGCTATTCCATAAGAAAAACTGCAACTTTATGTCATATTTCAAAAACTAAAAGTGACAGTTAAAATATAATTTAGCGGATGAATTCCTCGTGACAGTCTATAAAACTGCAATTTACTCTAAATCAAAATCTCCACTAATAACAAAGTTATAGACCCCCTTCAAAAATGCAGACTTTTCAAAAAGCCCCCGTAGCTCAAAGACGAAACGATATTTCAAAATGCGGTTTTCACTATAAGTCTTCTCTTGAAATTTGAGCCTCGCAATGCGTGGTCAGTTTTTCTCTGTCTCCCCTAGAAGTACCTTAAACCCCCTAAAAGTGCCCAATTTGGGACACCCTGTACAGGGACTGAATCAAAAGTTGGACATTATTGCAACCGAAGTGCAGAATTGTAAGATCGATATTATTGCACTCACTGAGACAAAAAAGAAAGGAACAGGTACGAATAGTGTCGGTAATTTTGCCCATATATTCACTGGAGTCCCAAAAGAAAGAAGAGCACCCAGAGGGGTATCCTTGTTGATAAAGAAAAATCTAAAGAATAAAATTACAGACTACGATTGCATTAGTGAAAACATACTTCGAGTGAACATGAAGATGCTTGGACATAATATAAGCATAGTAGCAGTCTACGCACCATCAGATGACGAAAGAGTAGCTACAAAAGAAATGTTCTTTGATCAACTTGATGAGACTATCACAAAAATCGGTATCACCAGAGAAATAATTATGCTTGGCGATTTTAATAGCCGAACTGGTAGGCAAACCCAGAGCAAAGTGATAGGACCATTTGGAGAGGAAGTAACAAATGATAATGGCTTAAGACTGATGCAATTGTGTAAAACCCACAACCTAAAAATAAATAATGGTTTTTTTAAACATAAGGATATTCATCGATATACCTGGATTCAGCCAACAAGAAATCTTAAATCAATTATTGATTATGCTATAGGTGGACAACACTCGCAATTAAAGTGGTATGATGTGCGAGCACTTCGTGGTGTTACCTGTGGATCTGACCATCATCTGGTAAAAGCAAAAATATTATTCCCTTTAAGAAAAACAAATAAGGACGAGAGTATTAGAGAAAATGAAAACCTAGAATGCATCGAAGACAATCAAAAATACAACATTAGAAGTCTAGAAATCGAAAGTACTCAAAGATTGTATCAGAACCGATTAGATGAAAAATTAATAAACACAAATCACTCATTTGAAGAGATATATACAAACATAATAAAAAGCTTAAAGGAAGCAAGCAACGAAGCTGTTGGGTACCAAGATAATAGAAATAACAGGAAGATGTGGTGGACGGACAAAATACAGGAAATGGCCAAAGAGAAAAAACGCACATACTTGAAATGGCTCAGTACTAAGGAGCAAAGAGACCTAGAAATCTACAGGGAAACCAGAAGACAGCTAAGAAATTTGATACGCACAGAAAAAAATTAAATGTTCGAGCGCAAGTGCCACGACATAAACACACACGTAGGAGGTAGGCAGAGTTCTGAAGTATGGAAATTTATTTCTACAGTAAAAAACCCAATAAAAGAAAAAGTAAACATCCAGATAATCAAACCAGAACAATGGACAGAACACTACAAGGGACTGCTGCAGGAGACGAGACCCGAATATCTGGCAGCCTCTCCGAGAAGAGACATAGAAGTACATGGAGAGGAAGTAATCATCAAAAAAGAAATGATAAAGAATAATATTAAAAAACTTAAATCCGGAAAAGCTAGCGGACCTGGGGGAATATATGCTGAAATGCTCAAATATGGATCAGAGAAACTACTCGAAAATCTCACATATATTATTAATCAATGCATAAACGGACATCCACTACCTAATGATTGGAAAATTGCATTCATATCCTCAATACATAAAAAAGGAAACAAGCTGGATTGCAACAATTACAGAGGAATTTCAGTAACCAGTACTCTAAGTAGATTGTACGGTAGGATTCTTAGAGATCTAATAGAGAATGATTTTCATGAACAAGAAGAAGAAGAGCAAAGTGGATTTCGCGCAGGCAGATCTTGTAGTGATAATGTTTTTTGTCTTAAACAAGTAAATGAGAAAAGGAGCGCCAGAAATATAGAGACTCATGTTACCTTTGTGGACCTACAAAAAGCATATGATGCCCTTCCTGTAGAAAAATTATGGACAGTTTTAGAGCAAACTAATATCAATCATACATACATAAAAGCGATAAAAGAACTATACAAAGGGTCAAAATCTAAAATTAAAAATCAACTTTCAAAAGAATTCCTGGTAACAAAAGGCTTAAGACAGGGATGTTGTATCTCTCCAACTCTTTAAAATATATATCGCAGTAGCTCTAAAAAACTGGAAACGTAAAGTGCACGGCATGGGAATACAACTTAACCTCCAGGATCAAAATATTCCGGAGGTAAAATACCCGACCACTCGGATCTCCGGGCGTCGGGTGATCCTGGGGGTCCTTCATGCAAAGATATTAAAAGAAGACCAGAAACTCAACTCAGAATTGATTTTAGCAATATAAGAGGATTAAGTACCAACATGAATTCAGTTCACCAACATCTTGAAGAACAAAGACCTGACATCCTTGTTCTCACTGAAACTAAAATCAGTTCTGCAACACCTACTGTGAACTATCTTTATCCCGGCTATGACCTACACCACCGATTTCGACATAATTTTGGGATCTGTGTGTACATTAAAAATGACCTTTCATGTCATCGAGAGGAGAAGCTAGAACCAGCGAACCTCGATATCATATGGCTGAAATTCACCTCAGAGTCATCTACTAAGTTCATTTGCTGCCTCTACCGACCGCCAAGTAACACCGAGTATCAAAACTTTTTTGCGACATTATCCGAAAACTGTGATAGTATACAGTCTAACTATCCACATGCGGAAATTGTTTTTCTAGGCGATTTCAACGTCCACAATATACCCTGGCTGGGACACCACAACAAAACAGATAATGAAGGCAGGGAAGCAGAAGCTTTTGCCATAAGTTGTGGTCTGGCGCAGCTTGTCGATGAACCTACCCGTATCTCAGAAAGGGGTGAATTTGCAGCGCTTTTAGACTTGTTCCTAACTACAAATCCTGACTTGTACACAATTCAAGTAGATCCCCCACTTGGTTCATCCGATCATAAACTTATAAGAGCAAAGTGCGAAATGTTCATACCGCCAAGCCAACAATCACTTCCTCGTAAAATGTGGCACTATAAATCGGCAAAATGGAATGACCTTAAACAGTTTTACCTGGATTTTCCATGGCAAGAGGTTTGCTTTAAAACAGCTGATCCCACTATTTGCTGTAATGAAATAACAAAAGTAATCTTATCTGGAATGGATGCATATATCCCACATACAATAAAACGCAGAGCTAATGCAAAACCTTGGTTCAACAGCCAGTGTCAAACGGCTGTACAGAAAAAACACAGAGCATATAACCTTTGGAAACGACAACAAACCGCTCAAAACCACACAGAATTTATAGAAGCCAGAAATAGTTGCAAAATTACTATTGACGCCGCCAAAGAAACATACAATCAAATAATAAAAAACAGGTTGCTGAATTGTCCAAGTAGTTCTAGGTCCTTTTGGTCTCTTGCAAAAGCCGTTGGATCAAACTTCACCAAGTCATCCATACCACCACTTACAGATAAAAATACTCACTTAGCCACAACATCAGAGGAAAAAGCCAATATGCTGGCCAAAATCTTTTCCTCCAACTCAAACCTAACAGTGCCAAATGGAAAGACTCCACCGTTCATTGAAAGGGTTTCCCACAGTATGCCAGAGGTACCCTTTTGTCACAGAGAAATACGAAAATCCCTTAAAAAGTTGGATACAAACAAAGCAATGGGTCCAGATGGCATTCCCGCGATAGTACTCAAAAATTGTGCTAGCGAACTCACCCCAACTTTCGCCAAATTATTCAATTTATCTTATAGGCAAGGAGTATATCCATCATCATGGAAGTCTGCCGCAGTACAACCCATTCCAAAGAAAGGAAAAAAGACAGATCCGTTAAACTATAGACCAATTGCTCTACTTCCGGTGATATCAAAAGTGATGGAGAGAGTTGTGAACAATCACCTAACCAAGTACTTGGAAAAGTACAAAATTATCAACGACAAGCAATACGGATTTCGAAAATATAGGTCAACTGGCGATTTACTTACATACGTCACTCACTTATGGCAAAAAGCGATTGAGTTGCGAGGTGAAACAAGAACAATTGCCTTAGATATATCTAAAGCATTCGATAAAGTCTGGCATGAAAATCTGCTCAACAAGCTCAAAGCAACGGGATTGTCGCCGAGACTTTGCACTTGGTTTGAAAGTTACCTTAAGGATAGATCCATTTATGTTGCACTGGATGGGCGGAACTCCAACTCTTACCAAATAAATGCTGGTGTGCCACAGGGAGCAATCCTTTCGCCAACACTTTTTCTGATTTACATAAATGACCTCATAGATAAAACAGTAAATCCACTTTATTGCTTTGCAGATGATGGCAATGTAGTCTCCTCAGTCATACCACCCACATGTCTCTCCGCACGTGAATTCCATTACCTTAGACTAACTGAAATATCACAGATAAATAACGACTTGGAGATAATAGAGGACTGGGGCAACAAAAACCTTGTACAGTTCAACGCGCAGAAAACCCAAGCAGCCCTGTTTTCGAAAAAGACCAGCACCGGTGAGCCAAACATCATGCTATCTGGAAGTGCTGTCGCATTGCAGAGCCAGTTGAACATCTTAGGAGTCACTGCAGAGACCAACATGTCTTGGCACAGTCACGTGGCAGATATAGCTAAAAGGGCGTCCCAAAAGCTTGGGGTGCTATTTCGTACAAGACATCTGTATACACCAAGCCAGCTGCTGACACTCTACAAAGCCCAGATTCGACCAACTATGGAGTACTGCTCACATATATGGAGTGCGGCACCCAAACATACCTTAATGCTTTTGAACACCGTGCAAAAACGAGCTATCAAGCTGATCAATGACCCCGCACTTACCCGTAGCTTGGATAGTCTCGAACATCGAAGAACTGTGGGCGATCTATCTCTCTTCTACAGGTATTATCACGGAAAATGATCTGAAGAGTTGGCACGTATGATCCCCCCGGGAGTAGCACCTACTAGGCGAACACGTCAAACAGACGGTAACCATCAATTTATTGTCAAAATAGAGGCACCAAGAACCTCATTATATCAGAATTCATATCTCTGGAGAACAGCATCGCTGTGGAATAAACTCCCTGCGACAGTTTTCCCTGCAGGTTACAACCTGAACCGTTTCAAAACCAACACGCACCAACATTTCCGCGCACTTGCCGCTTCTCGAGCGTGATAGGGATCTCCTTGCAAGTGCGCATACCCGTAAAAAAAAAAAAAAAAAAAAAAACGACCGATTTACCATATACACACTACAGTTTGCTGACGACCAAGTAATTGTGGCTAATGATAGAAGTATAGAAGTATATGATGAGAAAGTTAACAGAAGAATACCAAAAGTGGAGATTAACGTGGACAAGACACAGTACTTATGTATTGGAAACGAATCCAGTGAGTTAGTACTAAAAAATAGACAAACAATATCTCCATGCAATGAGTATGTATACTTGGGTGTCACATTTGATAAGACAGGAACAGACTGTAAAGAATTGGAGAAAAGAATAGTAAAAGCAAAAAAAGTTATTGGATGTCTTAACAGTATTTTATGGAGCAGAGAGATAAAAAAGAATGTAAACTTTAACATATATGAAACAATGGTCAAAAGCACGCTGTTGTATGGAATAGAGACTTGTCGCGTAACAGAAAAATACAAAACAAAAATGGAAAGTGTCGAAATGGATGCAATAAGAAGATCAATGAGAATATCTAGAATAGATCACATAAGAAAAAAGAAGGAGGTGAAAAATAGGCGTCGGACAACGTAGAAAAACGTTCTAAACCGACATAGTAGTAGTACGATAATAAAACTTATTACGGGAATTAAACAGGTTAAAATGGGTTATGTAATAAGGTCTTAAAATTTTTTAAAAGTTCTTGTCTTGTGCCAAAAAATATTCTAAACACATCTTGTTTATTAAGAAAAACCCAAGCAAAAAGCGAAAACAAAAACATGTATAAAAATATGTTATATTGTTATCGGCCACAGTCTGTGATTGCAAATAATATATAAATATATAAACAGGAATTCCCGATATGCACTAAACAAACAAAAACAATGCGAGGACTTAAGCGTTGGCACCTAAAAGGTTAAACACCATCAAGATTTTTACAAAAAATTTAATTACAGGATTTTAACTTGTAAATAACATTTTCGAGATTATTTGTATCGGCAGCTCCTGTCACCAATTTTTCCGGAAAAATTGTTAATAGGTCCTCTCAAACAAACAATGTTGATTTCCTAGGTAGTTATCCTAGCTCGTAACGCAATTTATAAATTACAATTAATATTGTAAAAAATAATTAATTAGACCAGTACAGACACCTTTTAGAAGGGAAAAAAACTATTGGAAATAAAAGAAAATCTATCGCAGCCAATGGGAAAATAAAATTAGTCTCGATCCAAGTTATAAGGGTGAATTTTTTGGGATGAATGTTTTTTTTACGGTTTTAAGCGAAACTAGGTGTCCTATAGAAATACTCTGCATGCATGCAATGCAGGCAGGCCTTTATTGCTATATACTATAACAGCATTTCTTTATTCTTACCGTTATATTTTAAGGTTTGTTTTATATTGATTTTTTATAACTTTTTAAAATAAAGTCGAATTTTTTTGCTAAAATTTGGAAGTTTGTTTAATTAATAAATAAAAAGTTGAGGTTATGTGAAAGTACTAGTTTGACTTCTTTGTTCATTCTTTTTTTAAGTTTACCAAAATCTCTCTTTATTTGCCCTGGAAGTAACTTTTGTCCTCATTGAAAATAATGGTAACAGCTGTCAAATTTGCTGTTATTTTAACTGCCCAAAAACACCCTATCTTTAGTATCAGCTACCGTTATGGAGAAAAAGTAAAACCAATTCAGGAAAATTCGAATTTTTGGACACCGCTTAAATACCACTGAAACATTAATGTCTGATCATTTCGTCAAAAGACATGCATGCAATTTTTTTATGACTGAATAATTTTTATTTGTAAAATTAAAAAACTATATTCTTGTGGAGTATGTTAAGATTGTTCCTGATGGCACCAAGTCTGAAGATCACACAAAGGTCTTCCTTGAATTATCATAACAGCACAAGAAAGCAAAACAAAGAAAAACCTGGTTCATGGCCAATTTTGGATTTTCCAATCATTTTACTATAAAGTCTTTAGATTTGCACTAATTCAGACAGATGACAACAGTTCTTTAAAGCTTTAAAGTGTTTTTTATTTTATTTTAAAAAGTAAGATGTTTTTGTGGTTTATAAGTTATATATTTTCTCAATTTGTAACATGCATAAAATTACCCTATAAAAACCAACTAATAAAGTTTTTTACGGCGTTAATTTGTTGGAAGGGCCCAAAAAAACACAAATCTAAACGATCTATCGGTGCTTTAAATTCGGTCACCCTTAGGGCACAAACGCGCTAGATTTATTTTTTAAGAATTCTTGTTAATAATATTAGGTATATCTCTTTAAAATATTTTTTTTTGTGAAAATACAATATAAATATAAAATAATGTTTATATATTTTTAAAAATATTTTTAAACATTTTGTGTACTTTTTCAGAAAAATCTACAACTCAAAATGAAAGGATATCTAATCTTTGTTCTTCTCCTCATTTTGGCCATTACTACGGAAATCGCAGTTGGTGACTGTCTTTCTGGAAGGTAAGTTCAATAAAAATTACATGTTTGTATTTTTTCTGCAAACTGTGAAAATCAGAAACAACATATTCTTGCAAAAAACATCCCGATCTTTCTCTCTGAAAATAAATTAAATAAGAACTCTACAGTGTTGTCAGGGCAACATAAAATTTTAACCCTTACTGTTTTTTTTTTAATTTCATGTATGAATTTACGCCGCCATAAAATTCGAATTTTAAATACACTTTTGGACTAAATGGAAGTCTCTTTTTTATTAATCTGGACATCTAATTAACTAAAATTATCTATGGTAGAGAAAAATCTCCCTAAAAACTTAACATTTGGGAGTCTTGTTGTGTAAAATATTCAGTGGACTGAGTTTTTATCTAGTCTATTTGTTTTTTGACAGATACAAAGGCCCCTGCGCAGTATGGGACAATGAGACTTGCCGCAGAGTGTGTGGCGAAGAGGGACGCAGAAGTGGGCATTGCAGCGCTAGCCTAAAGTGTTGGTGTGAAGGATGCTAGCGAAAATACGAAGATACGAAGAACAACTTACTTACTGAATATATAAAAAGATAACTGCCAGTTATTATTTTTATCAATCTACTTACTAGCCAGTGATTTTTTGTATCGATCTGTTTACTATGTGTTGTATAGTGAAAATACATAATTTTATAAAAAATTGTTTCTGTGTAAATATATGCTTATAATATTTAAAAAAATTGTATCCGAGTATAATCTTATTACAATAAACACCCCCCACCCAACACCCCCCCCCCCCCGTCAACACTCCTCCTTACTCAATAATAGTTAGCACAGTTAAAGATACAAAAAAACTGATAATGGAAAATGCCGCCATTTTGGATTTATGACGTCATATAGGCCCTCCTACTCAAATTTGGGGCAAAATCACCGCGCTACTTAAAATTGAATGATCCGTCACCAATCAATCAAGGGTAGTCTTAAAGTTTTTTGATTAATCTTGATTTTTAAAATTTTTTGAATATTTGAAAACTAACAATATCTTTTATAGTTCTTGACATATATAGCTTAATAAAACGCCAACTCAATTGTTGTTCTATTGCAAACAAATCACAACGTATAATTTTTTCTGTAAAGTTAATATGACAAAAGTTAGTGAAAAAACATGAAACAAATCGCATATATGACGTCACACAGGATACCTTACTTAAATTTGAGGTAAACATAGTCCAGTCATTTTAGCTTGCAAAAGGTAGTGTAGTCACGATTTTGACATGACATTATGTTGTTGATATTAGAGTACTTAAAACATTTGAGTTTTCGACCATGAGAGTTTTTTTTTATATTATTGGGTTACTGACGTTTTAAAAAATACTTTTAGACAAAAGTTGAAGACAATAAAATTTCCTACAAAAACACTTTTGTACGTCTCTTTGTCAGATACATGATATGCGAGTTATAACGGTAAACATTTCGCCGCCATTTTGGATTTTGACGAATTTTTTTTTAGTGCCTTTAACTTCGAAACTGCTTATTTTTGAGAAAATCTGTAATAACATAAAATAAAGACCAACTAATAGCCTATAAAATGAGAGATCATTAAGTTATCTGAGACGAACCCTGAAGTGTTAGCAGTTCACCCGTTTCCTATGTATTTCTATAGTATATGCAAAATAAACCGAAAGTATTCAGTTTTGTCATTTTCTCACAAGGTAAGCATTTTACAGGAAGTGTGTAATCAACTTTATTGTAGAAAATTAAATTATCCTTTAAACGATGTATCACCTAAGTGGGCCAGGTCCACGGTTAGCACTTAATTCGCATCCATAAATTACGATTACGAAAAAAAAGTTTTTTTAGGTTTTATTCACTTTTCAAACAAACTAAGCATTTTAGGGAAAAACGTTAAAATACATTTTTTAGAAAAAATTAAAAGTTCTTTTAAACGGCGTATCACAAAGTTGTGTTAAAGCTATTATTGACACTCCCAATGCGTTGTTTTTTTCTAATGATTTTTTTTTAAAATTTTTATTTGTTTTATTTAATTTTCTTAAAAAATAAGCTTTCTGAAAAATCTTGTTTTACTCTATTTTGTTTGAAATAAAATTATCTTTAAAACGATATGTATCTGGTGGGTTTTTGTTAACGCGGAACACTCAAGGAATATACGCATGTTTGGTGTATTAAAGATTATTTTCAACAATATACCGGATGGGCCAAAAAAAACCGGACAATTTTTTTTTCATTATAACTTTTGAACTATACCAACGACTTTAATGGGACGAACTGCACTTGACAGAGAATTAATCAAAGTTTTGACTCAATATATTTCTTTGTCCGCCGTCGCAAAATCCAAGATGGCGGACGAATTTAAAATGTACCCTTCTAAGATGCTCGTCTTGCGTTGCGAACATGTTTTCATTATTTTGTTAAACTAGTAAACAAGGTGCATTATTGCCACGCACAACAAGGTACGACTCAGCAAAATCGGTTAAGTGGTTCTAGTTTATTCTTATTTTCTAAACATGTTTTAGTTTTTACTTTAATTTATTGAAAAGCACTACTTTTTCCCCGCACAACGAGGTACAAGTTAGTAAAATCGGTGTGGTGGTTCTCAAAAAATCTATTTTTGTTTCAGCCATTGCTTTACAGATTATTTGATTGCATTGCCAATCCTGTCTGCATTCATTTCCTTATAAACTCATTATTACTGAACCGATCTTAGTGAAATAAAAAAAAATCATAGTGACAATTGATTGTTTTTTAAAGATTATAATCGAAATTTACCGCCATCTCAGAAGTTAAGTGAAGATGTCGGACAGAATCATATTTTCATTATTCTTATTTTCCAAAAATGTTTATGTTTTTTTTGTTATGAATACTACCACTTTTCTCCTGCTTAACAAGGTACAAAGTAATAAAATCGGTGAAGTGGTTCTCACAAAATCCGCCATTTTTATTACAAATTATACGATTGCATTGTCAATCCTGTTTGCATTCGTTTCTTTATAAACTCATTATTACTGAACCGATTTTAGTCAAATAAAAAACATCATAGTAAATAAATAAATAAATACAGCTTTTATTTCCTTTAACAATTTTACAACTGTATGGGATACGTCATTATTAATAATTTTTTGAAAACAAAATAGGTACGTTTGTCAAAATATGATACAACATATTAAAACGACAATTCTTAGCGCAAATCTAAACAGATTATTTATCTAGAATCAAATTAGAGGAGTATAAATACATAAAACTTTAAACAACTAACTACATAATAATATAAATTTGATTGAATTAATTAAAATCAAAATACGATTTAAATAAATAAATAAAGACATATTTATATAAACATCTTTAAAAATATTATTTGACTTAATTTAAAATAAAAAATTTTCATGTACATGTAAAACTCAAATTATAAAAACACAGTGAATAATAAAATTTGATTAAAGTAATTAAAATCACACATATACTCAACAACACGTGATAAAAAAACGTACAACTTAAAACCAAAAAGTACCAAACACTAGTTTTTATCTTGGTTAAAATATTCTTCCAATGAGTAAAATGACCGTTCTAATGAGTATAATTTTAATCTAGTTAATATTCGGTGCATCTCGGATTTGTTCTGGTAAATATGAATAAACCATTGATATCGAGGAAATGGTAAAGGAAACAGAGAGTGCTGAGAAAAAAAATCAAATCTTCTGCCTCATGTGACGAATTTTTTTTTTAACCGACAACGAAGGTGGAACACGACCCATTGCAGGCACGATAGAGAAAGATATAAAAATAAAAAAAACGAAGTAAATTTAATTTAATAACTTATCTTAAAGCGTCGAGACAGTTTGCATCTTTGTCAAATACTCCCGCTCTGCATGCGAAAGAGATACGTTCGAATGGTTCGATTTAAAGCAAAAAGCACTATTCTGAAAAGTGAACACACGCATAGTAAATATTCTTTTAGTAGTCATCTCAAAATGCGCCGGACATCTCGCACCTCTCTCAAACCCTCCCACCTTGAGCGGAAAAGAGACACAGCGGGCCAAAATGTCCCGGTAAACGAATCTAACACTCGTATTTTCATTCATTCGTCTGTGGACCACCAGTGTTGCTTGTTAGCGTTCGTGATTTTATTGTGTTTTTTGACAAATTATAGACAAATTTCTGTTTTTTTTTTAAGAAAGACAAAAAAAACTATCTGCTTAACCGATATAATGGTTCGGGAGTGTACTGTGTGTAAAAAACTTGATGTTTTAGATGAAGAAACATCATTTCATCGGTAAGTTAAAATGTCAAAATATTGCCTAATGCATTGGCGTAGATGTTTAGTTTTGTGCATGTTTTGTGAATGGTTTTGTGGAGGTAAGAAAAAATATTATTTTATAAAACGATATTTTAATTGAGTTGTAATATAGGCAGGTACTTTAGTTTATTTTGTTACAAAAGGGGATAACTAGGTAGTAGTTAGGTACACGGTTCTTGTTTATTTATTGGTTTTTGAAAAATTCTACGTTTAATATTGATCAAAATTGACTGAGACCAATTAAAATTTACAATTTGTTATGCGTTTATACAACAAAATAAACAAATATTTTGGCTCAAGGAATTTGCCTACCTCACTAGGTACCTACCTCTTATAGCTTGGAAAAAACCCAACCACCCCACAGGTACCTACAGTTCTTAGAAATCCAATTTTTCAAAATAAAGGCCTTTATTTTTAACAAAACAAAGTCTTGAAAAGAGACTACCTGACCCATTGTCATCTAGGTATACCTACCTACGGGTCTTTCAAAAGTAGTGGAACAACAAAATTTATCAGACATAAGCAACTTTCCAACTCTGTCTATTTGAAAATTATATTTTTCAGATCTGCTGTTCAAAACAGTTTTGTTTATTTTTAACAATGTAAGCAATTTTTGACGCTGCCATAGTTCCTAAGAGACTTAGGATTTTGAATTTAAAAAAAAATATTTTTTAAAACCTTATTGAACCCAACCTAGGCTGACCTGCCATTTTTACCTAGTATTTGTAGCGGTTTTAGTTAGTAATCTCATCTGTCGTTAAAATTTTAACTTCACTATTTATTCGTTTTTAAAGTAAGATACTTTGAGATCGATGGGATAAACAGCAAATGTCATTATCCATATAGATTTAGCATGGCATTATCTTTGTCAACAAGAAGAGAACATCATGACCTTTAAATACTTTCAAAATTATATACGAGCCGTACTAGTAAAATAACTCTAAATTCTTCTCAAGTGAATACTCGAAATCAATATCTTTTTTGCAATTCAGGGACTAAAAACGCATTTTAGTCCCTCATTTTAGGGACTAAAATAATACTTTTTATCCCGGGGACTAAAATATTTTACTCCCGGGGACTAAAATATTTTAGTCCCTGGACCCGAATTCATGGTTTTTTCAAATTTTGTATTTTTGTATTTGGGAGCATCTAAAAATAGGCCTATACACTATCAAAATAAACTACCTAGCCTAATCTATACATTTCTACGTTATTTGACATTATTGTTTGTTATATTGATATTCAAAATAGCGCCGCTACAGCCAACTAAATGAATCAATGATCGTGGATCTGAATCGATTTCGCTTCGCTGTTGGTTGAGGTTGATGTTTTGCAGTGGAGATCCGAAAATTGCTGGTTCGATGTGATCAGTGCTGCTGTCTTCGTTGATTGTGGGTTCTGGAAAATTGCATACTGTTACGGTACGTGATTGGCCTTGGCTTTTATGACTCTTGACATCTGTCCTCAAGTTTTGACTGAATATTTTATCCGCCACATTTTTTTTGTTTTCGATTGATTGCTCAACATACCCTTCAGCAACGGTAGCACTTTTCCAACCACCGTGTCTTTTGAGCTGGTCAAGATTCGCTCCAGAATCTGCTAAAAGGGAAGCAGGTACGCCTGAAGCAGTGTCCTGTGTATGAAACGGCCTCTGGCAGGTTCAGGAAGGCAGCTATTTTTCGCGGGAAAAGCCCAAAAGTATTCTTTCCAACAGGTTGTGATAAACATTTGCCGTCTTTATAGCCAATGAAATATCTCGATATTGTCAAATTTGTTGGTCTCAGAGCCATGTAGGATTTACAGATTTTCACTACGTCTGTAGCGTTGCTTTCTTTGGAGTTCTTCACTATGAAGCATCGGTCAGTTTGATTTTTCGTGTTTCGAACTGTGACAACAAGATGGAAATCTTGGACTTGAACATCTTCATTCTGTAGCTGGCACAGTTCAACACCCCTGCATGCACCGGCAACTCCCATTATCAACGCCACCTGGAAAAAAATGATTTTTCAGTTACTAAGTAGCAATACAATTTTTTGTACAAACTACGTAACCTGATAGCAACAAATGATATTTCGAATCAGTGACGTTAACATGGTTCAAAATAATGTAAAAACAGTTCACTTTACCTTGATCATCAAATATTCTTGATTTGGTGCTTCCTGGAGGAACTGCTGGATATGATCCATGTCCAGTATTCGAGACTTCTTTGGGCGGTAGCCATCCCCATTTCTTTTCAAAAATGCCTTCAATTTTGAATATTTTCCAATGTCCAAACTTTTTTCAACGATCAGCTTTGATTTAATCATTGAATAATGTGACCAAACCGTTGAAGCCTTCAAATTTTTCGCATGATGGAAGAAATATGCAAGAAGTACCTTCTCCTGTGTAACATCAGCAACATCCTTAGCTTGACACCAGTCCAGGAAATGTTTGTATTGTTTTTCATATATTTTCTCCGATTTAGCGGGCAGCAGTGCCTTCACTGCCTCTGCGGCAGCTGTATCAATATCAATATCCATTTTTTTTACTTTTGGGAACGCACTAGCAAATCGCAGAATACTCCACGGCGTTGTTTGTATTTTAACAGTATTATCCAAGGCTATCTAAGAAATATCAACTGACTTAACGTCAGAGAATGAATGGTACTTTATTGGTTGTCACATTTTATAGGCCAATCAATAGTGCAGTGGAGATGACTTTCTTTTCGAAAAATTTAATTAAAAATTTGAATGAAACTATGGCCAGAATTGCAAAAAATAGTATATATACCACTTGACTAAAGTGTCTTTTTATCCCTCAGCGAATTGTAGCCCTCCCTGCGGTCGGGCTACAAACATTTCGCCTCAGGATAAAAAGTATCACTTAGTCCCTGGGTATATAATGTACTATTTTATATTCCTTTTCACATGTCATTAGCAAATCAGAGATTTTTTCGGGTCAATAAAACAGTTTTTAAATCAACTCTCCCGGGTTGCTTTTAACCCTGGTTATAACCTCATTGTAATATTTTTGTTTTTAGTTTATTTTACCTTTTTTTAAAAATTGACATTTTGTTTGTCAATAAAAATGTAATGAAACAAAATGAAAATTACGGCAATTCATGTACAAATTTCTTGGCATTACTCCAAACCCCAAACATTAAATAATCCAAATGGTGAATAAATAAAAAATAGAAGATGAAAATGTTGAAAAAGTTAATATTGAATAAAAAAATTTTGAAAAATTAAAATATTGAATAGTCAAAATTGGTTAGGTTAGTTCATTAATTAGGCCGAAGGGTTGGGTTGGTTGGTAATGTTATTTAATTAGGTTAGTTAGGCTGGTGGATGAGTTGAAAAATTTATGGTGAATTATCTTACATACAGGATGCTAATTGCTCTCTGCTCGGTTCGAACTACATTTTTTTTATTATTTTTTATTATTGGAAAAACTAACTACCTACCACCAGTGGCGGATCCAGGAGAGGAGGGGGAGAGGGGCCCACTCTAACAAATACCTTAGATATAATTGTAAGGCCTTGGCAAAAAAAATTTTTTTTATATCATTTTAAAAAGTGTTCATCTGTAACACATTTTATTTCCATTTTTAGCCATCCATACCCTAGGTATGGAGGCCACGGTCTAGGACAACTCGGCGCCGGGCCAACTCGGCGCCGCCAACTGAGCGCCGGCCCAACCCGGCGCCGGACTAAATTTTTTTTTCTATAAAATGTGCAGATGAATAACAAAATCTTTAAAACATTTTTTACGCAATTTTCTTCAAATTTGGTTTTGTTAAGTAAAGTTAAATTCATTAAGTCAAGTGTTAAAATTTGGTAGGTGTAGTGTTTGGTTACCTGGTAACACTACAATTTACGTTTTTTATTACAACATTGGCGGATCCAAAATGTTTGCAGTGCCTGAGAACACTTAATACAGTTTTTTTTTTATATTTAGCTTTCCTAAAAATGCTGAGCATCGAAACCTGTGGATCTCTTTGCTGGGTCTTGAAGGTGATAGATTGCCCAACCAGAACGCAGTTATATGCTCAAACCATTTTCAACCATCCGATTTCCATCGTGGAACTGATGGGAGAAGAAAACTCAAGCCAGGAAGTCTTCCCAGAATTCTCCATAGAGCATTTGATAGCGAAAGGTTAGTTTTTAAAAATAAATATAGTATTTTTTCTCAGATTTTTCAGTATAGGTAAATAAAATCACTCCTTGGAAAGAACATTTTCTTTGAGAATATTTTACACAGAACACAAAAAAGACCATGTGTTTTTTTTTTAGTTCGGAAATACAATCAGATTCAACAACCTCTGGCACTCCTCTTACAACAAAAATTAAAACTTTGAAGGAGAATGTTTTTGAACAACTAATAGAAGAAACACCAGCTTTTGTTATAAGGTATAGTTATAAATTAATTTAATAAAATTAATATTATTAATAGATATTTTTGTAAATATGCATTTGGTTTCTAGTGTTCAAAATATTTGGCTATGGAACTTAAAATGAATACTAAATTTGCAGTGCAAAAATTAATATTTGCACCTACTTAGGACACATTTTAAAATTATGTAACATAAAAATTCAAGATTTTTGAATGCATTTTCCAGAAAATAAACAACTATTCATAAAGAGGATGAAAAATCCTGAATTAAAAATTTTTCTACTGATAAGTAGTTTTTTTTTTAGTTAAATTTTGAAAATAGAAACAAACTGCCAATGCGGTTCAACATGTACTGACAAAAATTCTCGAGAACTACTTACACCAGAGCAGTGATATAGGGCTTACTTGAAAGGTCTTTTGAATAAAGTATAACGTGATTTATTTGTATTAAAAACAAAACTGAAATTTGAAAAAAATATATTTTTCAAAATTTCTTAAAAAATTATTATTTTTTTTTTCAAGATCTTCACTAAATTTTAGGATGGAGAAATGATTCATTTTGGAAAAAAAAGTTGAAAATGAGCATTTGCAAATACAATACACAAAACAGACATTTTAGACAAAAACTAACAGTGCCAAGTTTACCAATGTTACCTGAATTTAAGAAAAAATATTAAATCGTAAAAAATAAAAATTAAAAAAATCCAAAATTAAGAAAATAATAAACTATGTATTTTTTACGTTTTAATGCTAAAACATCACAATGATAGAAATAATTCAGTAATTTTTTATTTAAAATGTCTGTTTTGTGTATTTTTTTCAAGAAAATTATCATTTTCCTACTATTTTTTCATGTTTTTTATTGTTATTTTTTTTTAATGAACCTATTACTTCTCCTAAAATTTGGTGAGGATCTTGCTAAAACATAATATATATGTATATATTTTTTTATTAAAAATAAAAAATACTTTTTTGACAAATTTTGAAAAATATTTTTTTTTCGGTTTTGGTTTTATTAAAAGATAAATCACGTGATAATTCGTTCAAAATGTAATTTAAAGACCTTTTAAATAAGCACTATATTACTACCCCCGTGTAAGGAGTTCTCGAGATATTTCTTTTTAGAACATATGTATATAGCCAAATTAGCAGATTTTTCGATTTTCAAAATTTAATTAAAAAAACTACTTATCAGAAAAAAATTAAAATTTAGGATTTTTAATCTTATTTATGGGTAGAATAAATGTACCAAAAATTATCAAAATCGGTAAGGTACCAAACCTCCATTTTTTTTTGGTTGATTTCATATGAAATGAGCCAACATTGAGTGTACGCAAAGCTAAATCGCCCTCCCACCCCTTCAGCATTACGTAATTTAAGAATAGTCCCTTAGGTAGAGGTATAGCTTTATAAATAGATTATAGTATACAATCATAATAATCATCACCATGTTGTTGTTTTTAGAGAGGAAAACAAGTTGGAAGAAGAAACAAGTACATAATTACTAAGTATTGCTGGACCATCAGGACTATGTACCACTGTCATATCAAAGGATTTTACTCTTCCATTGGCGTAAGTACACATTTTTAGCCATAATAATTTAAAGTAAGATTTTTCGTAAAGTGCTACATTGTTTTTTGATAACTTTGTTATATTTTTGGATGTTGACTACATTTTTAATAAGTTATTGTTTATTACATTATAATATCACTGCACTCATTAAAAAATTTGACTATATATATGAATGTCTATCAGGCTATCTACCCGTCACAAAATTTCTCAAGAAGTTAGATCGATCATTTTTTAAAAATATATTATGTATTTTTTTACTTTTTTAGGCCCCATTCTCCCCATTTGTCATCTTCTACCTTAACAGCTTCTGAAGTAGAACTACTAAAACAAGACGAAAAAAGCTCCAGAAAAAGGTGAGAGTTAATCAATATTTAGTTAGACCTGGTTTTTAGCTCACACATATACTATACTGTAGTAGTGTGAGCTATGGTGATCCTAATTTTTTCGAGAAAAAAAAAGTTGCTCCGATTTCAAAAATATATATCTTTGCGTTTCAGATGATTTTAAAACTTTTTTGTCGCGCCGTCTGTCTGTCTGTCGGTCTGTATGTATGTCTGTCTGTCTGTCTGTCTGTCTGTAACGACCAACGCGCATAACTCTAAAACAAAATCCACCGAACACAAGCCAAATAAAAGGATGGGGGAAGATTTCAAAAATTAGAATTTATGTGAAAATATGGCGTGTGTGATATCAAACGAAAGGTAATTGAGTATGGAGTTAAACAAAATACATTTTAGTTCTTTTTTCTTCAAAAAGGGTGGGGGTAGATTTCAAAAATTAGAGTTTACGTGAAAATATGGCGTGTGTGATATCAAACGAAAGGTAATTAAGTCCGGAGTTAAACAAAATACATTTTAGTTTTTGTTTTTTTAAGGGTGGGGGTAGATTTCAAAAATTTGAGTTTAAGTCAAAACATGGCTTGTGTGGTATCAAACAAAAGGTAATTTAGTCTGGAGTTGAATAAGATATATTTCAGGTTTTAGTTTTATTAGCTCGCACGTACACTATAACTATAGTACCTAGTGTGAGCTTAGGGGCCCATATATTGGCAGAGTATTTTCTATACTATCAGTGTGCTTTTGTTCTAGAATTTATGTCCGGTCGAAAGCAAATTTGACAATGTTGACATTAATATGGTAAATGACAGCAAGTTAGTTGTCGTCTGTAGCGCAGTGGTAAGACGTCCGCCTCGCACTCTGGCGGTCCTTGTACGAGTCCTGTTAATTGATGCTATATTGATGGAAGGTCCCGGTATAAATGAAGAAAAAAATTAAGATGGTGGAAATTTTTTACCAAAATGACACAATATAGAAGATAACAGGCTTTTTTTCCAACAGTACAGCATAGATTTACAAGTATTATGTTTTTGGTGTTGTATGAATTGATCGTTTAGTGTTAAAAAATGTTTTTTTTTCTATTGCAGAAAGAGATACACTTACCCTGGAGACTTGGAAAGCAGTGATTTTTCTACTCCTCGTAAGAGGCGGAGAAATTTAGACATGATGCAAACCAAGATAAAACTGCAACAAAAGAAGATTAAACTTCTACAAACATCAGTCAAGAG
The DNA here is from genome assembly GCA_963576565.1 of Aspidapion aeneum. NCBI lineage: Eukaryota > Metazoa > Arthropoda > Insecta > Coleoptera > Brentidae > Aspidapion > Aspidapion aeneum. Next base: position 28,453,257 of record OY755046.1, read on the forward strand.
GTTGTCTTCGAAGGTTACAACCTTAAAAGAACTTTTGAGCTGCTTACGGAATAAAAATTTCATTTCGGAACATGCAGAGCCTGCGTTAAAAGTAAGAAAAAAAATTATTTGGTACTAGCAAAAGATTTACAAAATAATGTCTTTTTATGGAGGTTATACTAAGAAAGACGAAGTATGCCTAAAATGATCAATCTCTGCAAGGTATATTATTAACTTCTGGTCTATAAGTTAAAAAATATCTGAAAAATGAACATATTTGATTTAGCAATTTAATTTTTATTTACCTTGTAGATTTTCAAAATATTGATAGAAATTTTCACATTCACATTACATGTAAAGTTTGAAGCCTGTGTAAAGTAATACTTGTGCACTGTGCTGGAAAATTATATCACAAAATCGAGAAGAAAAGAGAGTGGTGTCTAAACTATTTTTTTTTAGGCATCCCTGTCAGGAGTTCCAAAAGAACTTTTTGAAAGAATTCTACAAGGACCTACCAAGCAAAAGTATAATGAGACCTTGAGATCTTTTGCTTTGACGTTGTCGTTTTACTCACCTAAAGCCAACAATTATGTTAGAAAAACTTTTAACGCCTCATTACCAGATACGTCAACAATATCCAAGTGGTTCAAGGTAATTGACGGAAGTCCTGGGTTCACTCAAGAAGCTCTTAACGCCATCAAATTAAAAAGCAAAAACGGTACACAGTCGTTGTTATGCAATTTAGTGTTTGACGAGATGTCAATAAGAAAGCTAGTTGAGTGGACAGGCAAACAATTTACTGGCTATGTTGATATCGGTTCGAAGATATCCTCAGACTGCCTCGATGAAGCTAGGGAAGTCTTAGTTTTCCTGGTAACTTGTGTTAATGGATCTTGGAAAGTGCCTGTAGGCTATTTTTTTCTAGATGGCCTATGCGCTACAGAAAAGGCTGGGTTAGTACGAAGATGTCTAGAGATGTTACATGATGATGGAAAAACTGGCGTCACTATTTGTTCCTTAACTTTTGATGGGGCTCCGGTAAATCTTTCAACAGCAGAAGTACTGGGTGCTAAATTTGAGGACATTAATAATTTAAAAACTGACTTTACATAATATTAGACATAAGTCATATGATAAAATTAGTCAGAAATGCTTTTGGGTCTGTCACTGGAATAAAAGATGGCAATGAAAGACCCATTAAGTGGGATTTCATTAATCGGCTAAAAGAAAAGCAGAGCTCGGAAGGTTTGCACGCGGCTACGAAATTAAGAAAGCGACACATTCATTGGGTCAAAGAAAAAATGAAGGTAAAGCTTGCCACTCAAACTTTGAGCAGAAGTGTAAGTGATGCAATTACATTTTTGAGGGAAGATATAAAAGACCCCGATTTCGAGGATTCTGAGGCTACTTCAGAATTTATTTTGAAATTCAATGATTTATTCGATATGCTAAACTCAAGGAACTATTGGGCAAAATATTTATATAAAAGACCTTTTTCTGAAAAAACGGAGCAAGTTTTCATGGAAAAATTCCTAGAAATTGAAGATTATATTCAGGGTCTCACTCTAAATGGTAGACCCATTTTGTCTTCAGCCAGAAAAACAGGATTTCTTGGAATCCTTATAACATCTTTAAGTGTGAAAAACATATATTTCCTTTATGTTAAAGAGAAACAAGTTTTACAATATCTTCTCACATATAAGTTATCACAAGACCATCTGGAACTAATATTTAGTGTCTTCCGCAGCAAGGGAGGGTTTAATAATAATCCCTCAGCAAGACAGTTTGAGGCTGCCTATAAAAGAATAATAGTGCACTCCCAACTAAAAGCCTCTAAAAATGCAAACGCGGTAGATTTAGATAACTTGACTATTTTAACTTGTGGATCTGGCACCAGGCTTTTAACAACAGAAAATCATAATTATCTGGAAGAAGATGATGAAGAAGAACAAAAGTACAAAATATATTTACAAACCGTCAATGAGAAAGTTGACAACTGTCTGCGATTAGACAGTACATTTGGCAGTAGTTTAACGACGTATCAGGATGATATAGTCACTTATATTGCTGGATATGTTGTACGTAGTATTGAAAAAAAAATTACTTACCACAAATGTATATCACTATTAAAAAATAATGTTACTGTTTCAAAACTTCAGGTTCAAAAAACATACGGGAAATTAGTCAATGCTAGTGAAATAGTAATATTGCTTTGTAAAAATGCCGAAAAATATTTTCGCTGTTTTCATAAAACAGTTAATCTTTTTAATAAGAGTTTAAAAAATTTGCTTCAAATTTTAATTAACAATACCTTAGATTATCAATTATTAGCTAAGGTGTATGAATATTGTGGTGATCACATTTTTGACCATGATGTTCTTGACAATGGGGCAGAGCTAGCCAAATTAATTTTAAATAGATATTTTTCCCTAAGAATTCATCATGAAACAAATAGAAAAAAAGATTTACTTTACAAAAATAGAACTCGTAGCGTGAATACAAAAACTGTACTATCCGCAACGAGTAAATCAAATAACAGAAATAAAAGTAAAAAATATTGGTAATAAAATAAAGTAAAATGATAATAAGCTGAATCAACTGTATTTTCAATGTATTTTTTTATTATTTAAAAATTTAAAAACAACTCTCAAAAATCTCGATGAAAACATAATAATTATACAAAAAAAATATGCTTTGCTTTTAAATATTATTTGTTATTTTATTTTGTTAGCTGTAACTAGTTTGTATATTGTATAATAATTTAACTTTAAAGTTTAGCTGTTTTTAATGGACATTGTTTCAAGTATTTAAGAGGGTGGTCAAAACAAACCACAAAGTTCATATTTTTGCAAAAATGCCTTTTTTGTAGTTTGTTATGACCTCTTCTACCACCCATTTAATTATAAAATATGTTTACATAACACCCTGTATAATTAGTTATGTTGTGATTTTATTTTACCAACTAATAATAAGTTAAAATGTTATAAAAAAATATCAGAATATTTTATAGCAAGATCTCGAATAGGAAAGTAAATTATTTTATATTATACTGTAAAAAAATATATATTAATTTCAAATTTGGTAATATACTGATTTTTTTAAACTATTGGCCTACTATCTACCTCAACTTTAGAAAATCCCAATGAACCTATCTTGTACTTATTTAGTGGCCTTTTGACTTCCTTGGCGGACGTTTTAACTATAAGATTGTCAATAATATCCAAAAAGGGTACTAAATCTTAACTTTTCGACTAAAAAAAGGATGAAAACATTGAATTTAGATGACCAAGTATACAGGGTGTAGTTTAAATGATGCACCACACTTTAAGGGTTGGTGCAGAAGGTCAAAACTAGAGAAAAAGTTCAAATAACTAGTGGTCAAAAGTTTTTTGTTTCCAAGTTAAAGCATTTGTCAAGTTTGAAGAGTGAGGGAAAACTGGGAGTTTTAAAAATGACAAATTTGACATTGTCAAATAATTTTTTAGTTCATTGTGATTTTTTTTTATTCTTTTGTTCTAAAATATTAAAGGTTAAAAGATAAATTTGTAAATTTTTGTTATAAAATAAACATCTAAAGGCCCCTTAATAATTATAAACAATTGTGATAATAGTACCAAATTTAAAAAGATTTTTTAAAATTTTTGGTCGTAATTTTCAGTAATATTTGCTTCTTTAAATAATTTTACCACATAATTGTTACTTCTATTTTAACTCCAAAAAATGTTGATTTTCTATTTTCAAGGAAGGTATAATAAAAAATCGAAAAAGAATCCTTCACTATGAGACCCAGTATCTAAAAAATAAAGAGGTTTAATGCAAAGTGGAATAGGAAAAATATTCTTCTTTTGACCTTCTCTACCACGCCTTAAAGTTTGGTGCATCATTAAAATTACACCCTGTATTTTAATATAAGTTATTTATTGTTACAATTCTAATTTTGATTTTTGAAGATGCCGAAGTGCACCAGTCACAAATATTAGGCACCGAAATTAGTACAAAAAATGCAGATCAATATCATGATCAACAACAAAAATATATGTATAGATCCTGTCAGTCCTTATTGGTCCTGTTCAGGTTAAAAAAATACCTAACCAAACCTTGTCAAATTTTTCAAAAATTCTTAAAACTTTAAAATGATAAATTTTTTAAAAAATTCTCAGAATATATTTCAACACTCGACTTAATGGACTCAGGTCTACTACTGACTACAAATAGTTACCAAAGCCATATCGCAAGAAAATTGCGTAAAGGATTTATTAGAAATTTTTGAATATTCTGTTTTTTAAAAATTTTATCAAAAAAAAAATCGGAAGCCGAGTTGTACGGCGCCCAATGTGTTTTAATCTAATTTGTCTATAAAAGATGCAGCGAAGAGGAGAATAATAAAAAAAATTCGTGTTAATTATAATATTTATGGACTTAACCTATGTTAAAAGTCACAATTTATTTTATTTTTATTTTACTCCGCCACTGCCTACATCTACGATTAAACCGCACCTATCACAGACATACGTAGGAAAGCAACAACACGGCGTTGCCACCTAAGAATAAAACCAAAACAAAACACGTTTTGTATCTTTCTCCCAATCACTAAATTTTGTTTCGCATACCGTTTCAAAACAAAAATAAATTTATGAATGAAATACGAGCCTATTCCAAGTCTACTACTTGAAGTTAATGGAATAAACCTAATGCCCATAGATAATGGTAGGTTTTTTCCTAAATTAGACTTATTAAATGGAACCCTAGCTTTTGAATTATATCTCGTATTGTAATTATGTTTGTCCTAATTTTTGTTTATTTAAAAAAATATATTTTGAGAGTTCGAATACGTACAGCGAGTAGCAAGAGAGACCGTATCTTAGTCGAGACTCAATCTGGGCGTGATAAATAGTTTTAAGTTGTTGGACTGACAAAACAGACCTTAGATTCTTAAAAAGGTAATAACAGGATCCCAGCTTTTTTGTAATTTTAAATGTTTGTTCTTTCCATTGCAAACGTTCATCAACAGACAGTCCTAGGAATTAGGCATGTGCTTTTTTTGCAATTTTAGTACTATGAATATTTATTTCTAGATCTTCAAGATCACGATTTTGATATTTATAAAATCTGAGTTTTTTCCAAATTGAATAATTAGGAATTCCGCTCAAACCATCATTTTTTTCATTTTGGATACGCATACTTCTTTCAATCGTTTTTGATCTTTATTACTATTTTTATAGGTCGAGTCATCACTGTAGAAAGTCAGTTTGTCTCGGCTAATGGTCATGTTAAGGTCATTCAAATACAAAATAAATAGAACCGGTCCTAGAATCGAACCGTGAGGTACACCAACCTGAACATCTAATTGTGTTGATCTTGTTATTATTTGTTCTTTATTGGTATTATGTTTTACTTCAACAAATTGTTTTCGAGTCAAAAACTCTGAACCATTTACCTTCAGTGCTAACCCCAATGCAAGACATCTTCTGCAGAAGCCTGCAACTGATTGATCTTTAAAGATCAATTCTCAACCATAATTTTTTTGTTTCACTAAAATCGGTTTAATAATAACAAATTTATAAGGACAGGATTGGCAAATGCAATCGTATAATCTGTAAATCAAAGGTTGAAAAAAAAAGATTTTTTAACCTTTTAATAAATTTAAAGAAAAACTAAAAAGTTGTCGGAATCTTTAAAAAGAAATCAATTCTAACCAAGATATTTTTTATTTTATTAAAATCAGTTCAGTAGTAATGAATTTATAAGGAAATAAATGCAGATATGATTGGCAAGGCAATCGTATAATATGCAAAACCTTGGTTGAAACAAACATATGTTCTTTTAGAACCACTAAACCGATTTTGTTGTGCGTGGCCAGAATGCACCTTGTTTACTAAATTAAAAAAACAATGAAAAAATGTTCGCAACATAAGAATAAACGAGCATCTTTGAAGGGTAATTTCATCCGCAATCTTGTATTTTGCGATGGCGGACAAAGAAATATATTACAAGACGCTAGCGCTACCAAGTCCACTTTCAATCCCTGACTTCGCATGCGCAGGTCTACCAATATTATTTACCTCATGTATTAGAATAGATGAATACAGGGTGATTTTCACTTGAATGATTCTAACCACATGAAAATAGAAAGTTTCAAAAACCTAACCTAACAAAACCTAATCAAATCTTACCGAACCGAACCAAAGAAAACTGAACCAATAATTAAAAAAAAAAAACTTTCCTGACTTCCTGCCCGGGATCCTAGAGGATGTGAATCCGAACCGAACCAAACCGAACCTAACTAAACTGAACCAAACCTAACCTAACCAAACTAAACTAAAACACGTACTGCTAATTAGGTTTAGTTGGGTAGGGTTAGGTTTGGATAGGTTCGGTTCTGTACGGTCCGGTTCGGATTCACATCCTCTAGGATCCCGGGTAGGAAGTCAGGAAAGTTTTTTTTTCAAAAAAATATTGGTTTAGTTTGCTTTGGTTCGGTTCGGTTAGATCTGATTAGGTTTCGTTAGGTTAGGTTTTTGAAACTTTCTATTTACATGTGGTTAGAATCATTCAAGTGAAAATCACCCTGTACATCTATTCTAATACATGAGGTAAATAATATTGGTAGATCTACGCATGCGAAGTCAGGGATTGGAAGTGGACTTGGTAGCGCTAGCGTCTTGTGAAATATATTTAGTCACAACTCTGATTAATTCTCTGCCAAGTGCAGTTTGTTCCATTAAAATCAATTGTATAGTTCAAAAGTTATCGTGAAAAAATTATTGTCCGGTTTTTTTAGCCCACCCGGTATGTAGAGTTAAAAAAGATTTTTTAGAAAGCTTAGTTTTTAATTAATAATACAATTTGATAATTTATACAGTGACAGTGTGTAACTTGAAATAAATTCAGCAAATCAATATCTTAATTTTTTTGGCAAATCAAACACATCGATTAAGAAAAAGGCACAATTAAAAATACAAGCAACTAGAAACTGGTGATCGAATTCCAAAACACTATAATCAATTGTGTAAATTACAATTTGCAAAGAGCAAAAAATGAGAAAAAAAATGTTTTTTTTGCTCAGCTGGGACTCGAATTCGGAACCTCTGGCTGCGCGTCAATGCCCAAAGAATCACCTGCTCCCGACTTTGGTAATTAAAAAACTATCACTTCACTTCTATCACAGGAAAATAACTAATTTATTGTTATCGGTCACAACTTTTTATTGTGATTAATATATAAAAAGTAAATATATTTAACAAATTAAATATTTTTTTTTGATACTTCCGCACGCTCGTAGAAATAATTTTGTACCCTAGGCAAAAAGTATTTGCTACCGCTAGACAAATGTCGATGCTTGCGGAAAAGTATTACTTTCCGCACTTGTTAGGAAAATAAGTTTTTTATTCTAATTTTAATAATAACAATTTTCGTAATTGTGAAAAATAAGACACTTAAAACTTGAGAAAGATTCACATTTTTTTTACCAGCTCAGCGTGCGGAAACCCCTTAAAAAACCTAGGAATCAGTACCTTAATAGAATAAAATGTCGATGACCTTAACAACCCAACGTTCAAATAGTTGTCATAAACCGCCCATCTCATGAACTTGTTAAGGTTTAATGCTTTATCCGCATGGCAATGATCTGCTAAATAAAGTGTCCAGAAATATGTTTCTCGATGTGGTGTGGATGTTTAGGCATACAGCTGTGAATTTAATAAACGCTTTCTTATAACTTTTGTTATTTTTTTATGGGTTGCGCACGCTCGAAGTAAAAATAATGTTTCTAACTCTTGCGGAAAGTTTATTTTCCTCATTTGCAACTGCAATCGCGTGCAAAATCAGTAATAAAATAAGTGCTTCTACTACTGTCACACAAGGAACCATTGGAAGGGGGCAATCCTGCCTAACTCCAGATTCTATACAGGGTGTCCCATCTAAAAGGTAACAGACGTCTTTTCGGGTATTTTTCGTGCGAATTTGGACAAACGCTCGGACACGTCGATTTTGTGTACGAGGGGACACTTTTTGGCTATCTTGAAATTTTTGTAGCACGCACCATTTTCGAGAGGTATATTTACCCCTATATTTTGAATAGGGAAACTGGGTCTAGTGATCCCTTGTTTTGAAGGCCTCTTGAATGTCATTAAAACCATGTTAAAATTTCAAAAATCTATCCATTAGTTTTTGAGATAATTGCCTTCAAACTTTCAAATTTAACATGGACTGATAAAATAAAAATTTAATCAGAATTTTATATTTTTCGGATTTAATTTTTATTTTATCATTCCATGTAAAATTTAAAAATTTAAAAGCAAATACAGTCGAACCTCTATAACTCGAACCTGAAGGGACAACCAAAACAGCTTTAGTTATAGAAACTCGAGTTACATGGGTTTAAGTACATGCGAAAAGTGCAGGGGCCGCTTAAAAGGTTCGAGTTATAGAGAGGTTCGAGTTATAGAGGTTCGAGTTAGAGAGGTTCGACTGTATCTCAAAAACTAATCTATGAATTTTCAAAATTTTTACATGGTTATAAAGATATTTAATAGAGCTTCAATTCATTCAAAGATTATAGCAAAATATGAGAAATTCAAATGTTTCATAATTTTTTACGAAATTTAAGAATCTTAGGGTAAGAATGTTATTGTTTTTCTAAATGTCAAAATTTGACAGGTTGATGTTTTTTTTTAAAATTAAACAACCTATATATTATTTTAGATTTTGACAGATATTTGCTTCCTGATATCAAAAATATATATGTTGGGATTATTTCGCTTATTAGTTTTGAAGATATATGCGTTTAAAAGTTTAAAAAATTAAATTGATACTCTTTAAAACATCACGGTAGTCATAAAAAGACAATCGCAGTGACACAAAAAGTGATGCTGATGCTTTTGTAAGGTATCTAATTAATAAATATTTATTATCCGTGGTAATTCTGCGCAGTAATATGTGGCGCCCCAAGCCAGTAAAAACAAAAATTAATACAATTTTGTTTAGGAAAAATAAATACTTATCAAATACTTCATTGGTAATTTTCTACATAGCCTCCTTGATTTTTAATACAATTTTGAATAATTCTTATAAATTTTCTGTGAATAGATTGATAGAGTGCGCAGAATTTCCATTAAAAGCGACGAATGTCTGTTCTATTTTCTCTAGTAGAATTTAAAGTGTTTCCAGTCTTTCAAATTCTACAAGAAAAAATAGAACAGACATTCGTCGATCTCAATGGAAATTATGCGCACTTGCACTGCGAAAATTGTATTAATAATCAAGCAGGCTATGTAGAAAATTAGAATAGGGTGAGTCTCCTAAGATGTCCCCCAAACACAATAATTAGTTTCTTAATTTTTGTTGTTTTATTTTTACTTTAAAATAGTTTTTTGGGAAAGCCAATAGCTCTATTATTAACATGCTGTAAGTGGCTGTTCACTAATTTTAATACTTTAAGAAATAACAGAGATTTAAAAAAATTGGTCTTCACCGTCGATATGTGTCTTTCACGGAGGTGAGAAAATAACAGTTTAAATTATCAGTAGAACTCTTTTATTCAAAGAAATTGTGCTTATAATAACAAGAAACAAACTACAACCAAAAAACTATAAAAAAAAACTAATTTAAATTCTTAAATTTAGAAAGATCAGCCATAAATGTATACTGTTCCCTACTATTAATCATAGGTGTTGGTAGTTCACATACAACAATATTTTTAGCAACTAAAGAATTATCATCTTGTAAAGGATATATCAATTTTTTAGTGAACCGAACCGAACCGAAACTTTTACTTGCACCATAACAACATAGTGCTTAAACTGTTTTTTCCATAATAATTTGACCACCACAAACTCATTTTTTTGACACTCTCTGAAAGCTTGTTTTCTTTGTTTTCCACATTTTTAGAAATTTGAGTATGTGGTTCTTCATCTGAGATAGTGTAGATATTTTTATAGCTAAATGAAGATTGTTTAAGAAGGTTGGTTATTGGTTCTTCGTCTGAGCTGCTATCATCACTGTCGATTAATATATTTCTTTTTCTTAACATTTTGACTAAGTGCTCTTCATCAGAACTACTGAATATCATTTCATATTACGTGATGGTCCAATTTCATCTGAACATATTATTTATAGAAAAAACTAAGTACAGGGAAAGGAGGATCTGTTATTCCCGCAGTAAGAAAAACGATAAATGCGATGGACTGTATATATTTTAATTAATGAAAGCGCGAACAAACATAAATATATTGATATGAAATTACGAAATAATTAAAAGGTCCATAGGTTAATTGTGGGTACCACACAACGGAAATCAGAGACAAAGCACTCACCAGTTTGCAGCCAATTTCTCCACTTCCAAGGGGCCCCTATCTAGATCTAATGATGTCACCACGTAGCTGAAGGGCTGAAGTTTCTAGTTCTATGCTTCAGTACACCAAAATCGAGCACTTTCAAGTGTAGAAATTTGAAATAGTTGGAGAAAGTAAATTAACACGCCATTTCTCGAGGCGGTCGAAAAAAGGATCTCCTCATTCTTGGTGCGCATGTCCAAAATGCGCGAAAATGCACTCTGTCCGTCATTCAATTCTGTGGTTTTAAAATTTACAAACACCGCGAAATTTAGCGGGAGCTAACAGGATCTGGAATATAACTTTTTATATATTTAATCTCAGATTCTTCAATTTCTACTGGGATAATACACCTTTTTTTATAAAATCTTGCAGATTGCGAATCTCTTCACCATGAGCAACCAGTATTTTTGGAAAAAGATGAATCTAGTAGTCTGCCCAGAAAAGAAGATTTTATTAAAAAAAGGGTATAAGAAAACAACAAACATACCTTTTGTTTGCTTATACCCTTTTTTTAATAAAATCTTTTTTGCCTGGACAGAGTCTTCTAGATATTTTTCCAAAAATTGGGTTATTCTTTTTTTCATGTCTTACATGGCAACTATGCGTTTTTTTGTACATATATTTTTAGTTTTTAAAGAAATTCCAGTAGCGCTTTGCAGAAGACGGGTTGGTTTATACTTTTTGATAGTGTCGCCTGAAATCATTCCCCAAAAAAATTTATTTTGTCTTTTTTTCTGTAATTATTTAACTGATCTGTTTTGTTATTACTTCTGAAAAAAGTTCTACTGAAATATTAATTATACTATCTCATTGGGAGAACCTTTAGCTTGTCTATACTCTCTAAACTTTCTTCTAAGCCTATTCAATTTCATAAATATTAGTAAATTATATACCTTAAAAAAGCAACAGCATCACTTTTTGTGTCAATGCGATTGTCTTTTTAATTGGCTGAAACTTAGTTTTTTTAATTTTTAAACGCATATATCTCCAAAACTAATAAACTAAATAAAATAAATAATCCCAACATACAGTCGAACCTCTCTAACTCGAACCTCTATAACTCGAACCTCTCTATAACTCGAACCTTTTAAGCGGCCCCTGCACTTTTCGCATGTACTTAAACCCATGTAACTCGAACTCTCCATAACTCGAACTGTTTTGGTTGTCCCTTCAGGTTCGAGTTATAGAGGTTCGACTGTATATATTTTTGAAATTAGGAAGAAAAGGTCTATTAAAATCTAAAATAATATATAGGGTGTTCAATTAAAAAAAAAAAACCATCAACATGTCAAATTTTGAAATTTAGAAAATACAAATTAGATTCTGACCCTAAAATTCTTAAACTTTGTAAAAAATTATGAAACTTTTGTAATTATCATATTTTGATATCTATTCAAATTAACATTTTAGATATGGTGTAAAAGTATACGGGAAAACCCTGTACATATATCAGTAACTTAACTACGGGGTGACAGGGTGTTTCGCTTTAGGCGCACTTTTTGGGAGCGATAAAACTTAGAAAGAAATCAAAAATAACATAGAGAGGGATAAAAAAAATTTATTAGAAAAAATTAAATTTTTGTCATAATGTATATATGTACATTAATATTCCAAAAGCAAGGCAGGTAGCCTAACTTTTTTAGCCATAATAATAGCCATTTTTTTTCCGCAGAATTTAGTAATATAGTCAGTTTTAAAAATATTCTAAAACGTATAAAATAACTACAATATAACTTAAAAAATATTGTCATAAATTTTTTTTGTCTTCCTTTTTCGGACATGTTTTGAAAAGACGACTATTATGTTTTTTTTATTTTGCCAAAAAGTATATCTCAGTGCACAAATTGAGTACCAGCAGAACTAGAAATTTCGTGTTTTTGAGCAGAAACACACATTTAGCACCCAAAGAGCTCTACTCTTACCAAGTTTTGTTAAACTGGCATTATTTTTGAAAAAATAAAAAATAAAAAAATTACGGTTTTTTAAATTTTTTTCGAACATTTTGAGGTTATGTAAAAAATGACAATTACAAAAGTTTTAGGACTTTTTTATGGCCTATGACTTTTCTGTATGTCACTTTTTTCTCCGACGCCAACTTTCGCCGGAAATCGTAATATTACGATTCTATGCCCCTTTTTACCCACCCCCCCCCCCCCACCCAGAACGCCCCTGCTCACGCATTTGTTTTTTTTTTAGTTCGTTTTTTCGCCGCTCTACAATTTCCAATGCCCCAAGTCCTGTTAATAATGTTCTTTTTTTTGCCTTAAAATATGGTAATTCCACTGGCCTAAAAAGGAAATAAATAGTCCTCTTATTGGACGTCATAACACTACTGTAAAATGTCACCCAATATAATTTACATATATTGCTTAAAATTAAAAAAATTAAAAACGAATTTTTCCAGTCGTATCAGATTTTTTTGAAATGAGCTCTACCACAAGTCGGGTCATCCGATTTAAAAAAAAAATTTTTTGTAAGTAGACCTTTTTGCGGAGGTCCGATAAAAAATATTGCACCAAGAAGAAAGCAGGTTTATATCACAGTTGACGTATTATTGCCTTTTTCTAAAAAAACAAATATTAAGCCGCTAGAGGCAGCATTCCATTTAAAGTCGCCACCCTATATAAATAAATAAACAGAAATTCTCTAATAGGCATTAAAACAAGACTTTTTTTTACATAAAGCACTGGTACCTTAAAACTAAATGACAGGGTTTTAGCTTTGCAAACTAACGAGTTTGTTAGCTACAAAGACTTTTAGAAAATTGGTTAGGTACCATTTTGGAGAGAAAAGATCTATGATCTAGTTTTTATCAAAACTAAGCTTAAAAGGTTTTGCAATAGTTTTGTTAATAGATACAGGTAAATAATATATAAATAAATAAAAACAGGAATTCCCGATATGCATTTAAACAAACAAAAACAAATCGAGTTTAGACATAAAGCGCTGGCACCTAAAAGCCTAATTCCCATATATAATTTATTATTATTAACAAAAGTTGATCAGAACTAGGAAGTAACAAATGATAATGGCTTAAGACTGATACAATTGTGTGAAACCCACAACCTAAAAATAAATAATGGTTTTTTTAAACATAAGGATATTCATCGATATACCTGGATTTAGCCAACAAGAAATCTTAAATTAATCATTGATTATGCTGTAGGTGGACAACACTCGCAATTAAAGTGGTATGACGTGCGAGCACTTCGTGGTGTTACCTGTGGATCTGACCACCATCTGGTAAAAGCAAAAATATTATTCCCTTTAAGAAAAACAAATAAGGACGAAAGTATTAGAGAAAATAAAAACCTAGAGTGCATCGAAGACAATCAAAAATACAACTTTAAAAGTCTAGAAATCGAAAGTACTCAAAGATTGTATCAGAACCGATTAGATCAAAAATTAATTAACACAAATCACTCATTTGAAGAGATATATACAAACATAATAAAAAGCTTGAAGGAAGCAAGCAACGAAGCTGTTGGATACCAAGATAATAGAAATAACAGGAAGATGTGGTGGACGGAGAAAATACAGGAAATGGTCAAAGAGAAAAAACGCACATACTTGAAATGGCTCAGTACTAAAGAGCAAAGAGACCTAGAAATATACAGGGAAACCAGAAGACAGCTAAGAAGTTTGATACGCACAGAAAAAAAACGAAATGTTTGAGCGCAAATACCACGATATAAATACACACGTAGGAGGTAGGCAGAGCTCTGAAGTATGGAAATTCATTTCTACAGTAAAAAACCCAACAAAAGAAAAAGTAAACATCCAGATCATCAAACCAGAACAATGGACAGAACACTACCAGCGACTGCTGCACTGCGAGACCCGAATATCTAACAGCCTCTCCGAGGAGAGACATAGAAGTACATGGAGAGGAAGTAATCATCGAAAAAGAAATGATAAAGAATAGTATAAAAAAGCTTAAATCCGGAAAAGCTAGCGGACCTGGGGGAATATATGCTGAAATGCTCAAATATGGATCAGAGAAACTACTCGAAAATTGCATTCATATCATCAATACATAAAAAAGGAAACAAGGGATTTGGTAAACTTATCACGTCCTTGCAATGCAACTATAGGTAAATTTAGTGGGAATAAGGACACTGTTGTTCTGGTAAATATACGTTTTAATCCATCGGTAACGTTTCGACAATGGTTTTTGTCTTCATCAGACCTTCAGACTAGATCGTACATTGGAACAACAATGATGTGCTTGAATTCTTGTTTGTTGTTGTTCCAATGTAATGTATAATGTATAAAATCTGTGAATTTAACAATAAGCTTTTTACAATTTTTGTTGGTTTTCTTATGTTTTCCACACGCTCGGTGAGAAAATATTGTTCCTAACTCTTGCGGAAAGTTTATTGTTGGCCGGATTCCGCTATACGTCGGTCGGTCAACTGCACTCGCGTGCGAAAAAGTAACTTTTTTCGCACTTGTTAGGAATAGTTACTTACACTAACGAGTGTGGAGAGTAATACTTTTCCAAATGCAACGGTAGTTGAAAAACATTTTAAATGTTTTCCGAATTAAAAAAAATATTGCGCAACAGTAACTTTACCGCACTAGTGCGGTCAAAGTAAACATCAAAAACTGGTTAAAAAAAAATATTATGTTCGCTTACTTAATTTTGTCTCCCTAAAGAGTGTTTTTTTTAATCACAGAAAACATCAAAAACAAAAACTGCGTTTAATGAAATTTATAAATCTTGTTACCAAACAAAGAAAAATACTCTGCCAATTTATGAGCACCTATGCTTACATGATTAATGTTGAATATAATTTTTGCCCATTTTGTTTCGCGAAAATAACCCCTTATCCGCCACTCGGGGACGCGACAAACTATAATGTATTTTTTTGATCTTCGTGCATAGTTACCTTTAATAGTAACACACAAGTTAGCAAAACTATAATTTTTAAAATCAAACCCCCACCCCTTTTTTGGCTTATATGTGGTGGATTTTAATTATTTTTAAGTGGGTTCATCTAGAGCCAAAACCCAATGTAAGTACCAAATTTAGTTAAAATCGGGGAAGCAGTTTCTAAGTTATGCGCGTTGGTATTTACAGACAGACACACAAACAGACGGCACGACAAAATGTTTCAAAACCAGCGGAAACGCAAAACTATATAAAAAGTTTGAAATCGGAGCAATTTTTGTTCTTATTTTTGACACGATCACCATAGCTCACACCACTATATTTATAGTAATAGTGAGCTAAAACATTTTTTACTGCATTCTTTAAAGAAGTTATCACCAAAAATGTTAAAAAATCTTTAACTTTAATGCTTTTTAACACAAAGATTTTGCTCCTCTATCACAATATTGCGCAAAATACTGCTTGCTATAA